>CM032446.1:5496876-5518498 GCA_019049505.1 Pachyrhynchus sulphureomaculatus | reverse complement strand
TTCTTACAGGGGCCAACTGGTCAAATACTCATACAAAATAACAATAGGGACACAAAGGTTAACAGTCCTGTTAAACTTACGAGAGTACCAATCAGGGTTCTACATTGGCTGAGGCTATACTCAATGAAAGCAGGGGCTTTTTGTAATGAGACCACTGAAGAGTTGACACCTACTAATCCCTTTTTAGAAATTAGACAAAGGAAAAAAACCTATTGATTTGGCATTGGAAAGTTTACAGGTAAAGTTTTGATGTCTTATTAATAAATAGTTATTTTAATACGAATATCAGTATATAAAAAGGAAAAAATAGAATAACAGAATATATAGAATATAAAATTATACAATTAAAACTTTAAAAACTTTCTTGGCTGTTTTTATGTCTTGGTTTTTAGAATAAAGATAAAAATTTTGTATCCTTAGTTTTTCTGTGAAAGCAGCTATATCTTTCTCAAATCCTTTTGTAAGTATAATACATGTTTCAATTCAAAAAATTCCCAAATTAATCCTATGTAGCAAGAATACAAAATAGTATCAACTCGCTGTGATAGGTGGTAGTAGGTATATCCCTAACAATACAGCATGAGAAGTTTCAACTTGTCGCACTGTATTGTTAGGGATGTATTGTTGATTTTTTAGAATATTACAGCCAGAAGAAAACCCTAATTTTTACATGATTTCAAATATGTGGGGGGTAAAGTGGCCAGATTTTGTCTGTTCAAGCCTGCTTATAAACTAGGAGAGGACATTATAGGTAAACAGAATTACCATATTTTTTTGTCAATCACTCACTGATTATTTTTATGATTGTTGTAGGTACTTTTGATTTCACTGTTGCAACCGTGAGTTGTATGCAAGTTTCAGTTTCCCTACAGTGCGAAGAAGAAACAACATCGATCCGAATAATGAATCTTCAAAACAAATTCGAATTATAACATTTAGCAAACACCACGAAGTGTGTTTGGGTTACAAATATACACAGCTAATCTTGCCTATTCCCTTACATGTTACTCCTTCATTTAATACAGATTTAGGTAAGTATACAATAATTATTTATTAGATTTGTGAGTTCTGTTACTACATGGGGTGAACAGCACGAACAAAATTTCAGTTAGTGTCAACTCTCAGAAGATTTGTGTAAAATTTTCATGGCACATTTTATCTATTAGCTTGCGAGTTACAGCTGTTTAAGTGACCCTATGTTTGATTTTTGCAAAAAGATGGAACAAAAAGAATTTTGTATGTTGATTAAACATTGCTTTTTGATGGGAAAAAATATGGCCAGAACCCAAGAATGGCTTGAGAAGTGTTATGGCAAATTTGCTCCATTGAAAACAACCATATTTCGATGGCTTAGTGAACTTGAAATGTATGTCAGAGCAGATGGTTGATTTCCTTGAACTTCTCTGAAAATCAGTTTGGGGTTTAGGAGAAAAAGTACTGTTTTGGGTATTTTGGATCTTGCTTCCCATATTACTGAATCATTTCACAGACTGCAATATAACACAGTCCTTCTATGTCAGGGGTGTGCAAACGGTCGATCGCGAGTGCTTTTTGAGTCGAACTCGAGAAAAAAATTCCGATATAGAACTATTCACAGATTTTGTTTTAGGTAACTAAAACAAAATGTAATGAATAAACTACTAAAATTTATTCGATCCACAATTAGGCCAGAATAACCCCCTCATCACTTTCTTTTATCGTAATAACCCCCTGCTAGCGGCAAAAGGCGGCTTTATCAAAGGAACGCGCGGTTACTTGTCAAAGAAAAAGCCGCGTTTTTGATTCCCGCCGATTTTTTTAGAAACTTCGGGCGGCGTGTTTGACGGGAACATTCGAGACTTCGTTCGCGCGATATAAATGTTGCGCCTGCAGGAATAGGAGTCAGTCTGAGTTGTAACTTGAAGGCGATACATCGATACAAAGTTTATTAATAAATAGTCCAAAATGAGTGTGGAGAAGAAAAGTAAAACTTATCATTTTAATAACGATTGGGAGGAAGAATTTTTCTTTCGTATGGTAAAGGATAAGTGCATTTGTCTCATTTGCCGTGCGTCAGTTGCAATACCTAAGCGTGGGAACTTAGAGAGGCATCATAAAACGGTTCATAAAAACTATGAAAAGGATTTTCCGTCACAGAGAGAATGAATTAAGAAAACGAAAAATACGTGATTTGATAACTTGTTTGAAAAAAGAGCAAACCATGTTCACAAGACCAGCCAAACAATCAAAAGCTGCAACGATCGCGTCATTTAAAATATGCATATAGTGAATCTGTAAAATAGTAACACTCTATATAATAAAATTTTTACCGGAATTTTATGTATAAATTTTTATGCATTTATTGAGATCTTGGCTATTTCGGGTTTCCCATTTTTATCTAACATTAGCACGAATTCCATTTTTATGACGCATTCTTTTTGAAAAGGTTCTTAACGTGTTTATAAAGCCTAATGGTTGGCAATAAATCAGGTAAATTTCTGTGAGAAACCCGGGAATAACCCATTTTATAGAAACCCGGGGAAAAAACCCATTTTATAGTCGAGGCCTAGTAATTCGCAAATTCAGTTTTGGAGGAAGTTGATAAAGGCTGCAAAAAAATTGATGTTGCTGCAAAATTTGGTGTTTCTCCAAGTTGCGTCTCTCTGATAATAAAAAGTCGCGACAGTATCATCAAGAAACCTAGTGTTCCAAGCAGTCGAAAACGAGTACGGGTGAGTACTTACGAGGATGTAAATGAAGCAGTTTTACGATGGTTTCAAGTGGCCCGTACGTATCAAAACGTACCAATATCGGGAAATTTAATAAAGCAAAAGGCTCTACAATTTGCTAAAGAATTTAATTGCGTTAATTTTCAAGCTAGTGAAGGGTGGTTGAGTGCCTGGAAGACTCGCAATTCAATTGTTTTCAAGACGGTGTCTGGCGAGAATGTAAGCGTTAGTCAGGAGGACTGTGACATTTGGACTGAAACTGTTTTAAAAAGTGCATTGAAAAAGTACGAGCCAAAAAACGTTTTCAATTGTGATGAAACCAGTTTGTTTTTTAAATTTTTGCCAAATAAACCTTTTGCTTTTAAAAGTGATAAATGTTTTGGTGTTTTAAAACAAGTAAAGAAAGGGTGACACTTATGGTTGGAGCAAACATGGATGGCTCAGAAAAACTGAAATTACTGCTCATAGGTAAAAGCAAAAATC
This sequence comes from Pachyrhynchus sulphureomaculatus, assembly GCA_019049505.1. Classification (NCBI taxonomy): domain Eukaryota; kingdom Metazoa; phylum Arthropoda; class Insecta; order Coleoptera; family Curculionidae; genus Pachyrhynchus; species Pachyrhynchus sulphureomaculatus. Next base: position 5,515,307 of record CM032446.1, on the reverse strand, counting down.
CCCGTTGTTTTAAAAGGAGTTAAATCTCTGGAGTTAGATTACGCCAATAATAAAAAGGCATGGATGACTTCTGAGATTTTCAAAAGATGACCTCCAAATTGCAACCTATGGACCAGGGTATTATAAAAAACATAAAACATCATTACCGAAACAGAATTGTTCACAAAATTGTTAATGCGATTGATAACAACCTTCCAGTCCAAAAATTGATTACCCTTAAAGAGTGTATAACCGAAGTCGCTAAAGTATGGAGTGAAAATGTTTCTCAGAAAACTATCAAAAACTGCTTTTCTAAAGCAGGTTTTTACTGACAAAATTGATGAATGGGAAGAAGAAGACGAAATGGATCTCGCTACCTTAAAAAGGCAATGGGGTATTCTACAAAAAAACTGCTACCGTCGACGCCGATTTTTTACTTGAAGATTTCTTAGAAATCGACAATGATGTTGGCACGACAGATCTCCCACCTGACCAAGACATAATTGACGATATAAAAAGTATAGAAGATCATGAAGAAGAAACTGAAACCGGGGAATGTCCTGCTAAATTTAGTGAAAATGAAATAAGAAATGAATTTGACATTGTGCGAACTACTCTCAGGGGCCAGGAAAGTGTACCTGATCAAATCTTTATGCATTTGAATAAATGCGAGAATTTTGTTGAGCAACAATTATTTTTCAAAAGTAATGTTCAAAAGAAAATAACTGATTATTTTTCCTAGTACATATGTACGTAGTATGTACATATGTATTAACAGATTTTGTATTATTCTTTTTATTTTCGAATGTAGTACATACATACATAAAGTCCGTACGTTATATCTTTACACGTGCGTCATAGTTTTCAGGCAATATCCCAGACGACTATTATATTTTTTGTCTCTTTTTACGAATACCTACGATTTATTGGTGAAAAGAGACAAATAATATAATAGTCGTCTCTTATATGGCCTGAAAACTATGACGCACGGGTAAAGATATAACGTACGGACTTCATGTATGTATTTAGCCCTGTACATGCTATGTACTATTTAAACTTTAAATGTTTAATAAAATCTTTTCTAATAATTCAATTTTGCAATTTTTTTTGTTGCGTGTACCTTATAAAATACAAGTAAATGATTAATAATATAAAATACATACATAGCAATATATACATTTTTTCTTTATATAGTGAAAAACTTTCTATAGTGAAATTCGGTCAACATTTTGGTCTTTCACTATATAGAGTGTCGACTGTATTTTATTAATCTGTTACTTGTAAGACATCAAATTGGATTTGAAGAATTATATTAGGAGTTTCTATTTAATTTAATAAAGCATTTAATGGATCCACCACTACACGCCAACAGGCAATCTGCAGAGTGGCACTGGAACCGCATGAAAGCCGACCGAAGCGTCCAAAAACAGAAACATCAGCTGGAAAGGTTTTGGCAAGTATTTTTTAGGATGCGCGTGGAATAATACTCATCAACTATCTTGAGAAGGGGGTAAACAATCCCCGGAGACTATTATGTTGGTTTATGGGACCGTTTGAACGGTGAAATTAAGAAAAAATGGTCACATTTAGCGAAGAAAAAAAGTGTTATTGCACCAGCTCACACCTCTATAAAACCAATGGTGAATTGGGCTATGAATTGTTTACTCATCCGCCATATTTACCAGATCTGGCCTCGGCAACTATTACCTCTTTCTGAATTTGAAAAGGTGTGGAAACTATGTTGAAGAATAAAATCGATATTTGGCACAAACATTGCTTTTCCTTCAAGTGTCTCGGAACTTTTCACCCCATGTAGTACATATGTATAGCCCAGATCAATCTTGAAACTTTACCATAATGTAGTTTTTATTCTTTTGAACAAATGTTATCATTGACACAAAAAATATATTTTTTCACCTTTCTGCCAGTTTGCAAATAAATTTATTGAGATTATGTTGTTCTCTGTATTGTTTTTTTTTTTGCAAACATCTTGTATAGCCCAGTCGTCAGAGGCAAACTTTGACGGAAAGCTCTCATTAAATGTTAACAGGCTGCATTTTGGCATACAGGTAGTTTTTTGGATGTAGAATAAGATAAAAAAAAGTTTGCTGCTCTAAAGTGTCCGCTAAGCCTATAAATCGAAAATAAAATGAAAAATTCGTTTTTTCACAAATATATCTAAAAATAAAAAACCGGTCAAGTGCAAGTTGAACTTGCACAATTAGTGTTCCGTACGTTAATTGCTTTTAAAATAAAAAAAAATTGCTACGGTGGTATAAAATGATCAGTGACTTCACAAAACACACCCCAAATGAGTTTTCAACAAAGTTTGTTACCCAATCTTTACTTAAAACTGGTGAAATTTTTGTTTTGTTTATATACCAGATAAATTATTAAAGGTAATGCACTCATGATAATTTTCGTTCAATCTATACACCGTGGAGAATATTCCAGAATTTTTCAAAATTTTTTGATCAGTACTTTTCGAGATAAGTTAGGGGGACAGCGATTTTTCGCGATTTTTTTTAAAAATAATACGAAGAAAAAAGTGTGTGCGCAAGTATTACATTATATATATTTTTTTACTCGTGTTTTCACAAGCTTTCATTTGACACCACACTCGATGACCTAGTAAAATTTTTTTTTTTCACTTGCGATTTCACCCCTCAAAACTAACAAAATTTAACTTTGAAAACTACACGGCTCTGATGAGGCATCAAATCGTATATTAGTACCAATTTCAACTTTCTATGTCAAATAGTTTCGGAGAAAATCGGGTGTGGCAGACAGACAGACACCGAAGTGATCTTATAAGTGTTCCGTACGGAACACTAAAAAGATATCGAACAACTAATAGCCCACATGAAAGAACGGGAAATTTATAAAAAAAATCGTACGTAGAGTATTTTTTTAGTTTTACCGTAATTAAAAAAAAAATAAGTTGGGAATGTGGAAGCTTTGGTACAATGATACTACTCAGTATATATCACCACTACACCAAACACTTTATTGACTCAAATTAGTCAATCATCGCTCCTGATGAAGCTAACATGGTTAGCGAAACGCGCGCGTCGAGTGCAAAAATAAAGTGTTTGGTGTAGTGGTGATATATACTGAGTAGTGTCATTGTGCCAAAGCTTCCACATTCCCAGCTTAGTTGAGATGGCTTCACGGTCAACGGAATTAAACGTTTATCGTAAGTACAGTAGTAAGATTAGATTAGCAGGTGCGGATATTTGGTTTTTAAAGTCTTGCAAGAAATTTAAAGTTTTTCCTAATTTTATTAATTTACCAAAATCAAACATTTCAGAAAAAGTTTCATTTTTTGCTAAACAAAAATGGCTTGACTTAGAAATCAAGAATTTCTACACAAAACGGAGTATGTTAGAAGTAGAATCATACAGCATATTAAAAAAACTTACTTCAGGATTAAACAATATTGAATATGAAGTATGGAGCGAGTTCCAGAGGAAAATGTTTTTAGTTATTGATATTCAATATAAAAAGAAATTCTCTATTCTAAGTAAAAATTTAAAAAACTCTTACCGAAGAAGAATAGTCCTCAGGAACTCGTAAGTACTGTAGAAAATCATTCATCTCAATCCTTTACACAAAATGAAATTCGCATCTTAAACAAACAGTCAATCATCCCTCCTGATGGTTAGCGAAACGCGCGACGAGTGCAAAAATAAAGTGTAGTGGTGATATATACTGAGTAGTAAAAAAAAAATATTTAAAATAAAATGGCTGGTTTCACCCCTTCAGTTGTTTATTTATTTGTTTATTTACGGGTAATCCAGTATAATAAAAATTTGACAAATGCAAAATCAACAACAAAAAAATTACCTATACTGACTAATTAACTAACTTATTTTTTTTATTTTTTTTTTATGGGTCTAGCTCACGTGCTGCAGGGAAGTCCCTAAAGCGCTCCAGGAGCGGCACGAGTGCGGAAAAAAAAAAAAGCGATTCACGTTGTTCTTGAATCGCTGTAAATTGTACTCGGTGGGAAACACAGCGCTGGGCAAATTATTCCAAAGGGATGACGTTCTCCATATAAAAGATTGCTTGAAAAGCGTTGTACGCACCAGCGCGACGTGTATTTCTAACATGCACCGCTTTGGGAGGAATTAAGCGGGCTACATCCTTCGAACACTTTCCATGAAAATTCTTGTAGAACAGACTCAAGTCGCCAACCGTTCTTCGATGTTCCAGCGAATCAAGACCGCCGGTCAATTCCGGGTCCCCAATCAGACGGACCGCTCTTCTCTGAACAGAATCCAACAAATGCAGTGTATGTTTGGGAGCGGAGCCCCAAACGTGGGAGCAGTATTTCATAGTTGGTCGAATTTGGGCTTTGTAAAGAATTAACAGTTGCTGTGGGGTGTAAAGCTTTCTGGTTTTAAATGATATTCCCAACTTTTGAGAAGCTCTCCTTGCTATGCCTGCAACATGTTCATGCCAAGACATATTTGCTCCCAAACTAACGCCCAACAAATTGAGCGACGATGCTAGGGGAATGGAGTGCCCCGACATAACTATGTCGGGTTCAGCAACGTTAACTTTTTTAGAAAAAAAACTGCCGCTTGGGTTTTTGTAAGTTTCACTCTCAGCGGTAATAACTAAGGTAATAAAAACAAAACGAAATTAAATAGAGACTAAAGCAGTAAAACTTAGAGTAAATATAAATGAATAAAAATAAAAGCCTAGAAAGCGACAACCGAAAGATAACAAACAAAAGACCAAGGCACAAACATCCACAAGTGTCATAGCTGCCTCAAAGAACCATCCCACAATATTCATCTGAGGCCGCCAAGTGACACGTTAAAAAAAAACGGAATTAATAAACGAGGTATTTTAGATTTACTTACGACGTGCTTGGATCAAAACTATTTGGAATTCAATAACTTTTATACATCTAAAGGTCTAATAACGGGTAATCCTTTAAGCCCTTTACTAGCGGAAATTTTCATGGATCATTTAAAACCAAAAATTCATCGAAACGTAAGCAAAAATATTGTTTACTGGCATAGATATGTTGATGATGTCATTTCCTGTTTTGCAGGAACATATAGATAACTAACAATCTTCCTTAACTTCCTAAATAATTTGCATCCTAACATTAAATTCACCTTAGAATTAGAATCAAATACTATAAATTTCTTAGACATATTTATATCAAAAGTGAACAATAAACACGATTTCCCGATTTTTCACAAGCTTTCACACACTGACACAATTATAAACAATAGTTCATCCCATCCTTATACTCACAAACTGGCAGCTTTTAACTCTTTCATGCATAAACTGTTACATATTCCTATGACTAAAACTAATTATAACAAAGCATTCAACATAATCAAACAAATAGCAATTAATAATGGATATGACCCTAGCATTATAGGTAATATCTTGAATAAAAAATCGTTTAAACAAGCAATCTCTCTCTAATTTAAACCCACCATTAATGACAAAAAAGGAAAATTTAACACACTCACGTACACAGGGAAAATAACTAGCACAATTTAACAAAAAAGAACAATAAAAATTTAAAAATCAAGAACAATTCACATTACATAAATTAAAACATTAGTAGTATTGTTTTTTTTTTTTTTTATAAATTTCTGCAGATAAAGCAGAGCAATTCTAAAGGCTCTATTGACCATGTAGTCATAAATGCAAGTGATAACTTGCCCGGAACAGATGCAAAGGAATTATCGACGAAAACCGAATTAGAAACAATCGCTTGTCCCAACAATTCCAGGTCCTTTTGGGCAGTCGCTAAGGCAGTTACTCAAAATTTTACCAAATCCACCATACCACCATTCACACGGCCAGATAATTCCATTGCAAACCACACCTGTTGAGAGAGTGAACTTCTTGGCTGAACTATTTGCTTCACATTCTACTGTCGATTTCCAAGGAAAAACACCACCTTCTATTCCCATATTGCAGTCAAAGATGTCCGATGTTGTCTTCAGACAGCGCATCATAAACCGTATTTTAATGAAGCTAGACACCAAAAAGGCTTCTGGCGCTGACAGAATACCTGCCATAGTTCTCAAAAAACTGTGCAAGGGAACTAACACCAGTTTTCTGTAGACTTTTCAATCTATCCTACAGAAAGGGAATATTTCCGTTCTGCTGGAAATGTGCCACGGTTCAGCCGATACCAAATAACTACCGACCTGCACTGCTTTCAATAATATCGAAAGTCATGGAAAAGGTTATCAATGAGCATCTTCTAAAATATCTTGAACGATTCAATATTATTAGCCACCACCAATATGTTTTTTCGTAAAGACAGGTCAGCAGGAGATCTTCTGACTTATGTAACACATGTTTGGAACAACGCAATTGAACACTTTGGAGAATCTCGAGCGATTGCTCTCGACATATCCAAGGCATTCAACCCTGTTTGGCACGATGGACTGTTGGCTAAGTTACGTTATTATGGTATGTCTGAAAGGTTCGGTTTGTGGCTCTCATGTTTCCTCAGAGAGCGTTCTTTACGAGTGGCGGTCGACGGATTTCTTTCTAACACCTTAACTATCAACGCCGGTGTGCCCCAGGGCTGCATACTGTCTCCTACTCTCTTTTTCATTTACATTAACGATCTGCTGGAAAAGACCGGGAATCCAATCTACAGCTTTGCAGATGACAGTACGCTTGTCTCTTCATTCACCTTGAACGCTTGGATATTGGCTGTTCAGGCGAATATCGCAGACAGCAGGAGGTCGTTCAACTTAACAAAGACCTGGAAGAAATTCTATCTTGGGGTGACAGTAACCAAGTGGAATTTAACGCTACAAAAACCCAGGCTGCAGTTTTTTCTAAAAAAGTTAACGTTGCTGAACCCGACATAGTTATGTCGGGGCACTCCATTTCCCTAGCATCGTCGCTCAATTTGTTGGGGGTTAGTTTGGGAGCAAATATGTCCTGGCATGAACATGTTGCAGGCATAGCAAGGAGAACTTCTCAAAAGTTGGGAATATTATTTAGAACTAGAAAGCCTTACACCCCACAACTGTTGGGGCGCCGCTCCCACACATACACTGCATTTGTTGGATTCTGTTCAGAGAAGAGCTGTCCGTCTGATTGGAGACCCGAAATTGACCAACGGCCGTGATTCGCTGGAACATGGAAGAACGGTTGGCGACTTGAGTCTGTTCTACAAGTATTTTCATGGAAAGTATTCTAAGGATGTAGCCTGCTTAATTCCTCCCAAAGCGGTGGATGTTAGAAATACACGTCGCGCTGGTGCGTCCGTATGAGGTTCAGCTAGTTACTCCGCGTACAACGCTTTTCAAGCAGTCTTTTATATGGAGAACATCATCCCTTTGGAATAATTTGTCCAGCGCTGTGTTTCTCACCGAGTACAATTTACAGCTATTCAAGAACAACGTGAATCGCTTTTTCCGCATACATGCCGCTCCTGGAGCGCTTTAGGGACTTCCCTGTTGCACATGTGCTAGACCCATAAAAATAAAAAAAAAAACTTAATTTTGAGTCAAGAATTACACCTAGATCTTTAACCTTATTCATAGTCTGCAAAACCCGTCCATCGATGCTATAGGAGAATGCAACAGCAGCACCTGCTCTCCAAAAAGACATCACCTGACACTTGTCAACATTAAGGTCCAGGCCATTCGACTTACATCACACAGTGAAAGAATCAAGATCGTCCTGAAAAAGGCGACAATCCGTTAAAGAGCTCATAATTCTATAAATCTTGCAGTCATCTGCAAAAAGTAAGAAAGGACATTCTAAGCAAATACCCCCATCATTAATAAAAATGTTAAACAAAAGAGGACCCAAATGACTGCCCAGAGACACGCCCGAGGTCACAAAATCTTCAGAGACTGCACCCACTATAGGAACAAACTGAATCCCTCCAGATGTATAACACTGGAGCCATCCAACAAGCGCTACCCCCAATACCAAACGAGCTTAATTTAGCGCATAGAATACCAAATAATGGGAATCATGCTTCCAACCTCATTTATGATTAAATTGACGTTTTTGTGTACCGTTAAATATTTTAAGAGGTGTCTCGGGGTATTGATTAAGAATCCGATGACAGATTTGAAAAATTCAAAATGGCGAATCCAATATGACGGCCAGGGAGTCGTAATTCATTTAATTTCTTCAAGTAATTTAGAATTTTTGCGTTTTCAATAACTGTTTTCTTTGTACCTGGATGTTTAAATGAAATGTAAATACTTTATACTTAAAGTTTAGACTTTTATTTTTCATTTCCCACCTTAAATATATATTTTATTTTAAGTTTAAGTGGTTTGATTAATAATAAGCAAAAAATTATCAAATATACTTTTAGCTGTAACTAAAAAAAAAAACAAAAAAAATTGTCCGACTTTTTTTGACCATTTAGTACTGCTTTGGACGTAAAATTTCCGGTGGCGCACTACAGCAGGCAAATTTTCATATTCTAAAATTCAATTTTTAAATAACACAGACAATTTGGGAATTTTTAATTATTCTTATATTGAAACTTAAGGTATGATAATGATATATGCACAAGGATTTTTTTTTTTTAAATAAACTCCTGGACAAAATTAACGCAACAATCTGAAAATTAATTTATCTTTGTCTTATTCCAGTTTTAAAGTTTATCGAGTATTTGAATAGTAGGCTATGCATATTTTGTTTCGTTGTTCATGACAGAAATCAAAACAATTCGTTTAGATTTACAGTTTTAAAAAGAATTTTTTAGAAGATAACAATTTTCTGTAATAATGCGATAGATTTTCTTTAAAAGTAAGCTTATAAATTGTTCCCTCTTTCAAAGTAATACGTTTTTGGGGTAGACTGTTTTATTTTTGACCCCGAAGAATTAGAAAAATGAATCGAACAAGGAAGTTAACTGAACACGAGGTAGTGTGAGCCTCAGTTTTATTGGACGAGGGATATTGTCAGAGTTATGTTGCCAATTTGTTAAGCAAACATCGTTCCACAATAAGTCGTATGGTAAGACGCCTTGAATGAAGTAGGAACTTATTCTAGAAGGCTAGGGCAAGGGCGAAAACGATGCACTAGCGACCTAGATGAACGTTTTATAAGACAATATGCTTTAAGAAACAGGACTGTCACTAGTTCTATAATTAAGAACGAACTCGAAGCTGTTCGCAATGTCACAATTTCTTCTAAAACAGTTAGAAGACGGTTAAATGAAGCTGGATTAAAACAGTAGGAGGACCAGCCACTGCGCTCTTGCTCACTAGAGAGAAACAGAGTTGCCAGGTTACGTTTTGCTCGAAATCACGAAAACTGGTCTGTGGATGATTGGAAACAAGTTTTCTTCACAGATGAAACTAGGGTTAGTCTAAAACATCCAGATGGTTGCGAGCGAGTATGGCGAAGACCAGGAGAGAGGTTTGCTCCTTGCAATATCTCTGCAAGGATTCCATTCGGCGGTGGCTCTGTTATGTTCTGGGGTGGCATCTGCTTTGATGCTCGCACAGAGTTAGTTCCTGTCCGTACGAGATCCATGAATGCTGACTACCATCTTGAGAATATTATAATAGAACATGTGATGCCTTTCGGTCATTTTATGGGGCCCCAATTTCCTGTTTATGCAAGACAACGCTCGACCTCACGTGGCTAGGGAGGTCCTCGATTATCTTAATCAAGTTGATATACCGATTATGCAATGGCCACCAAAAAGCCCGGATCTGAATCCGATAGAACATGTATGGGATCACCTTAAGAAAAATGTGAAAAACGTCATATACCTGCACCTAGAAACCTGAGGGAACTTGAAAATGCAGTTATCACAGAATGGGAGCAAATTCCTCAAGATTTTATCCAAAATTTAATTAGAAGCATGCCTAGGCGCATAAACGCTGTCATCCGAAGTAGAGGAGGCAACACATGCTACTAGTGTCCCAGTTACACCATTAATTTTGCTATTTGTGTCCCAGTTTATTTTTTTCATTATTACATAATTTCAACGATTTTGTTATTAGGTCTTAAGAATAATTTTAATTCGAATCTTATAGAGAAATTTGGTAGCTAATTCACTTTTAAAGTATCCGAATAAGTTTTTTCTAACTTTTAGTGTAACCAATATTCATAAAAAATTATTAAAATGAATTCATTATAGAGATTTGTATGATTTAATATATTGTTGCTTTAATTTTGTCCAGAAGTGTATTTGTAATTTAGTGTATGCCCATTAAAATAATGCAACCAAAAATTTCATTTTAAGTTTTAGAAATTATAAAAGCAATAAAAATAAAAACTTTTAATATCATCGGAAAGCTAAAAGAATCTCCTCTTCAATAAGCACTTTTTAATTTTTTTTTTACACTCTGAAAACAAGTAATATCGATTAACCTTCGAGCAGTGCGCGTAGATTTTCAAATTAACCTATTTGGCACGCTACGCTTTTTAAATCACCTATCGGAATTTTTAATAAATTCTCACGCTAAAATAAAATCTATATACTATTTTTTTTTTAAATTTCCCCACTCTTTCACGTGGTGTTATTAGTTTTTCGATATCGAAAAACCGAATTTTTGATTTTATTTTGAATTTTGTGGACTTAGCGTACATCGATCTTTAGCCAACTTTTTTTTATCGTATTCTACTTCCAAAAAACTATCTGTGTGCCAAAATGCAACCTGTTAACACTTACTAGTTCAAAACTCCTAGCAACTGGGCTAGTAGAAATATTAGGACACATAGTTTTATTCAAAGGATGTATCTTTCACACTAAAGTTGGCTAAACTTTTTAGGTAGCGTTATTTTTTATAAGATCATTAATAAAGAACATGTTATATCAAAATATCAGGTAAAATGTTAGTAAATATACATTTTGTAGTGGCACTAAAATGGCGACTTCATTTCGAATTTGTGACAAGTACCCACAAGGGCCTTAATGCACCCAGTTTAGAAGAGACATATTGGCAAGCTCCCTCAGAGGTTCCAATAGAAACAATGGTATGGAGTTTACCTATAAGATTGTATTCAACTACACCTGTACATGTTGCACAAGGTGTGCAAGGAAATACCGTACATAAGTTAATAATTAGGTGAAAATCAGAAGGAAATAGGACTAGTATTTTGTAAAGTGATATACCTAAGTAGCAAATACTTTATTTTATAATTGGTCATAAAGTATAAAGCAATAGATCCATACTTTAGTCAGGGGCTGCGTTACTGGGAAGATATAATGCAAGGCATACCGTTTACTGCGTTGGACTCGCGAAAATATTTTGCTGCTTGGGCAAAGCATGTACACTTATTGATAAAAAAGTTAGATATAACATAAGGAAATATCAAATTTTCTATAGGGTGCACAAAATAATTTTGAACTACTTCCTTATTTCAGAAAATACTAAAGAATGTAATGTAAAAAGTTAAATACAGAGGTTACTGCTGATAATTCATGATTTTTGAGATTAGATGGTGTGAAATTGTGAGTACTTAGGAGTCTACATTCTTCAAAAATATAATTCAAACGAGCTAAGAGAGGTTCAAGTCAAGTATTAACAGGACTTGTTTACTGTAGTGTAATGATGGGTTCCCATTATCATGTAGACTATAAACCAGATCTTATCGAAAAAAGTTCTTACATTCACTAGAAGTAAAACTCTTCTAGATTTTAGCGGTGTCAATTGAAAAAGTGATGGTCACGATTAAGGTTGTCGAGATATTTAGATTTATTTATATATTTATTTACGGTTCATTAGAACCTAATTTAACTATCAGATAGTCATATTCTTACAATGTCGATATAATAGTTGCTTAAACTTATTTATGGTTTCACAATTTTTAATATTATTTGGTAGGTCATTAAAATGTTTAAGTCCTTTATAATAAAGATTTGCTCGATCAGCTTCATTTGTAATTCCCACTACTCGGAAGTCATTTCATCCTCTGGTGTTGTAGTTGTGTATCTAATTTTCTCGGTCAAATATGTGGGACAATTTTTCTATCTTTATATTATAGATGAATTTCATTGCGTAATAACATAAGCTCTGCTTTACACTCAGCCAATTTAATTGATCTAACATATCTTTTATATGCGTATCTCTAGGCTTCCGCAATATAAATCTCATTGCTTTGTTTTGAAGTTTTTGCAGTAGTTCTATTTGTGTATCCTTAGCAAAAAATAATACCGAAGGACAATAAATAAAATGTGGCTCAATTATGCTTCTATATATTAATATTTTATGGTATTCACTTATGATGTGGCAAGTTCTATACATGAGATAAAGTTTTTGGTTTATTTTATTCACTAAATATTGAAAGTGTGCATCAAATTTAAGTTTTACAATCTATCATTATACCCAAGTATTTAATTTCGTTTACTTTTTCTATTTCACGATTATTTATGTATAATTTATGATTATTATTATAGTTATTGTGTGATATTATCATATATTTAGTTCTATCTGTATTTAGTTTTAACATATTTATACACATCCACCTGTAAAAAATATTCATATCAGACTGCATTTTATTAATAGCCACATCCAAACTAACATCACTAATTGCAATCAGTGCATCGTCTGGAAATAGTCTAACATCCCCGTACTTTTAAAACCGTCTTTAATGCCATTTATGTATATGAGAAACAGTACCGGCGCAAGGACAGAGCCTTGCGGTAGACCAATATTCACTGGTATCGCTGACGATGTCGTGTTTCCAATTTTTGTTTGTTGCTTTCTATTCGATAGATAATCTTCAAACCATTTTAATTCCATATCACGCACTCCAATTTTGTGTAGTTTCTTAAGCAATAATTTTCTGTCTGTAGTTTCAAACGCTCTTTTTAAATCTATGAAAGTTGATACAATGTATTTTTTATTCATCAAATCTTCACGCCATTCACTTATAACATAATTAATTGCAGTTTCACATGAGTGTTTGCTTCTAAAAACCGATTGCTCTGGAATATAATATTGTGATTTTTTATCACTGTTTCAAGGATTTTTTCGTCACTTGGAAGCGTATTTATTGGCCGCATCTCTTCAGGTTTTATAGTATATTTTATTTTTTCAATTGGCACAATTTTGGAAATTTTCCATTCGTTAGGTACTTTTTCCTTGCAGCATGCTATTATTGATGATATTGGCGTAAAAAAAAGCCGTGTACGTTATAGAATGTTTAATTACACCTTCAGATAAAATATTCTTGCCGCCAATTTTATTTTTAAATTTTTTAACTATTTCAATTATTTCGTTACTATCTACTGTTTGAAATTTAAATTGGTGATTAATTATATTTGTATTTCCCATAGTATTCTGCACAACGTCTATACCATTTTTAATGTCAATGACACTCTGAACAAAGAATTTATTTAAAAGTTCAACAATTTCTTTTTTCATTTTCAATTATTTTACTATTCATAACGATTCTGTTTATTGCACTGGTACTTTTTGGCATACAAATTTCTTCCTTTAAAACTCCTCCACATTTCTCTGCTGTTTCTTTGATATTTTCAATTTTATTCTGTACATATTGCACTTTCTTCTGTTTAATCATATTTTTATATAATTTTTTCACAAAATGTCTTGTAATCTTCCCAATCATTAGTTATTTTGGCTATTTGGTATTTTTCATACTTTATTCTATGTATTTCTGTCAGTTCCCAATCATACCATTTGTTCATCAACTTTATATTTACGGTTTTTTTCTTCAGTTAGCGATAACATAATATCCTTCAATGCGTGGCCTATGAAAAACACCCTTAAAATCTATATCACCGTTTAACATATCACCGAAATTTATCATTCGTAACATTTCGATAATTTTATCATAGTCATAGTTTTCCCAGGAAATAATTTTTTTCGTTAATCTCATTTTGTACTTTTTCACAATTGGTATTTTGAATAATATTGTTTCATGATCTGATTTTGATCGTTTTCTAGTTTAGTACTTGTTACGTTGTTTATATCTGTGTATAGATGATCTATTTTCGTACTCGAATTTTCACTCACTCTTGTATCAAATGTTATAATTTGTTTCATTGCTGCAGAGCTAAATACATTTTCCAGTTCTTGCCATGTATAGAGTTTCTATATTTAAATCTATATTAAAATCACCAACCATAATGTTGTTTGAGTAAGTCATAAATTTATCTTCAATTATATTGTGCACATATTGTATAAACTGCATGTGATTACTGTTTGGCGAATGATTAAAGAACACCTAATTGTAATTTAATGTTATTTTTAAGCCTGATAATAATGCACTAAAGATTTTCACTTATTGCTTCATTATATATTGTTTTGTGCTCTAACTCATTATGTACATATATTATAACTCCTCCTGTAATGTCGACTGTGTGAGTTACAAATTACACTCTTATATGTTGGGATATTGATTTCACTGTCATTTATTTTTTTGGTAATACGAGTTTCGGAACAGAATACGACATTTTGGTTTAGTTTTTTCTATTAGCACAAGAAGTTCGTTTTTATTTGCTAGTAAACTATTTATGTTTAAATATATGCAAGTCAGTTCATTTTGATTTGGTTGCTACTTTTTATTTTTAATTTTACTCAAGTATGTTGGGCATTTATACTAAAGGCATTATGGTTTATATCAATACCGATGTTAAACTTTTTTAAAACTGCTTTAGTGCAATTAACACAACATAAATTTTCAGACGTACATTCATTTTTATCGTGATTTCCACTACATTTGTTGCAAGCTTTCTTATTTCTGCCAATTATACCAGCGAAGTGATTAAATCCTAAACATTTATAACACCGTAAGACATTGTGGTGTTCAAAAACTCTACACCAGTCCCATTCTACATTGAGTCGTTTATAATTCACAATTTGTATAAACGTTTCACAATCAGTTTCTATTAATGCAATATATTTTTTCTTGGCGAAATCTTTTCTCTTCATATACATTTATTACATTAAAATCTTTTTCTTTACAAATTTTATTTTGTTTTTTTTTATGCATTGATATTAATCTTTCATTTGACAAACTTGTTTGTTAAGCCAGTAATTTTAAATATTTTCCCTTCTTTGTTTTTATCTCGAGCTTCTTCAACAATATATTCTTCTCTGTATTTTTCACTAATTTGTTTTTGCACTTCATCGCGGGTATTTTCATTTGTACATTCTGTAATTAAAAAATAAATGGACTCCCTGAATGTTTTGTAGGATAGAGAAAAGAGATGGGAGGATCTTTGATTGGTCAAAAAGGGAATCTCCTCTCTGCAAGTGCCATATCTGATATGGAACCATAGGCGACCCTCTCGCCTTTGCATGTGGTTTGTGCCTTTTTTTAAAGTGATCTACAATTTAATGCCAGTTATGAACACTCAAAGTGAGAGCTCTTTACTACTCATGATACTACAGGTGGTTTACAATGGTCTTTCTGAGAGAGGCAACTGACACATTGTAATGTTTTTTGTTTTTTTAATTTATTATTTCCCAAACTGGAAATCGAACTCAAACAAACACTTCTGGCTTAGAAGGCAGACACATTAACTTCTACACCCTTTCCAACTATCTAGTATCCTGTTTCATACTGGTTCGTGCAAGTGCTGAAATAGAATTGTTACGAAGACATAAGGCCTGTGATGTTCTTTAATTCTTAGTACATATTTCTCTGCTTGTTTTACAGATACAGGTTTTACTACAGCTACACGGGACTACTGTAACCCTTTCTGAATTTTCAAGAGGAACCTTATCTTTGACAGATTTTGAGATGTTGTGACAGTTTAGGGCTTTATATAAAATTTTGCGTGAAATTAGGGAGTCTATTGAAGAATCAAAATATCCCAACAACCTTAATTGTAATCTTTACTCTTTAGCCAATCTGGGAACAGATCATCTATGAAACTCCACTTGTTGCCCCCCAAATCCAGGTCCATTAAAAATAAAAAGGCATGTGCAAGCCCATTTAAATCAGTTTTATGCCCCTAAATTCTGAATAGGTCTGTTCTTGAAATTAGCTTTGAAGAACCTGGCAGGTAGATTGTCCACCATCACTTTTTCAATTGACAATGGTGAAATCCAAGAATTATACATGTAAATTCTGTAACTGTGAAAGTTTACTATTAAGTTATTAAATTAAAAAATATTTTATATACCATTTTTTACTTATCATTGGATATCAATTTGAATCATACATAATATTTTCTTATTCATTTAATTTTTTATTTATTATGAATTGTATAAAAGAAAAGTATTACCTTAATGTACTATTATTATAAGTAAAAAAAAATTACTGATACAAATATACCTATGATAAGTTTTTTTATTATTAGGACAAAATTATAGATTAAAAAATAAAAAAACTAATAAAATTAACTCATTCTTATTTGTTAAAACTTCCTCTTAGTATCTTCGCTTTTGAGTTAACTTATATAAAGTACATTGTTTCCACGAATAAAAAGCATCCCCAAATTTATTTTTCAAATGCCCATTAACGTATTCTTCCGTTTGTTCTAAGGCTATGTTCATATATCCATCTAAACACGCCAATACACCTGAAATTGAAAAAATGCAAGTTTGAAATAGTGTTTTTATCAATTTTTTTGTTTAATGACTGAGAGTTGTAATATTTTTTTTTACCTCTATAATTCAAACTTCCCACTGTTTAGCTTCACGACAAAAAGGGTCTAGCGTGAATTTGTTGGATAAAAGTGGACAGAGCTTCTTTATCGGCTCATTTTAATACTTTTTTGTCAAAAATTAAAGTTAATTAAATATTTTTTACAAATTTTCTGCGGTTTTGTCAGGTAAAAATATCTTAGGTTATTGTATCAGTATCTTCTACGTTACTAAATCTATGGCGTCCTCTACTATGAATGTTCCTCATATAGCAACAGGGCCACTTAAAATTCAGTAGGAATTCAGTATTTAATGACAGGAAGCAATTTTGGAACAGTGTATCTAGGAGAATAATTTTTTTTTTTCTTTACGTTTTAGGCGTTCTAGATCACGGAAAACAGTCTTCATTTCCGCCGGTCTGTTGGCATGTTAACTCTCGAATTAAAGAAGTTGTTAATTTCAAACTTTGAAAGTACATGAAACCTAACGAAGGGACGACTTGAAACCAAGGCTTGGCTTATTTGCGTCTAAACGCGATCATGCAAGATTAATACGTGGACTCAATATTACGCTACTGAAAACGATGAGTTACGATTTGGTTGAATGTTGTTGTCAGATTTCTAAAATTTAAAATGTTCAATGCTTTCGCTATATTATTATAGGTTTAATATTATGAAGTAAAATGATCGGCATAGTTTTAGCTAATAGAGAAGAACCTGTTATTAAAACTTAACAAATATGAGTTACAATACTGGTACGTATCTACAGCCCGGTTTTACTAACACACGGTGATCATTTTGATTTTTAACGGCGTTGCACGGATGTGGGATACAGTATTTAATGGTCATACAGGTCATAAATCTGTCTCCAGTGATTCCTAACTTGTCCTTACCGCATTCATTGAAGTTTGATAGGAAACAATGTTATCATATTTGTTATGTTTTTGTGCCTGGAGATGAAACCTATAGTTTTCAAGGAAAAGTGGTAAAAGGGGTGGGTGTCGATAAATTTTTTGTGCTTTTAATAATGATATAGTAACTTCCTGGCTTTTGTTGAGATCATAACAAATTTCGAGCACAAATGTTTACATTAGAATATATAAGGGGGACGGGGGGGAGATTACACACGGGTTGTTTGGTATATGTTATATTATATGTTCTTTTCAGGGGATTCTTCAAGTCGAGGAGTTTGAAAATTACGTTACGTTCAGTAATTTAAATTTTAATAAGGGAAGTGAGGTGAAAGGGATGGAATTCGTTATATATTGTATAGTTTTAATCTTAGACTAAAATGGTTAATCTGAGGTTTCAATACTATTATGGTTAATGTTTCTAAGGTTTTCGGTTTATGTAGATAATGAACAAATTTTCAAGCAGATTATTTATAGGAAAATATATAAGTAGGTTCTAAAGGGAGGTAGGTAGGAGGAGGCACCCTGTGTATGCTACATATA
Organism: Pachyrhynchus sulphureomaculatus; assembly: GCA_019049505.1. Taxonomy (NCBI): domain Eukaryota; kingdom Metazoa; phylum Arthropoda; class Insecta; order Coleoptera; family Curculionidae; genus Pachyrhynchus; species Pachyrhynchus sulphureomaculatus. Next base: position 5,497,328 of record CM032446.1, on the reverse strand, counting down.
TATACTATATATATATATATATATATATATATATATATATATATATAATATTATATATATAGGGTGCGGCGCCAAAACCGGACAAAATTCAATTTGAATTTTCCTCCGTTCTATACCATTTTGAGAGGTCGCGATTGGGCCTCCAAATAGCTTGACGCATATTACTAAACATTCATAACCTCGGAACGGTCGCAATGTTGAAACCAAGTGCGGAATATAATCGAAGAGCCGCGATTATCGAAAGTGTTCGCGCTGGGCGCTCAACGACATAAATAATTGGATTCTTGGGGTACCCAAGATCGACTGTGTATGATGTTTTGTCGCGAAGTTATAACGAGTCGGAGAAGTTCAACGAAGGTTTTGCAACCACCGGCAGGCGAAAAAAAGAAAATTGGTTGTCGGACAAGTCTACATGTTTTGGTCCAAAGAATTTCGGCCTCCCAATAGCCCGG
>CM032446.1:5354168-5496776 GCA_019049505.1 Pachyrhynchus sulphureomaculatus | reverse complement strand
TTTAACCTGAACTTATGTCTATTTATTAACTCGTTTATAAAGTCATCGTCATAACCATTAGTTATATTCCTAAAGTTCCTTTCATTATTGAAGCTTCAGAACTAAAAAATGTAACGCGGCTAATTTATGCTGTTCAAATGAATCATTAGGAATCATTAGGAATATTTATCTGTTACTGTGTCTTTTCTATAGATATCAAATTCTAACCCAGGGGTCGGCAAACCTATGGCACGCGTGCCATCTCTAGCACGCCAAACAATTTTGAATGGCACGCGTACCTATTCAAAGTTTACACATTAATTCTGTAATCTGTGACATGTTTCGAAATTAAGTAAATAATCGAAGACAGTATTACTTTAACGATACAAACAAAAACGATATATTATATAGGTCACTAGGTATTATTACCAAAAACTACAAAATATATATTTTGTAATTTATAATTTTACTGAATGCATTGGTTTGGCTTTAATTTCGGCAAATATTAAAGACGACAAGACTCAAAATATAAGCCTAGGCAAAAACCCAAATAAACGTCCTCAATTCTGATCAAAAGAGCCGCTATAAGTCGGTTTTTGTTTGACTTGACTTCTGACGCGCACCGCAACTCTTTTTATATTGCCGTACTTTAGTTTTTGTTAGATTTAACTTCTAGACGGCCCTTTTATTGCAATGGGCGCGTTGTAGATAATAATTTTTGTTCTAAGAAATTTAATAAACGTAATTATTGGAATTTTCTGGAAACATTATTTTTCTATATATAGCAAGCGGCTACACATTTGGATCATTTAGTATAGAAGTAACATCCGTTCAGTCAATAGTCGTCGAAAAGTTTAAAAATTAAAATTACGTTGCGTTATGGCCGCGAAGAAACAGAAGGTAGACGTTCGATCATTTCAAACTTCATGGACAACAGATTACGGTTTTGTACAGCAAAACGATCCTATGTCGGGAAAGCGTAGTTTTCCGGACATCTAGTGTTCAACGACATTTCCAGATATAAAACATGAATCGTCATTTAAAGACAACGCTGATAAAAGGGGGGCAATACAAAGAGCAAGTAAACAATACGAGAATCAGTCAACATTCTTTAGCAAAGTTTTCAAGGAAAAATCAGGTAACTGAATGCAGTTTCAAAATTGCACAATCGTTGGCACAAAAGGGTAGGCTGTTCACTGACGGAGAATTTATGAAGCAAATGTTTTTGAGTACTGGCGAGATTTTATTCGAAGACTTGCCCAATAAGGATACAATATTGGCCAGGATTAGGGATATACGGCATCAGCGCGGACCATCGAGAGACGAATTACCGAAATGACACAAAATGTCCAACAGCTGAGAGACGCTATCAAATGGAGCTTTGTATTTAGTGTAGCATTGACAATCGTTGCGCGATACTTCGATGATGGCAGTGTGTATGAAGAGCTGATTTTTCTGCTCCCATTGCAGGGAACTACAAGAGGAGATGATATATTCTTAGAATTTGTTAAACATTTTGAAAAGCGGAACATTGATTTAAATAAAATTTTTTGCGTAACGACAGATGTCGCTCCTGCTATGATTGGGAGACATAAAGGATTTGTTTCCCTTCTTATTGAACGCATGGGTCGATCAGTTTTGAATTTTCATTGCATAATTCACCAAGAGAGTTTGTGCGCTAAAATCTCCGCTGGAAGTTTAAAATCCGTGATGGATAGGGTGGTTAAAATAGTTAACTACATTGTCGGTCGTTCTTCACTGATCCATAGACAATTTAAGGCGTTTCTGCAGGAATTAGAAAGTGCATATTTAGATATACCATTGCACAATAATGTGCGCTGGCTCAGCCGTGATAAAGTGCTCTCTAGAATTGTGCAATGTCTGGGCGAAATTAAGTCGTTCTTGTTGGAAAAAAATCAAGTGGATGCTTATCCTGAACTAGAAGATAAGAACTGGATCTGTATGTTAATGTTTCTTACTGATATTACAAACCATCTCAGTAAACTCAACTTAAAGTTACAAGGTTCAGGCAAAACAGTTCTGGATTTATACGAATCCTGGAAATCATTCAAATTAAAAATAGATTTATTTATCAGCGATATTACTACAAACACATATACATATTTTCCAAATTTAAAAACTTATATATCCAGTGTCGACGATGGTGCACTAATAGACGAAATTCTTAAATATATGACTAATTTAAAAGAGGAGTTTATCGAGAGGGGTCAGGATTTTGATAAACATGGTCCTATGTTCACTTTTTTAATCAAACCAGATTTAATGGATTTTTCCAGCAGTTGCTTTGACATATCTCTTTTCTCACAGATGGACATTAATGATTTTGATCTTCAATACATTAAATTTAAAAGCTCCGAGTTATGGAACACGAAATTTGTAGAATTAAGAAGGGTATTAGAAGGCGACTGCCAGAACCATTCAAACGAGATACTCAGTTGTTGGATGAGTTTACCAGAGAAATTTATTTGTCTTAAGAAAGTGGCGTTTGCCATGCTTACAGCTTTCGGATCATCCTATATCTGTGAACAATTTTTTTCCCATATGAGAGTGATTTTAAACCCGTACCGAAGCAGGCTGACAACAGACAACTCGGAAGCATGTGTGACACTGGAAAACCAGACATGAACCGGATATAAAAACACTCTCTAAAGAAATTCAAGCACAGGGTTCACACTAGGACTAGTATAATAAAATTATTTGTTAAATGTTAAAATTTTTTTGTAATTAAACCTTCTAAAAGCAATATTTTAAGTTAATTTTAACTTAAATTTTTTTGTTAATTTTAGTTGTAGTAAGTATCTATGGATGAAAACTGGCACCCCTTAGTTAAAAGGTTGCCGACCCCTGTTCTAACCTATTATTATTTTTATTAATTAAAATATCTAGAAATGGCAGTTGTCCTTTGTTCTCAATTTCGTAAGTAAATTTAATGGAATCATATCGGCTATTTAATTTAGAAACGACACAGTAGTGATATATTTTGAGTAGTGTCATTGTGCCAAAGATTCCACATTCCTAACATTGTTCACAAATAGTAAAAAAGTAAGAATTGAAAGAGTAAATATGTGAAGAAGATAATTTTCAGTGTTTGGCTTATTTAAGGTGATAATCAAGCCTTGCGTGATTAGAATTCTAGGTAAAATTTAGCTATCATTAAATATTTCTTTAAAAAATTAGGTAAATACATACTTTGAAACAAACAAGAGTTTACATATTTTCCAAATAAGTAATGAATCTATTATTTTTTACTTTTTTTTTATGCAGGTAGTAATAGATGACCAAGCAGTGAAAGAACTCCTAAACAACCAAACAGTCGACGAGGTAATCATGCACGTCCTGAAATTAGCTAAAAAACAAGCAGAAGGCTCTTTAGAAGACGAAGAAGAAGAAGGAGAAGAAGAAGAACATATCGAACAGAAACCCAATCTACAAGAATTGACATTAGAAATGGATGAAAATGATAAAAATATCGTGGAAAAAGCAAATATTCCCGTTAGGACTTACTCTAAAAGTAAAACTAAAAGCAAAATTATTAAAACGATGGATGATAGAATAGAATATATAGTTCAGAGTGCTGATTCTGCGGATGGAAGCATTAACGATAATGAGGAAGCTGAAGTAGACAAATCCTGACTCGGAAAATGAAAGTGATAATCCAAATTGCGTCGATAAAAGTGGGAATGTTGAGGATGGAGAAAATGACATTGATAATAACGTCGAAGATTATATTGATCAAGTAAATCAGCTACAAAGGACTGATGATTCGGAAAAAATGGCGAAATGATGGATGTTGATAGTGAACAGTTGAAAATTCATGTTGAAAATGCCGAATATTGTTAAAAGTCAGAAAGTCTGAGGCGACATAGTGGTCGCAGGTAAACATTTTTGTCTTATTAGCTTTTTTTGAGACTGGAAACTATGTACATATGTATATCATGCTCTATGGGCCATCAGCCTTAAAAATTATTATTTCAGTTAAATATTAACTTGGCTTTAATTGCCAAGAATGTTTGAAGACCGAAAAACTTAATTTTTACAATATTTGGCTGATGTCTGGGAAATAGATATAAACTATATTAGACATAGTGAAGAGAAAAAAATATATCAAGATGGGTTGTGTTGGTTTCTTTTAGTAGTCACTATTTGCAGATTACTTTCATTTTGGAATTAATTTCAGAAATAGCGGAAATACTTATTTGAAGTAATACCAATGTTATATTTTATTTTATCATTTTATTCTGATATTTAAATATTTTGTAATTAGCTAGTTTTTTTTACAATCTTATAATTAGGATAAATCGCACTTTGTTTTTACTTTTTAGTAGTATTTTTTTGATAATGAATAGTAATGTTTTATTATTTTTAACGTAATTATGTCTATAACATAACCAAGTTATCTGGTTAATAGAAATTATAAAACTTTATTTTAATAAATGATGATACTTTATACAAAATTTGATTTATTTATTTTTATTTTTTAAATCCCATCCTATTGTTATGTTACATTACGAAAATAATATTACATATTTTTCTAGTTTTTTTTTTTCTAATAAAAAAAGGAAATACAGTAGAACCCCGGTTATCCGAGGTAACGTGGAGGGCACCCTCCTCGGATAACTGAAAACGGATAATCCGGATTTGTTTTTTATTCATTCAAAATTAAACACCAATACTTTAAATAGGTACATACATTATAAAACAGTGAAACAGGTATCTTTGCGCTTCTGTTTCATATTGCATCTTCTTTTTCTCGCTGCAATGTTTCTCCATCTATTGAAAAGAAGCAAATCCGCTGGGGTTGCCTCTGGTTGTTCGATATACCTCAAAGCTTTTTCCAAAGAAGCAAAGCCTTCTTGATGAGAGATCTTAGTGGGAGACTGTTCATCCATCGCCGCTTTGTCATCGTCATCTTCATCTGATTTTTTCGGTTTCCTGAAAGGCATTCGTTATTTCTTCAATACTCATTTCTTCTTCTAAATCATCTGCTGTAATCCATTCAGCATCTTCTCTTGTCACATTTTCGCAACCTTTTAATTTTTGCATTAATTCAAATAAACTTTTTTCTTTTTCTTCTATCTCGCTATCAAAATTTGAACAGGACATTCCTTCATGGCTTCTCAATTTCAAAGTTAATTCATTTAAGTCATTATAGTCCTCAAAATCAATAATTTTTGACCAAGATTTTTGAATAGTGGTAGTACGCACAGAACCCCAAGCTTGACTTACCCAGTAAATAACATTATTCAGTGTAACTTTTCTCATCCCATTGATAATATCCTCCTTTTCAGTGTATTCTAACAGATGTTCAAGATATAAACGCCTATAATTTTTTTTAATGTTTTCGAGGATGCCTTGATCCATTGGTTGCATTATGTGATTACATTTGGAGGAAAAAGTTTTACAATTTCGCCCACATGAAGTCCTTCTCCAGGGTGAGAAGGGGCATTATCCATTAACAAAATAGCTTTAATAGGAAGACAGTTTCTGTTCAAAAATTTAGTCACAGTTAGTAAATAAGGTCGCATCCATGCATGCGCTCTTCTGACTTTTGTAATAGACTGGTAGGGCTTTGGGTGAGATGTCTTTTAAAGCTCTTGGACGTGCAGACTTGCCAATCACCATCAGTGGGATTTTGTGCTTGCCAGATGCATTGGAACATACCATTATAGTTATTCTTTCCTTACTTCGTTTGTACCCAGGAGCTGGTTTTTCCTGTCGAGATGCCAATGTTTTTGATGGAACCATTTTATAATTCAGACCAGTTTCGTCACAGTTGTAAATGTGATCACATGTGTATCCACAATCTTCGATTTACTTTTTTTTAAAGTTCTGCTTAAACTTCTCAATTACCACCACATACAGTCAGTTGTCGTACACCGTATCGTTTTTTCCAGCGGTCAAGCCATCCAGAACTGGCGGTAAACTGATCTATCTCTGGGAATTGCCTACTAATCATTATTGCTTTCTGTTATAAAATTGGACCTGACAGAGGCACACCTTTTGATCTCTGTTGGTTAAACCACATGAATAAAGCTTCGTTAACCTTTTCATAGTCACCCAAAAAACCAAATCGGTTTTCGCATTCAGTGTAATGCCTTTCAAGACCATGACGGAATCTCCTCCGTAAGCGATCGTTTCAGTAATGCAGCACTGCGCATAGCGCTCCCCAGGCCTTCTGTAGACTCGCCTTCTTCCATCATTGCCGTGTAGGCACATTCGGGACTCGTCGGAGAAAAAAATCAGAGCGCCATTGTTCTAAGGTCCAGTTGATATATCTCGGGCAAACTGAGTCGCGCTTGTCGATGGGTTGCTGTCAATTTGGGTCCGTTAGCTGGTCTCTTCGGAGTTAGGTTACCTTCTTTAAGTCTTCTTCTAACTGTCCAATGACTGATAGCCCGACCACGAACTTGTCGGAGCTCCTGCTGGACCTCACCGCCAGTCAAGTGACGATTTCTTAATGGTGTGTTGACAAAGAAGCGGTCTTCTCGCTTCGAGGTACACCTTCTTCTTCCTGTTCCTGGTCTCCGTGGCAAGGCGCCAGTCTCTGAGTAACGTCTGTGGACTCTGGAGACTGCTGACTGGTTTAGGTGCAGTTGTGCAGCGACTAAACGTTTGCTACGCCTTTTTTGCAATGGGGCAATGACTTGTGCCGTTTCTTCTAGGGTGATATACATTTGCCGATGACGTTGTTAGTGAGCAGTTATAGCAGAGATGTTGACTATTCAAGTTCCGAGAAAGGAATGATAGGAAAATGCAGTTGCATATGTTTTTATAGGTATGAATAACGCGCAATGAGTATGTTGCTGAGCGAGCAGAAACAGTTCTATTATTGAAAAGAGTATTCTAATGATACCAAAAATAATACGGATCGGTGTTAAATGGGTTCCGCACACATGCCGCTCTTGGAGCGCTTTAGAGACTTCCCTGTAGCACGTGTGCTAGACCCATAACAAAAAATGAAGCAATATCGTTTGAGTCGATTTTTTTGCTCACCAGTATTATTATTAAAATACTAATTTATAAAATACTTAGTTGTTCCTTATAAATGTAATGTTATTTACTTTGTTCTCTGTTAGCTAAACCTATGCACTTCATTATATATTAAACTCTTAATGATATTGAAAAGCCAGTGAATCAGGAAATTTTAGGAAATTTGACAATATTATACAGTTAACCGATCCGTTTTAAAAATCGATTCAAACAACAATTTTCAGGGCAGGTTAGATGTGTGTTTTAATGTAAATAAGTCAAGGCTTGATTTTTCAATAATTCAAGTAGAATTCATGAAGTTCTAATAGGTTAGATTCTAATAAAAAAATACAGATTAACTTTTTGTGGAGCCGGCCTCAGCAACGTGTTGGGTAGTCTACGAAGTATACAGATGCCGCTGGTTCGGATCCAGCGTTAGCGGCTGGATGTTGTAAGGCCTTAGATTTTAAAAATTAAAGAGTCATATACGAGGCTGGTTTGAAAAGTCCGTCCAAAGTCGAGTTGGCACCACCGGCGCGTATCGAGGTCATGTTTAGTTAGTAGCATCTCTTGAATGAACGCACACCAGGTTTCAGCCATATTGGTCTATTTCTTTGTGTTTGTCATTCGTGTGAATCAAGGAAGTCGAGTGATTTTCAAGAAATGGACGAAAAAGAATTTCATGTGGTGATTAAACATTACTTTATGAAAGGCAGAACGCCTCAGGAGACTAAAGAGAAGCATGATAAACATTATGGTGACTCTGCACCTTCGATTAGAACAGTTTTTTTATAAGTGGTTTCAAAATTTTCGGACTGGCCATATGAGCACAAGTGACGCTGAACGTTCTGGACGGCCTGTGGAGGTTACGACTCCAGAAATCATTGATCAAATCCATGGTATGGTGATGGATGACAGAAGAGTTAAGGTGCGTGAGATTGCTAGTGCTGTGGGCATCTCGACTGACCGGGTACATAATATTTGCATAAACATTTGGACATGAGAAAGCTATCCGCAAGATGGGTGCCGCGATTGCTCACGCTTGACCAAAAACGGAATCGTGTGAAGTGTTGCAAGGATGGTTTGCAGCTGTTCCAGAAGAATCCGGAGGACTTTAAGCGTCGTTTCGTCACTGTGGATGAAACATGGATACATTACTATACTCCTGAGACCAAACAACAATCTAAACAATGGGTTACCAAGGGGAACCCGCACCAAAAAAGGCGAAGACCGTTCCTTCGGCCGGAAAGGTTATGGCGACTGTCTTTTGGGATTCGCAAGGGATAATCCTCATCGACTATCTGGAAAAGGGTTAAAACTATTACAGGTGAATATTATTCATCGTTATTGGACCGTTTGAAAACCGAAGCTGCAAGAAAAATGCCCGCGATTGGCCTACAAGAAAGTCCTTTTCCATCACGACAACGCACCAGCAACACACCTCAGCAGTTGTGGTTGCAAAAATAATGGAAATAGGATTCCAACTCGTTTCACATCCCCCCTATTCTCTAGACTTGGCTCCTCGGACTACTATTTGTTCCCCAATTTGAAGAAATGGCTGGCGGGACAAAGATTTTATTCAAACGAGGAGGTGATTGCAGACACTAATGGATATTTTTGCAGACTTGGACAAATCCTATTATTCGGAAGGGATCAACAAACTAGAACATCGTTGGACGAAGTGTATAAGCCTAAAAGGAGACTATGTCGAAAAATAAAAAAGGTTTACCCCAAACACATAAGTAGTTTTTATTTTTGCACGGACTTTTCAAACCAGCCTCGTATACTGGATGGATGCAGAAATGCAAGTGGTCATTGTATATTGCTATGTAACAAAACCCACATAAAGATGAAGGAGGAAAGATGACAACAATACTTGCGCGGTAGTATTCTTAATTTTGACAGGAAGATTTTTAAATTAACCTCAACATTTATTTTTATGTAATTTGTTATTTCCATAAATTTCAAAGTTTTTCTCTCATAAAAATAAGCGTTTCCGCATAATATAAAAAAATAGAAATGGAGTATAAGTATAAGAAAGAAGTACCTAAATTATCACGTAAAAGGCGCGAAAGTACAGGTATTGTTCATTATTTGGCAATATCAATGCCCGATTTTTCAACCTAATGTGTTTTTAGATCTGTTTGCTGAAGAACCTGCAGGATCATCAAATACAAATGCTAGTATACGTCCCATCAGTACCCCCGTCCGTATTAATAACCCTTCAGAAGATGAAGATAGCCCATATTTCCCTTGTTCAACCCAAGAAATGGTTGAAGGTGTTGATGTTCTATGGGACTGGAATTCCCCTCAGTCAAAGCCCAAAACTTCATTTACAAGAAAATCTAGAAAAAAATTAATTTGCAGCAATCCCCTAAAGTGCCTTTAAGAAGACACCCATCAAATAATAATGAACAAATAAAACAAGACTTTAATAAAATTAGAGAAGAACTCCGGGCTTTAAAAGCAGAAATAGCTAAGCCTGATCATGAAGAAAGTCTTGTTTTGTCTCCTAGAGAAGAAGAGGCTTTTAAAAGGGAAGAAAATGAAAACCATATGCATGATTTTGATCATAATATTATTGAAGAACATCCACCTCCAGATGAAGACAATTTTCAGGATCCTTTTGATGATGATATGGATGAAGAACTTATTTTATTTAGTCAGAGAATTGAAAAAAAAAACCATGCAAAACACTGAAAATAAAGTTAAAATAGAGAATTTAAATATTATGGGTGCTAAGATAGGTTCTAGTAGTGCCGCTATGGAAAGTAAAACTTCTAAAAGGATAAATTCAAATATTGATCAAATTCAGAATAAATATTCATCCAGTTTGCCTAAAATAACAAATTATTGTAATAATTTACCTGTAGTGGGAAAATGTGGAGACAAAAAATTATTATCTGTGATGTCTGAGAATTCTAAAATCAATGCTAAAAATGAACAAGTAATTACTCTTCAAGATAGTGAGACTTCTGTTTTCAATGATTCCTTCGACAATGTGCTTTCCCAAATGGATGATGATGATCTGGATCAGTTGACTCAAGTCGTTGATATTAAACAGTATAAAAATGGTAATAAAGATTTAAAAATTGATAAAAAATGTAAAGTTTTTTCCTAGGTCTCAATCAGAGGATATTATCATTACTGGAGCTGTGCAGATGACTAGCAGAAAAGTGGAGTGGCATAGGACACAAAGTTTTGAAAATTATAATGGTAAGAGTTTTTTTATTGCTTTTGATGTGTAATAAAATTTTATCGATTGGTTTTTAAAAGTTTGTTTCCTAGATATTTTTGGGTTCTCATAGGTTTTTTTAGTGTTCCGTACTATAATTTTTAAAAAAAAGAAGAGAATGGAATTACTTCAGTGTCTGTTCGTCCGTCTTTCACAGCCAATTTTCTCTAAAACTGTTTGACATAAAAAATTGAAATTTGTCACAAATACAGGAACTGATATCTCAATCACAGCCGTGTAGTTTTGAAAGTTAAATTTTGACTTAAGGGGTTAATTTCAGGTGGTGAAACCAGAAGTGAAAAAAAAAAAATTTCAAGGTCAAGATCATTTTGTACCTCCATAATAAAAGTTTTTATTTTAAAAGCAATCATGGTATGGAACACTAACTGCGCAAGTGTGACTTGTACTTGGTTGCTTTTTCTTCTTTACAAGGCATTTTTTTTTATCAGAATCGGTGACTTAAAGAAATTTTTGTTTAGAATTACAGGTTACAAGTTATAATGCCTATTACAAATGGAACATTTTTTTACATTTTTAGACATAGTATTGTACATTATATATATGCATATACTAATGTTTTTCAGCACAATTATCTAAAGAAAAACTTCAAGAAATTGAAAGAAAAAGATTAGAAGCAAAAGCCAAAAGGGATGCAAAAAAGAAACAGGACATTATTGGGCCTATTATTACGGAAGTTCCAGAGAGTAAGTTTTATAATAAAAATTAATAATATAACCTTAAAGAATATTAATTTGCATGTGAAAGAATATATTTTTTTTTTTGGCACGAAAGAGGTTTTGGTGTGTACTTTGAAAAACTCAAAAATCATTTCTCAGTTGAATCTTAAAAAAATTTAATAGGAGACATCCTTGGGTGAGCTTCATGCATTTACTCTAAACTTTCTCACATTTTTCTTCCCTAAGAGTTTTAAATAACACTTCAGGCTAATATCTCCTAACCTATAAATGGCCAACTCGTCAGGGTGGTCTGAGGGCTTTCCTGCCTTCACTTTTGATCCAGCCTCTAACAAAAATAAAAGACAAAGTAACATCCCTTTGTTCCCTACTGCCAGTCGAATCTACAATAAAATTGTTAATAATATATCTTTCAATGAAAAACATCCCAGTCCAAAAAATTAGTTTTTCTGGAAAAAGAAGAAAAATTTCGTTTTAAGTTTTACAAATTATAAGCAACAAAAATAAAAACTGTTAGAATCATCGGAAAGCCTTAAAAAAGCTATATTTAAATTTTTTCTTACACTCTGAAAAACAAGTGGTGCGTTACACTTTTTGTACCTCCTATCCCAGGGATCGGCAACCTATGGCACGCGTGCCATCTCTGGCACGCCAAGCAATTTTGAATGGCACGCGTACCTATTCAAAGTTTACACATTAATTCTGTAATCTGTGACATGTTTCGAAAATAAGTAAATAATCGAAGACAGTATTACTTAACGATACAAACAAAAACGATATATTATATAGGTCACTAGGTATTATTACAAAAAACTACAAAATATATATTTTGTAATTTATAATTTTACTGAATGCATTGGTTTGGCTTTAATTTCGTATTAAAGACGGCAAGCCTCAAAATATAAGCCTAGGCCAAAACACAAATAAACGTCCTCAATTCAGATCAAAAGAGCCGCTATAAGGCGGTTTTTGTTTGACTTGACTTCAATCGTTCCGACGCGCGCCGCAACTCTTTTTATATTGCCGAACTTTAGTTTTTGTTAGATTTAACTTCTAGGCGGCCCTTTGATTGCAATGGGCGCGTTGTAGTTAATAATTTTTGTTCTAAGAAATTTAATAAACGTAATTATTGGAATTTTCTGGAAACATTATTTTTCTATACATAGCAAACAGCTACACGTTTGGATCATTTAGTATAGAAATAACATCCGTTCCAGTCAATAGTCGTCGAAAAGTTTAAAAATTAAAATTACGTTGCGTTATGGCCGCGAAGAAACAGAAGGTAGACGTTCGATCATTTCAAACGTCATGGACAACAGATTACGGTTTTGTACAACAAAACGATCGGGCCATTTGTGTCCTATGTCGGGAAAGCGTAGTTTTCCGGACATCTAGTGTTTAACGACATTTCCAGATAAAACATGAATCGTCATTTAAAGATAACGATTCCAAGGAAAAAATCAGGTAACTGAATGCAGTTTCAAAATTGCACAATCGTTGGCACAAAAGGGTAGGCCGTTCACTGACGGAGAATTTATGAAACAAACGTTTTTGAGTACTGGCGAGATTTTATTCGACGACTTGCCCAATAAGGATACAATATTGGTCAGGATTAGGGATATACCAGCATCAGCGCGGACCATGGAGAGACGAATTACCGAAATGACACAAAATGTCCAAAAACAGCAGAGAGACGCTATCAAACGAAGTTTTGTATTTAGTGTAGCATTGGATGAAAGTGTCGATATTAATGACATTGCCCGTCTGGCAATCGTTGCGCGATACTTCGATGATGGCAGTGTGTATGAAGAGCTGAATTGTCTGCTCCCATTGCAGGGAACTACAAGAGGAGAGGATATATTTTCAGAATTTGTTAAACATTTTGAAAAGCGGAACATTGATTTAAATAAAATTTTTTGCGTAACGACAGATCGCGCGCCCTGCTATGATTGGGAGACATAAAGGATTTGTTTCCCTTCTTATTGAACGCATGGGTCGATCAGTTTTGAATTTTCATTGCATAATTCACCAAGAGAGTTTGTGCGCTAAAATCTCCGCTGGAAGTTTAAAATCCGTGATGGATAGGGTGGTTAAAATAGTTAACTACATTGTCGGTCGTTCTGATCCATAGACAATTTAAGGCGTTTCTGCAGGAATTAGAAAGTGCATATTCAGATATACCATTGCACAATAATGTACGCTGGCTCAGCCGTGGTAAAGTGCTCTCTAGATTTGTGCAATGTCTGGGCGAAATTAAATCGTTCTTGTTGGAAAAAAATCAAGTGGATGCTTATCCTGAACTAGAAGATAAGAACTGGATCTGTATGTTAATGTTTCTTACTGATATTACAACTCAACTTAAAGTTACAAGGTTCAAGCAAAAACAGTTCTGGATTTATATGAATCCTGGAAATCATTCAAATTAAAAATAGATTTATTTATCAGCGACATTACTACAAACACATATAAATATTTTTCCAAATTTAAAAACATATATATCCAGTGTCGACGATGGTGCACTAATAGACGAAATTCTTAAATATATGACTAATTTAAAAGAGGAGTTTATCGAGAGGGGTCAGGATTTTGATAAACATGGTCCAATGTTCGCTTTTTTGATCAAACCAGATTTAATGGATTTTTTCCAGCAGTTGCTTTGACATATCTCTTTTCTCATGGATGGACATTAATGATTTTGATCTTCAATACATTGAATTTAAAAGCTCCGAGTTATGGAACACGAAATTTGTAGAATTAAGAAGGGTATTAGAAGGTGACTACCAGAACCATTCAAACGAGATACTCAGTTGTTGGATGAGTTTACCAGAGAAATTTATTTGTCTTAAGAAAGTAGCGTTTGCCATGCTTACAGCTTTCGGATCATCCTATATCTGTGAAACAACTTTTTTCCCATATGAGAGTGATTTTAAACCCGTACCGAAGCAGGCTGACAACAGACAACTCGGAAGCATGTGTGACACTGAAAATAACCAGACATGAACCGGATATAAGAAAACTCTCTAAAGAACTTCAAGCACAGGGTTCACACTAGGTCCTAGGACTAGTATAATAAAATTATTTGTTAAATGTTAAAAATTTTTTGTAATTAAACCTTCTAAAAGCAATATTTTAAGTTAATTTAAGTTAATTTTTGTTAATTTTAGTTGTAGTAAGTACCTATGTCGGCACGCAAAATGTTGTATGGATGAAAACTGGCACCCCTGTCCTATCCGAATTTTTAATAAATTCTCACGCTAATAAAAAAATCTGGAACAGAATCTATATGCTATTTTTGTTGTAAAATTTCCCGCTTTTTTTTCGATATGCTTTTTATTTTTCGAGATATTACCGAAAAAAAACCAAATTTTTGATTTTATTTTGGATTTTATGGACTTAGCATACACCAAACTTTTTTTATTGTACTTTATGTCCAAAAAAACTACCTGTGTGCTAGAATGCAGCCTGTTAATATTTAATGAGAGTTCAAAACCCCTGGCAACTGGACTGGATCACAATTTTTTTTTTTTTATTTCAGCAATAACTTGCTCTCCAGATGAAATAGAAAAGAAAAGACTGCATGCGCTGGAAAAAAATTAGAGGCAAAACGACTACAAGACATTATAGACAAAAAGAAACAAGAAGCTTTAAAAAGGAGAGAGAAAAATAGAAAGAAAAACGCAGCAAATGTGAAAAGTTCCCTTACTACAAGACTTTAATGGTTCGTTAGTAATTTAAGGAGAAATATGGTGCCGAGAAATAAAAGAAATATTTTGTAAAAAAATTTAGAAATATTAAGCATAAAATAAATAGCCTTATACTGTTGCTCAAAATTTATCTTCCTAAAACACAGACAGTTTTCTTTGAGCAGTAGTAGTAGTAGTAGTAAAATGGGTGGGAAAGCTTTTTGCAAACGACAATTGACGTCTGGATAATGTCAATCAGACGGGACCTACACTTTAACGTGGGATCCGAACCACATGATTGGCAGTTGGTCTTCTTTCAGCCCGCAATTTCACCATTTTACTCTTTTAACTCCCTATTAGCCACCAATCTACGGCCTTTGAACATTCCAGCTCGACTTCAGGTTACATCCCGTTCAAGAGCTCGCTATCTATTTCGTCAGCCTTTAATATGCTGGTAGTGTTTCTGCGTTCGAATAGGCTCCCAATCTTCGAAAACTGGCTTTAGGTATCCGCCCTACCCATATGGAGGGGCGTTGCCTTGATCATCAGCCTTTCATCGGCTGAGAGCTGTATCCAATCGAATTTTTCTTTTACAGCCTGAGTAGTTCTCCACCAACAATGTGCTCATCAGTTTTTCCAGGGCACTTAGTCGTTAAAGGCTTGCGCATGGCAGTGCCTTCATCGTCGGCCTTTCATGGTTCGAACGGCCTCCCATCAACAACCAAATGCCTTTGGACAGCGTGAAAGTTAACGGATGTCTGCTGGCGAACAACATGTACGTGAAATATGGTCTAGTTAAACTTTAAAATGAAAATATAGTGACCTGTCGGGGATTAAGATATTCGATACTATGGGCACTTCTTTAAGTAAATTATGGTTTGAAATATTTTGCATTTATACGAATGAAACAACTAAACACTATTCATAGTTAGGGAAAAATAAAATTTCTAATGAATGAAAAAATATATTTATTTCGTCTAAATAATCATTTTATTTATATTCAATTCCTCCAGTTGTTTATATTGACAATAACTATTCTTCTTTAAACTATCTTTTTTTTTACTGGTACCATCTAAATTGTGCGCAGAAGTACCGATTCACGTTGGCCTTGAAGATGCACTTGGTAAGTAAAATAGTCCTAGGTAGTTCACCCAAAGGGATGAGGTTCTCTAAATACATGAGTTCTTAAAGAAAGGGATATGAAAACGATTTCCTGAAAAGCGTCATACCATGAGTGACTGTATTAGTGTAACGTGTATTTCTAGAATGCACTGTTCCGGGACTTTGTTAATAATATAAACTAGCTGTTTCTTCCTTTAGGATCTCTTAAGATTTTGGTTTTTTTTACGTTTGGTGGGCAGTGACGTCTCTCAATTCAACAGAAACATGACAACAACAGTACAACATAAATAGAAGTATCAAGTGACAACCAAATGGTCCTAAAATAAAGTAAAATGTGATAAGTAGACAAACATATATTTTTGCCTAAAAAATCCTCCCTTTTGATAACCCCCGAAGATAACTTTCGCGATTTTGGAGACACAGGGGAAACGGAGTGATTCTACCCGGGCCTGACTGATATCTAGAGGGGGGGCAGATTTACCTGAAAAGAGTTTTATTGATTATAAAACTTTGTTAGAAGGGAAAGTTCTTTTTCTTTTGGAAATCTTCTCCCTTTGTTATCAATTTTAGAATGTGGTAAAATTTTAGGATAAGAGTGTTCTTTTTTTATATATAGGAAAGTTCTTTTTTGTGAAATCTCCCCACTCCACCCCCCGTTCGTCATTCTCCATGAAGGGGGTAAATTTAAATCATAAAAGTAGCTGCTGTTAAGCGGGGGACTTGTTTTGGTCATCGATTATCCTGGTTCCACTACGAGTATAAGAGCAAATCTTTTTAAGAGTTGTCTTCTGGCCTTTTTTTTGGGTATCCGCTGAACTGTAGCACATTTCCAGCAGGAAGGAAATATTATATTTCTGTAGGGTAGGTTGACAAGTCTACACATATGCTTCAGCTTCATTAAAATATGTTTTATGATATGCGGCTTGAAGACAATATTGGACACCCTTGACTGCATTATGGAACAGTTGGTGGTGTTTTTCTTGAAAATCAACAGTAAAATGTGAAGCAAAGAGTTCAACTAACAAGTTGGCTTTCTCAACTGGTGTTACACTAGTATTATCTGGCCGTGTGAGTGGCGGTATAGTGATTTTAGTGAAATTTTGGCAGTAGCATTAGCGACTGACGAAAAAGACTTGGTTTGTTTCTAATTGTTTGATTGTGTGTTTCCTTGATTTCGTCGATAATTTCTTTGCATCTGTTCCAGACACGAACAAAAATGTTACGATTTATAACGTTAGGATTTTTTCACGCCACCGTATTATCTTATTCTTCCAAGTAACACCTCGGTATGTGAACTCTTTCGGAACATTTACAAAACTGAGCGGCATTTCTCAGAAACCCCTTATATTAACCCTATAGTCACTATTTTTATTTTACCTGATTATGCCTAAGGATTAAGTATGGCCAGGCCGCTGCGTACGGACCTGCTACTGTCAGGTTGTAAAGACAAGAGTGATTAACGAAATTTGAAATAAAGTAAAAAAACTGAAATTTTGTGAAATTATTTAAAATCATCTTTCATTTATTATAGTGGTAATCTACGTTTCGAAACATGTTTGCCCTGAATTTTAAAGTTTGATGTGGCATAGGAGAGGACTATAAAATTACCAAAAAAAAACTATAGATAACACAAGTCTGCAAAAAAAAAAAAAATTGAGAGCTGTTTTGGTTTTTTTTTTTGCGTAATTCTTATGTTTTTGGGTGTACTGAATCCGAAAATGACTTTCATTTTGTCATAGTTTTCTGACAATGTAGGTATCTATGTTAAACAAGTTATCATCTTAAAATAAAAGATAAAAGACTAAAAAATTTTTTTTAAATTTATAATTCCGTAACAAAACTCATTTTTTATCTAAAATACATTCATTAGTAAGCACTAAACACATTTTTTTTTCCCAGTGAGATTCCTTTAGGTACATTTTCGCTTGTAGGAAGCATCTGGAAGGTCTCTCTGAAGCGTCCAACAGTAGTCTGCCATCATTGAGACGCTCCATCTTCCCTGGTATCTTTTTTCCATCTCCTTAATATCTTGGTGAAATCGTTCACCTTGCTCTTCACTCAGATCTCCTAAATTTTCTGGAAAGTAGTCGAGGTGGGAATGAAGAAAATGTACTTTTAAACTCATTAGGCAACCTAAAGCTTGAAATGCTTTTAACATTCTTTTGACGATTTGTTTGTAGTTAGGGTCTTTGTTATTGCCTAAAAATTTCTCTACGACCTCTTTAAAGGCAATCCACCCTTCTCTTTGAGGATCCGTCACGGTTGTGATGAATTGTGGATCAGCCATAAGCCGTCTAATATCGGGTCCAACGAAAACACCTTCCTTCAACTTTGTCTCCGAGAGGCCTGGAAACTTTGATATTAAGTATTTGAAGCAATTTCCATCTCTTGGAAGTGACTTTACAAATTGCTTCATCAATCCCAGCTTTATGTGAAGCGGTGGTAGAAGAACTTTATGAGGAGGCACCAAAGTTTCATGCAGGACGTTCTTTTTGTCAACTTTAAGCTCCCTCGGACGCCAACACTTTTTGGTCCAGTGATTTGCTCGGTCTCTACTATCCCATAGACACAAAAAGCAAGGGAATTTGGTAAACCCAGATTGTTGTCCGAGCAACATGCCCAAGATTTTTAAATCACCGCACAATTGCCAACCGTGGTCTTTATATTTTAATTTGCAAAGAACCTATTTCAAGTTTTTGTATGTTTCCTTGAGGTGTACGGAATGACCGACAGGAATGAAAGCATAGAAACCGCCATTGTGACGCAGAACTGCTTTAAGGCTTCTTTTTGAAGAATCTATGAAAATACGCCACTGTGCTGGGTCGTATGAGATTTTAAATGTATCCATCAAACCTTCAATATTGGTACAATAAACCAACTCGTCCTCTTGGGCAAAGTAGGAAGTGAACTGCTTCTCACGATATTTAAACCAGGAGGAAGACACTCCCGGCAAAAGTAAGTTCCTGCTTTTGAGCCTTGATCCAAGCAACTCAGCAGCGTTTTTGGGAAGATTCAAGTCTCTTACCAAATCATTTAGCTCGCCCTGGGAAAACAATTTCGGACTGCTGTCATCTT
Organism: Pachyrhynchus sulphureomaculatus; assembly: GCA_019049505.1. Lineage (NCBI taxonomy): Eukaryota > Metazoa > Arthropoda > Insecta > Coleoptera > Curculionidae > Pachyrhynchus > Pachyrhynchus sulphureomaculatus. The sequence goes on along the minus strand of CM032446.1, from coordinate 5,477,997 downwards.
CAAATTAAAAACTTGACTTGTCATCGGGTTCAGTTACAGCACCATCTTCGTCAGAACTTGGAATCTCTTCCAAGGTAGCAGGGACCTTGGTCACTGGTATTTCGGTCCCATGAGGGATGGGACGAATAGCTGATTGCAGATTGGGGTATGAAATGGGACTGCTTCCATTTTGAATTATAACGCTTCACATTACACGAACAAAAGTAACAATCATCACTATGGTGCCCAAACTTTATCCTGATGTCCAAGTTTTAAGCCAAAATACGTAAATTATACTTTTTTTACAAAGTCCGTAATATTAAGTTGTTGCTTTAATACCATATATTCGCCACAAATATAACAGAAACTGTCAGACGAATTCACACACTTCCGCACAGATGAAATTGCACTATATTGAACCAAGATCTATAAAACAATGACGAGTTAACACGTAATTGTACCGCGCCACTTTCTACACTATTGGAGCGCGCACGTTCTGGTTACAACGTTTATGTTTGTTAATTTAGCTCACACAGGGCGTTCTTTATTTAGAAAGTAATGATAGTTATGGCCTGTATACATTTAAAAACAGTAATCAAAATAAAATTGTACCTATTTATTTATGACTTCAAGTTAGCTCAAAAAAAAAAACCCTTTTTTATAATAAAATTTTGCGTTTTGCAAAACTAACCTGACGTTCTGGAATTTTTTGAGTATTTTTTTAGTTTTCAGAACACCTAAATACATAGAAATCAGTTGAAAACATCCAGACAGCACTTTTGTTGCAGACCTGTGTAATATAAAAATTACAACTATAGAGAGATTTTGTAACGCTTATTAGGGAGATTTTGCAACGATTATTTTTCACATGCCTTTGTACTTATCGTTATCTCAAGCATGCGCAATATTAATGCGAAAGAATTGCAAGGTTAGGTTAGTATTCATCTTCTATATTTTTTTTATTTATTTCATGGTTATTAGTATTTGATGGGTCAACACAAGATTCTAAATTAAAGTCGTGTCTAGCAGGTTTCTGTCACTTCCTTTAACATTTCCAAGGTAATATGAATACGCGATAAATAAAATTTAATTTGAAATTAGCACTACTCAGTATCACCACTACACCAAACACTTTATTTTTGCACTCGACGCGCGATTCGCTAAACATGTCAACCATCGCTCCAGTAAACATAAAAACAGTAGCTACAGTCCAACTCGGCACCTTAATCTCGACGAGTTTCTAATGATCACATGACCTGTCGCCATATTGCTAGTATGATGCCCCGCGAGTTTTTGAAATATTCAAATTTCTTCTTTCAAGAAAACTAACTACCAGATACCATACATATTTTCACAAGCACTAACCGCACAACAAGAACTTCTTCTTAATATCTTTTTTATAATTACAGTAGAACCCCGGTTATCCGAGGTAACGTGGGGGGGCACCCTCCTCGGATAACTGAAAACTCGGATAATCCGGATTTGTTTTTTATGCATTCAAAAAATAAACACCAATACTTTAAACCGATGTATTTATGTTTTTAACTTATAAATAGGTACATACATTATAAAACAGTGAAATAGGTATCTATGCGCTTCTGTTTCATATTGCATCTTCTTTTTCTTGCTGCAATGTTTCTCCATCTATTAAGAAGAAGCAAATCCGCTGGGGTTGCCCCTGGTTGTTGTTCGATATACCTCAAAGCTTTTTCCAAAGAAGCAAAACCTTCTTGATGAGAGATCTTAGTGGGAGACTGTTCATCCAGCGCCGCTTCGTCATCGTCATCTGATTTTTCGGTTTCCTGAAAGGCATTCGTTATTTCTTCAATACTTATTTCTTCTTCTAAATCATCTGCTGTAATCCATTCAACAACATCTTCTCTTGTCACATTTTCGCAACCTTTTAATTTTTGCATTAATTCAAATAAACATTTTTCTTTTTCTTCTATCTCGCTGTCAAAATTTGAACAGGACATTTCTCCATGGCTTCTCAATTTCAAAGCTAATTCATTTAATGGATTATTATCTTCACTGTCATTATAGACCTCAAAATCAATAACTTTTGACCAAGATTTTTCAATAGTGGTAGTACGTATAGAATCCCAAGCTTGACTTACCCAGTAAATAACATTTTTCAGTGTAACCTTTCTCATCCCATTGATAATATCCTGCTTTTCTGTGTTTTTTAACAGATGTTCAAGATATAAACGCCTATAATTTTTTTTTATGTTTTCGAGGATGCCTTGATCCATTGGTTGCATTATGCTGGTTACATTTGGAGGAATAAATTTTAGAACAATTTCGCCCACATGAAGTTCTTCTCCAGGGTGAGAGGGGGCATTATCCATTAGCAAAATTGCTTTAATAGGAAGACGGTTTCTGTTCAAAAATTTAGTCACAGATGGCACGAACTCTTCTTCAAACCAGTTAGTAAATAAGGTCGGATCCATCCATGCGCTCTTCTGACTTTTGTAATAGACTGGTAGGGTTTTGGGTGAGATGTCTTTTAAAACTCTTGGATGTGCAGACTTGCCAATCACCATCAGTGGGATTTTGTGCTTGCCAGATGCATTGGAACATACCATTATAGTTAATCTTTCCTTACTTCGTTTGTGCCCAGGAGCTGATTTTTCCTGTCGAGATGCCAATGTTTTTGATGGAAGCATTTTATAATTCAGACGAGTTTCGTCACAGTTGTAAATTTGATCACATGTGTATCCACAATCTTCGATTTGCCCTGAGGACGAGGAGAAAGTTTTTCACCACATACAGTCAGTTGTGTACACCGTACCGTTTTTTTCCAGCGGTCAAGCCATCCAGAACTGGCGATAAACTGATCTATCTTGGGAATTGCCTTTATTACACTACTCTTCTATTTTTGTGCGGTTTCTTTTCCAATCTCCAACTGTTACCTCACCTACTCCATAATCTCGTGCAACAACTTTAATTGTCTCTCCTGCTTCAATTCTTCTGATGGCTTTTAATTTTTCTTCAATAGGAACGACGATTCTTTTACGCTTGTTTTGCTCCATTATAATACGACAAACAAAAATTCAAACAAAACAGTTCGTATTAATGACACTTAACTACCAGAACTCCAACCAAATAAATTATGTGAGTATACTCGCACTTCTCCGTAGTAAACGCTATAACGCACTGCATTCACGCAAATTTACATGCTGAAAGAGTCCAAAAACATAAATAGTGGAACCCCTCATACGGGCTAGGGGGATTCCCCGACGGCCCCGACGATTTTAAATGGAAATATGTACATACATATTTCAGAAGCTCGGTTAATACGCAGCATAGACGCGCGTACCTCGGATAATTAGGTTCTTAGATTGGCTCGGTTAATCCGGAGCTCGGATAATCGCGACTCGGTTAACCGGGGTTCTACTATATTTTCAATTATAACGTTGAACGAATCATTTACTTATTAGAAAATTATTAATAATGAATTTCGGAGCACGTCATAAAAAGATTCTTCTTGAAATCCAGATGTAAACACAATCCGCGACCGTGCTGGCAGCCATGTTGTTCGTACGATAGGGGGCGCATGCGTGATCCAAACAGGACCTAAAAATTTCCTTGAGCGTCGGTATTGTCTTTTATGTTTAATGTGACATAATTTTTAAGTTTGATTTCTTTTCTTTAATTTTATGCATGCTTAAAGATAACGACAAAGGAGGCGTGCCAAATATATCTAATGTCATTCTTCCTTTTTAACTTACCAGTAAAAGCTTTTTGTACAAAAACGTCTCCCACCTCTTTTCCAGCAAAAAAGTAAAAATTAGACACCGAAGAAAATAGTTACTTGTGATGTGATAACGTATAAAAAAATCTTTAGTGTGCTCGTATAAATTGCTCATGTGAAACTGCAATTAATTATGTTATAAGTGAATGGCGTGAAGATTTGATGAATAAAAAATACATTGTATCAACTTTCATAGATTTAAAAAGAGCATTTGAAACTATAGACAGAAAATTATTGTTTATGAAACTACACAAAATTGGAGTGCGTGATATAGAATTAAAATGGTTTGAAGATTATCTATCGAATAGAAAGCAACAAACAAAAATTGGAAACACATCATCAGCGATACCAGTGAATATTGGTCTACCGCAAGGCTCTGTCCTTGCGCCGGTACTGTTTCTCATATACATAAATGACATTAAAGACGGTTTAAAGTACGGGGATGTTAGACTACTTGCAGACGATGCACTGATTGCAAATTAGTGATGTTAGTTTGGATGTGGCTATTAATAAAATGCAGCAAGTGGATGTGTATAAATATGTTAAAACTAAATACAGATAAAACTAAATATATGATAATATCACACAATAACTATAATAATAATCATAAATTATACATAAATAATCGTGAAATAGAAAAAGTAAACGAAATTAAATACTTGGGTATAATGATAGATTGTAAACTTAAAATTGATGCACACTTCCAATATTTAGTGAATAAAATGAACCAAAAACTTTATCTCATGTATAGAACTTGCCACATCATAAGTGAATACCATAAAATATTAATATATAGAAGCATAATTAAGTCACATTTTATTTATTGTCCTTCGGTATTATTTCTTGCTAAGGATACACAAATAGGACTACTGCAAAAACTTCAAAACAAGGCAATGAGATTTATATTGCGGAAGCCTAGAGAATACGCACATAAAAGATATGTTAGATCGATTAAATTGGCTGAGTGTAAAGCAGAGCTTATTTTATTACGCAATGAAATTCATCTATAATATAAAGATAGAAAATTGTCCCACATATTTGACCGAGAAAATTAGATACGTCAATCAGATACACAACTACAACACCAGAGGACGAAATGACCGAGTAGTGGGAATTACAAATGAAGCTGATCGAGCAAATCTTTATTATAAAGGACTTAAACATTTTAATGACCTACCAAATAATATTAAAAATTGTGAAACCATAAATAAGTTTAAGCAACTATTATATCGACATTGTAAGAATATGCCTATCCGATAGTTAAATTAGGTTCTAAAGAACCGTAAATAAATAAATAAATAAATAAAAGTAATTAAACATAATTATTTATTTATCAAAATTCATATAACAAATATGTCATTTAGCCATCACTGTAAGGCTTTGAAAGGAATCTTTAATTTATACTTCATTCTGATCCGTGAAATCATCGGGAAAATTGTATTTTCTGAACTATTAGATGGATCAAATATAAACAAGATTTTTTTTTAATTCTTTTATTTACTATAACAAATAAACCATTTTTCAACATAATTTCCTGCTTTGGAAATGCACTTTTCCCAGCGTATCGAAAACTTTTTGATACCGTCGTCGTAAAAGGAAGGGGGCTGTGTCAGTAACCAATTGCGTACGAAGCCCTCCACCGCGTTGTCGTCATCAAATCGTTGGCCTCCCAGCGCTTCTTTAAGTGGCCCAAAGAGATGAAAATTACAGGGCGATAGGTCAGGATTGTAGGGAGGGTAATCAAGTGTTGTCCAACTCATTTCCTCCAAGTGAGAGTTGCAGAGTGGGGTCGAGCGTTGTCATGAAAAAGAATCACGTCCCTTATCGGTTGGTCACGTCTTTTGCAGCCTCGTCCAAAAGGTTTCAGTACTACGCCGCATTGATGGTGCGACATTCCTCCAAAAAATGAATGTGCAAAAAAAACCACGTCCGTGAATGACGATCATGGCTCTCATTTTCGACCTCTTTACGGCCTCCCATGAATTTCTTATGCCAGGCGAACACACGAGGCCTTGACAGTGTTTGATCCTCGAACTGTGTCGTTAATCTCCGCAGAATTTCGGTCGGTTTCACGCCCTCACGAGTGAGAAATTTAATAATGACGCGTTGCGCAATCGAAGGGTGCACGTCTCGCTCCGACATTGAGAACTGTACTACTGAATGCACCTGACGAGGCCAACCGATCGTACTCCCCCACTCCTAACAAACCCAACAACATTGCTAGAAGCGGCAGCCCGCTTCGAACGATACTAAGCGCTCAGTACAAGTCTTGTTTATATTTGATCCATCCTCGTAGTGAGGTATACAAACCACTCCGCCAATGTCTAAGCTGCCACTGTTTTAACCATAGACACAGAGGGTGGACTGCGCATTAGCCTCACAAAATTGACCACTCTCTAGAGAGAGACAAAGTGGCAGTGCGACCACTACCTGTCCCTTTTCTGTAGGCCTGTAATAACATAATAACCAAGGCGAATATACCTGTACATTCGCTTTATCTCTCTCACACTTTTGCGTTCGTATTTACTTCACAGCGGAATACGGAAAGCTCAGTCCACCCTCCATTCTATAGTTTTAACAATAACAAATATCAAATTTCACAACAATGGCAATGTCACATCTCAATAGCGCCATCTAGTGTCCGTTTGTAAAAACTTAAAAGGCGTCCGAATGAAGATATCCATTACTACTTACGTTTTTAAAAAGTAATATAATCCAGGATCAAAAAACTTCCACATATCGGAATACAAATGTACCCTTCCTATACATCTCGGTAAATTTGGGACTGGAATATTTTCAAAACTAGCTAGATTTGTACTTAATCCATACAAAACTACATACTTTATGTGGAAAAATTGGCCCATTAAATAACCGTATCCACAGAGGGTGCACAAATCAAATTTTTTTACAAACTACAAAATAAAAATGCTTGAAAAAAACTGAACTAATCTATAAAATAGTATTTTTTAACCGATTTCACAAAAAGAAGGAGCTCAACTCAATACGTACGTAAGTAATATGTAGCTACCCCTTAGTAATACAAACCGGGGCTGTATTAATAATAATAACCTAAAGTTAAATAGCAAATTTTTATACTTTATTAACAAGATCGTGGAGGCTTTTAATTTAAGTTTTCCAACAGTTATATTATTCTTGTTGTAAAGCTTTTGACAGACAAATGATATCTAGAATTTTTGGTACGGCTCAAAAATAAGATAATATACAAGATTTTCCATTTAAAAAAAATCAAGATGGCGTAATTTCTTCGAATCGACAGTTCAAAACATTTTATCGTCCATGTGCGCCGTATAATACCCTATAACAGGGATAGGCAACCTATTTCACGCGTGCCATGTCTGGCACGCCAAGCAATTTTGAATGGCACGTGTACCTATTCAAAGTTTACACATTAATTCTGTAATCTGTGATATGTTTCGAAATTAAGTAAATAATCGAAGATAGTATTACTTTAACGATACAAACAAAAACGATATATTATATAGGTCACTAGGTATTATTACCAAAAACTACAAAATATATATTTTGTAATTTATAATTTTACTGAATGCATTAGTTTGGCTTTAATTTCGACAAGTATTAAAGACGTCAAGCCTCAAAATATAAGCCTAGGCGAAAACACAAATAAATGTCCTCAATTCAGATCAAAAGAGCCGCTATAAGGCGGTTTTTGTTTGGCTTGATTTCAATCGTTCCGACGCGCGCCGCAACTCTTTTTATATTGCCGAACTTTAGTTTTTGTTAGATTTAACTTCTAGGCGGCCCTTTGATTGCAATGGGCGCGTTGTAGATAATAATTTTTGTTTTAAGAAATTTAGTAAACGTAATTATTGGAATTTTCTGGAAACATTATTTTTCTATATATAGCAAGCGGCTACACGTTTGGATCATTTAATATAGAAGTAACATCCGTTCCAGTCAATAGTCGGTGAAAAGTTTAAAAATTAAAATTGCGTTGGCCGCGAAGAAACAGAAGGTAGACGTTCGATCATTTCAAACTTCATGGTCAAAAGATTACGGTTTTGTACAGCAAAACGATCGGGCCATTTGTGTCCTATGTCGGGAAAGCGTAGTTTTCCGGACATCTAGTGTTCAACAACATTTCCAGATAAAACATGAATCGTCATTAAAAGATAACGCTGATAAAAGGGAGGCAATACAAAGAGCAAGTAAACAATACGAGAAACAGTCAACATCCTTTAGCAAAGTTTTTCAAGGAAAAAATCAGGTAATTGAATGCAGTTTCAAAATTGCACAATCGTTGGCACAAAAGGGTAGGCCGTTCACTGACGGAGAATTTATGAAGCAAACGTTTTTGAGTACTGGCGAGATTTTATTCGACGACTCGTCCAATAAGGATACAATATTGGCCAGGATTAGGGATATACCGGCATCAGCGCGGACCATCGAGAGACGAATTACCAAAATGACACAAAATGTCCAAAAACAGCAGAGAGACGGTATCAAACGGAATTTTGTATTTAGTGTAGCATTGGATGAAAGTGTCGATATTAATGACATTGTCCGTCTCGCAATCGTTGCGCAATACTTCGATGATGGCAGTGTGTATGAAGAGCTGATTTGTCTGCTCCCATTGCAGGGAACTACAAGAGGAGAGGATATATTTTCAGAATTTGTTAAACATTTTGAAGAGCGGAACATTGATTTAAATAAAATTTTTTGCGTAACGACAGATCGCGCTCCTGCTATGATTGGGAGACATAAAGGATTTGTTTCCCTTCTTATTGAACGCATGGGTCGATCAGTTTTGAATTTTCATTGCATAATTCACCAAGAGAGTTTGTGCGCTAAAATCTCCGATGGAAGTTTAAAATCCGTGATGGATAGGGTGGTTAAAATAGTTAACTACATTGTCGGTCGTTCTTCACTGATCCATAGACAATTTAAGGCGTTTCTGCAGGAATTAGAAAGTGCATATTCAGATATACCATTGCACAATAATGTGCGCTAGCTCAGCCGTGGTAAAGTGCTCTCTAGATTTGTGCAATCTCTGGGCGAAATTAAATCGTTTCTTGTTGGAAAAAAATCAAGTGGATGCTTATCCTGAACTAGAAGATAAGAACTGGATCTGTATGTTAATGTTTTTTTACTGATATTACAAACCATTTCAGTGAACTCAACTTACGGTTACAAGGTTCAGGTAAAACAGTTCTGGATTTATACGAATCCTGGAAATCATTCAAATTAAAAATAGATTTATTTATCAGCGATATTACTACAAACACATATAAATATTTTCCAAATTTAAAAACTTATATATCCAGTGTCGACGATGGTGCACTAATAGACGAAATTCTTAAATATATGACTAATTTAAAAGAGGAGTTTGTCGAGAGGGATCAGGATTTTGATAAACATGGTCCTATGTTCGCTTTTTTAATCAAACCAGATTTAATGGATTTTTTCCAGCAGTTGCTTTGACATATCTCTTTTCTCATGGATGGACATTAATGATTTTGATGTTCAATAAATTGAATTTAAAAGCTCCGAGGTATGGAACAAGAAATTTCTAGAATTAAGAAGGGTATTAGAAGGTGACTGCCAGAACCATTCAAACCAGATACTCAGTTGTTGCATGAGTTTACCAAAGAAATTTATTTGTCTTAAGAAAGTAGCGTTTGCCATGCTTACAGCTTTCGGATCATCCTATATCTGTGAACAACTTTTTTCCCACATGAAAGTGATTTTAAACCCGTACCGAAGCAGGCTGACAACAGACAACTCGGAAGCATGTGTGACACTGAAAATAACCAGATATGAACCGGATATAAGAAAACTCTCTAAAGAACTTCAAGCACAGGGTTCACACTAGGGCCTAGGACTAGTATAATAAAATTATTTGTTAAATGTTAAAATTTTTTTGTAATTAAACCTTCTAAAAGCAATATTTTAAGTTAATGTTTGTTAATTTTAGTTGTAGTAAGTACCTATGTCAGCACGCAAAATGTATGAAAACTGGCACCCCTTAGTTAAAAGGTTGTCGACCCCTGCCCTATAACTTTGTTTTGAACATTTTTTTGATACACTGTTTAACAAATGCTGTGGAATCATTATTATGTATGTAAGTAAATGTAACAAAGCTCTACTTACCTCAAAACGAAAAGACGTAGCATTAACATAGACAAAGTGTAACCAAAAGTTTGCAAATAAAAACCAAAATCCACATCTTAGAATATTTCCTCCAAATCTCTTTATTCTTACGCTCAACTTTTGTGACTTCTTCATAAAGTAATGGGTTTTAAAATGTTCATAGGGAATGAAAGGACCAGTAAACAAAGTTGGAAAATAATAACAGTACGATAAGAAGTCTACGAGTTCCATTTTTGAGGTAGTACTAAGATAATAACTTGTACACTTTAAGTTTAGCCAGGACAAAAGTATTATATTCATGTAGGCCTCAAAATAATTTATTCCAATATCTTTTAAAAAGGCCTCACTGGCGTTTAGCTGTTTGTATGCTGTTATAAATGCAAGGGATATAATGTTGCACAGCCATATCGCTATCTTGCTTTTGAAGTTACTTGCTAAGGAAAAAATGATTGGTTGGACCATAGTAATGAACATTATTTTGTAACCCATGTGGAACAGGAGATAGAGTATAGGAAAAAGTATTTGAAAATACTGTTGAACCTAAAAAATATATGTACGTGATTATCATAACGATTAAAAATATTAAAATGGACAACTAATACGTAGGTTGAAAAGTTTTTAGTCTAGCTACTTAAAACACATTTTTTTTTGTAAAATTCGACTTTATTCATCAATACAATCTCCTTCAAGAGCGATACAATCAGTCAAACGCTTTTTTAACATTCTCGTACCTTTCTTGTAGAAGGATTTGTCATTGCCTTCAAAATAGGTCTCACTTTCGGCGATAACTTCTTCATTGGAGCCAAATCTCTTTCCCACGAGCATTTTTTTTAAGGTCTGCGAATAGATAATACTCGCTGGGGGTCAAATCTGGAGAATACGGTGGATGAGGAAGCAATTCGAACTTTAATTCATGCAAATTTTGGATGATTGTAGCTTCTACTTGATGGAAATTCATTATAAATATATAATAAAAGACTGTTTTTAGTCAATTTCCACTGGTTTATTTAAATTGCGATGACGCGTTTCGCTGTTGATGCAGCTTCTTCAAATCTATATTTTACACTGTCAAGTTAGGTCATTGTCTTTATTGAATTTAAGTTAGGCTATGCCTCTTACTTACATTTATGATAGCTTATATTCCTATACTACTTAACCTAGGTTCTATACAGTAATCCTAATTAACTTAACCTAGGACATTGGGTTTTAATTACATTGGTTGACTAATCTAACTTAACTAGAGCTTAATTCTAAACTAATCTAGAACTTAATTCTAAACTTAATCTAGGTTACAATCTTCATGGGGGTGGGGGAGGGCCATCGTCTTCGTCGGATATGGGGTCAGAAGGTCTTGGATAGTGATGGCGGGCGTTGGCGGGCACCTGGAATGCGCTCCTTATGGTGGCGTTTGGGCGCCTTTGCGAAGAACTTGATGTTGGTGGACCTCATGTGTGCCTTGATTGTTGGCACACCGAGGTCTCTATGCAATTGACGGTTTCGGACGAACCATGGGGCTCCCGTGATCATCCTCAGGGCCTTGTTCTGTACTGCCTGAAGTTGAGCTCTGCGTGTCTTGGTGAGTTTAGACCAAGTCGGGCAGGCGTGTGTGAGTCCTGCCCTCACGATGGTTTTATAAATTAGCAGCTTGATTTTTGGTTGCAACTTACTGGACCGGCTGATGATTGGGTACAGCTTGCCCAGTAGTTGCTTGGCTTTCCTCGAGGCAGCACAGACCTGGTCTTTCCAGATGAGGTGTTTGTCATACTGGATTCCCAGGTACTTGATGGTGGTTGCCCATTGGATGCGGGATCCCTGGAGCTGGAGTTGTCTATAAGGAGTGCCGTTGCCTTTGGCGAAGACGATGGCCTGTGTCTTACATGGGTTTAGCTGGATCGTCCATCGGTCGAACCAGGGGACGAGGACGTTCAGGTGGCGCTGCAATCTACTGGTGATGATTCTGTAGCTGCTGGATTCTGCTATGATGGCTGTGTCGTCAGCATACAGGAGTAGGGTAGTCTGATCCGTTTTTGGAATGTCGGCTGTGAAAATGTTAAAGAGGTGGGGGGAGAGGACGGAGCCTTGAGGGACTCCGGCTCTAATGGCCTTGACTTCGGAGGTGGCCTTATCGACTCTGACTTGGAATGTTCTGTCAGAGACGAAGGATTGAATGAGTTTGTTAATGAAAAGGGGGTAGCCGTGTCGGATCAGTTTCAGAATGAGGCCTTCGTGCCAGACTCGGTCGAAGGCCTTTGCTACATCGAGAAACACAGCTCCAACTTTGTGACGTTTGTTGAAGCTGTTGGAAATGGTTTGGGCGAGTTTCGTGGTGTGATGGATGGTGCCATGAAGGGGCTGGAAGCCATACTGTTCGTCAGGGACAACACGGAGCGCTGTCGACTTTGCTCTGACGATTTCGAGGATGACTTTTTCAGCTATCTTGCCAAGGCCTGGAAGTAGGCTGATTGGCCGTCAAGTTAGGTTTAATATTTACATTTTTATATAATTTCTTAATTATAATATTACACCTAATTAAATTACATTGATAGTATTGGAAAACCCAGACAAATTTGGAATTAGGAAAATAAATTCAATAATGGTGAATTGCTTAAATCTACCTGGTCGTTGAGTAAAGTACCTGTAGTCCGTAATCGATTTATTTGCATTGTCTCTAAAAGGTTTAGTTTTAAACCTTTTTGTTGGGTGTGTAAAATTTTTGAAATTCTTGTTAAATGTGTGATTTTCTGTTAAAAGATGATTAGCATATGATGGATTAGATTTTCTATGGATGAAACTTTTTTGGTGTTCTGTAATTCTTTGTATAAATGTACGTCCAGTTTGCCCTATGTATGTTTTAGGACATGACTCACATGTTAATTGATAAACCCTTGATTTATTGTCTTTATTGATTTGTGGTTTGTAGTTTTTAAGATATTTCCCTATAGTATTGTTAGTCTTTTAAGCTATGTTGATATTTTTTTGATTTAAAAATTTCCCCAGTTTTTCCGTTGGTTTGCCGAAATAGGTTAAGCAATTAAATGTAGTATTTCTGTCCTTAAAACGTGGGTATATTTCTGAGATTGCCTTGTTTCTAAGTTTTTTCCTAAACGATATTATTGATTAAAGTGACCGAATAACCGTTGTTAACGGCTACTTGTTTTATGTAGTTTAATTCTCTAGTAATATTTTCCTCTGATAAGGGGATATTAGTTAGTCTATGTATAAAACTATGATAAACTGCGAGTTGATGATGCTTAGGGTGGTGAGAACTATTGTGAATTGTATGACAAGGTTTGTAATATATTGCAAATTCATGTTTTTTCATGGTTTTACTGATTGTTAAGTCTAGGAAGTCGATTTTCCCTTCGACTTCTTCCTCCATTGTAAAACTGATATTTCTATGTAAAGAATTAATATACTGTAAAAAGTGATATAGCATCAAAAACCCATACGAACGAATAAAGTTAAGAATATAACAATACCAGATAATTCTAAATTAGTCTCTTTCGATGTCAAAAACTTATTTCCAAGTGTTCCCCCAGACGAAACAATAATTTTAATAGAGAACCTATTAACCAAAAACAAAATAAATGAAGTTATAAAAATGGACATAATTAATTTATTAAGAACTTGCCTAAGACAAAATTATTTTTCATTTAACAATACATTCTACAATAGTAAGGAAGGGTTAATTATGGGGAGTCCATTAAGTCCATTACTTGCCGAAATTTTCATAGACAATATTGAAACAATGATATTTAACAACCATATTAACAATAGTAATAATTGTCTATACTGGTATCGATACGTAGACGATATAATTGTATGCTTTACAAGTACGGACAGACAATTAACTCACTTTTTACAGTATATTAATTCTTTACATAGAAATATCGGTTTTACAATGGAAGAAGAAGTCGAAGAGAAAATCAACTTCCTAGACTTAACAATCAGTAAAACCATGAAAAAAAACATGAATTTACAATATATCACAAACCTTGTCATACAGATACCACAATTCACAATAGTTCTCACCACCCTAACCATCATAAACTCGCAGCTTATCACAGTTTTATACATAGACTAACTAATATCCCCTTATCAGAGGAAAATTTTACTAAAGAATTAAACTACATAAAACAAGTAGCCGTTAACAACCGTTATTCGATAACTTTAATCAATAATATCGTTAAGAAAAAACTTAGAAACAAGGCAATCTCAAAAATATACCCACGTTTTAAGGACAGAAATACCACATTTAACTGCTTAACCTATTTCGGCAAAAACAACGGAAAAACTAGGGAAATTTTTAAATCAAAAAAATATCAACATAGCTTACATGACTAACAATACTATAGGGAAATATCTTAAAAACTACAAACCACAAATCAATAAAGACAATAAATCAGGGGTTTATCAATTAACATGTGGGTCATGTCCTAAAACATACATAGGACAAACTGGACGTACATTTATACAAAGAATTACAGAACCCGAAAAAAGTTTAATCCATAGAAAATCTAATTCAACATATGCTAATCATCTTTTAACAGAAAATCACACATTTAACAAGAATTTCAAAATTTTACACACCCAACAAAAAGGTTTAAAACTAAACCTTTTAGAGACAATGCAAATAAATCGATTAAGGACTACAGGTACTTTACTCAACGACCAGGTAGATTTAAGCAATTCACCATTATTCAATTTATTTTCCTAATTTCAAATCAGTGTGGATTTTCCAATACTATCAATGTAATTTAATTAGGTGTAATATTATAATTAAGAAATTATATAAAATTGTGAACATTAAACCTAACTTGACAGTGTAAAATGTAGATCTGAAGAAGCTGCATAGACAGCGAAACGCGTCACCGCAATTTAAATAAACCAGTGGAAATTGACTAAAAACAGTCTTTTATTATATATTTTTAATTCAAGCAATTTTGCAATAGTAACTCTTGTGACACGGTGCACACATCTTGATGGAAGAACACTTTTTTCTTGTTCATTTGGGGCCGTTTCTTGGCGATTTCTACCTTCAAACGCACCAATAACTTCTTCTCCTTCTTCTTTTTTCCTACGTTAGGACCATGTCCTATGTTCACTTCAAAAATTTCCCAGAAACAATTGCTATGATGAAGACCAGCTCTCATACCATCTTATTGGTGGTCTTCCAAGCGGTCGAGGTGTGTTTGGTCGCTTCTCATTTGCAACCTTACCCAACCGGTCATTTGACATTCTGTTCACATGGTCTCTCCATTCTCTTCTCCTATTCCTTGCCCATCTCACCACATCCTGTATTTCGCACATTTCCCTTATTTCTTCACATCTCTTCCGGTCAAATAAGGTATGTCCTGTTATCGATCTAAGTGTTCGCATTTCTGTTGTTCTTAGGGGTCGTTTTGTTATTGTGTTCTCCGCTCTGGTTTCTATCGCGTACGTCATGTTCGATCTTACGCATGTTTTGTATATTCTTACTTTGCTCCTGGTGCTCATACATTTGTTTCTCCAAATTATATCTCTTAACTATCCTGATATTAATGATGCCTTTGTTGTTTGAGTTTTTACTTCCTCCTTAAGGTTCCTGGTACTTCTTATGTTTGCTCCTAGATATTTAAAGGACATCACTTGTTCTACACGCTGATCATAAAAACGCGAGTTTGCATCTTTTCGGTTCTTTAGATATTGTAAGGGATTTTGTTTTCTTTACAGATATTTGCATATTAAACACTTTTGCTGTTTGTTGGAACTGCTGGAACCAATAACTTTATATAATATTCCCTATTGATGGTTTTTCCCTTCTCAGCATAGTCGATGAAAATTATTCCATGCTCATCCCAAAATACAGGGGCCAAAACCTTTCCAGCCGACTGTTGTGTCATTGGTCACTTCGGGCGGCTTTCACCGGCTGCTGTCCACTCAGCTGACCTTCCAATTTGATTCCGGTGTATAGTGGTGGATCTATGTTTCATCCATTCACATATCTCATGAAAAGCCTTTTTATTGCGCTTAAACAGGTCCAGACAGCGTTCAGAATCATCGATACGTTGCTATTTTTGGTCCACTGTGAGCAAACGCGGCACCCATTTCGAACAGAGCTTTGCAATGCAAAATATGACCAACATGTTTTTTTGATACCTTTAGGGTGTCAACTATCTCACGCAATTTCACTGTACAGTCATCCAAAACAATTTTGTGGATTTTTTTTATGTTTTCCAGTGTAATCACCTCATTTTGGGTGTCCAGAGCGTTCAGCATGATTTGTGTCGGTACGACCGCGTTTAAATTCAGCATACCAGTAAATGATGAGTGATTTTCCAGGGGCAGAGCCCCCGTATTTCTTACCATCAGAAAACAGTGTTTAATTAACACACGAAATTCGATTTTTTCCAATGTTTTGAAAATATCAAAAGTAGCGTCATTAAAACCACTGTAACTTGTAAACTAATCGTCGAAATATCATGAAATTTCGATACGTATCGTTTGAAGGTTGGTACTTCCTAAACATTATATGGATTTTTTGAAGAGGGCGACATCTATGTGTCGGACCAAAAACTTTTCAGCTTACGTGTTATAGTCCAATTATCCGTAACATTTAATAAATTGAGGTTAATATTGACACTCCAATCAATTGTTTTACGTAATTAACAAATGAAAAACCGCGCTATTAGTGTTCCGTATGGTGATTGCCTTTAAAATAAAAATTTTTGTTAGGAAGGTATATAATGAACAGTGACTTCACAAAACATACCCCAATTGAGTCTTCAAAAATCTATATCTACGAGTCAGACACAAACTTGTTTGTGATGGCTAAAAAGACTTCTTCAATGTGAACTTCTATATCATTCGGAAAATTGCAGGACACATTGTCTATCAAGGTTCTATCTCTAGTAGAATTAGTATCTTTTATCATTTGTATAAGCCCAATGCTATTTAAATACACTCCTGGACAAAATTGACGCAACAATCTGAAAATTAATTTATCCTTTTCTTATTTCAGTTTTAAAGTTTATCGAGTATTTGAATAGTAGGCTATGCATATTTTATTTCGTTGTTCATGACAGAAATCAAAACAATTCGTTTTAGATTTACAGTTTTAAAGAATTTTTTAGAAGATAAACAATTTTCTGTAATAATACGATAGATTGTCTTTAAAAGTAAGCTTACAAATTGTTCCCTTTTTCAAAGTAATACGTTTTTGTGGTAGACTGTTTTATTTTTGACCCCGAAGAATTAGAAAAATGAATCGAACAAGGAATTTAACTGAACACGAGGTAGTGCGAGCCTCAGTTTTATTGGACGAGGGATATTGTCAGAGTTATGTTGCCAATTTGGTAGGCCAACATCGTTCCACAATAAGTCGTGAATGAAGTAGGAACTTATTCTAGAAGGCTAGGGCAAGGTTTTATAAGACAATATGCTTTAAGAAACAGGACTGTCACTAGTTCTATAATAAGAAACGAACTCGAAGCTGTTCGCAATGTCACAATTTCTTTTAAAACAGTTAGAAGACGGTTAAATGAAGCTGGATTAAACAGTAAGAGACCAGCCACTGCGCCTTCGCTTACTAGAGAGAACAGAGTTGCCAGGTTACGTTTTGCTCGAAATCACGAAAACTGGTCTGTGGATGATTGGAAACAAGTTTTCTTCACACATGAAACTAGGGTTAGTCTAAAACATCCAGATAGTCGTGAGCGAGTATGGCGAAGACCAGGAGAGAGGTTTGCTCTTTGCAATATCTCTGCAAGGATTCCATTCGGCGGTGGCTCTGTTATGTTCTGGTGTGGCATCTGCTTTGATGCTCGCACAGAGTTGGTTCCTGTCCGTACGAGATCCATGAATGCTGACTAATCTCTTGAGAATATTGTAATAGAACATGTGATGCCTTTCGGTCATTTTGTGGGGCCCAATTTCCTGTTTATGCAAGACAACGCTCGACCTCACGTGGCTAGGGAGGTACTCGATTATCTTAATCAAGTTGATATACGGATTATGCAATGGCCACCAAAAAGAACATGTATGGGATCACCTTAAGAAAAATGTGAAACGTCATATACCTGCACCTAGAAACCTGAGGGAACTTGAAAATGCAGTTATCACAGAATGGGAGCAAATTCCTCAAGATTTTATCCAAAATTTAATTAGAAGCATGCCTAGGCGCATAAACGCTGTCATCCGAAGTAGAGGAGGCAGCACACGCTACTAATTTTGCTACTAGTGTCCCAGTTTATTTTTTTTATTATTACATAATTTCAACGATTTTATTATTAGGTCTTAAGAATAATTTTAATTCGAATCTTATAGAGAAATTTGGTAGCTAATTCACTTTTAAAGTATCCGAATAAGTTTTTTCTAACTTTTAGTGTAACCAATGTTCATAAAAAATTATTAAAATTAGTTCATTATAGAGATTTGTATGATTTAATATATTGTTGCGTTAATTTTGTCCAGGTGGATTGACTATTATTCCATTCCATTCCATTCCAAAATATTTTTTTATATACCAGCTAAATTATCAAAGATAATGCACAAAACAAAACCCACAAAGATCAAGAAAGGTGTTAGGCATGGCGACAGAATTTCACCAAAATTATTTACCCTGCCCTTGAAGGATGTATTTAAAAGTCCTAAGTGGGAAGAGAAGGGAATTAAAATCGATAGCATATATTTACATCACTTGCGATTCGCAGATGATGTAGTACTGATTAGAAAAGATCTAGAAGAACTCAAAATCATGATAGAACCACTTAATCAAGCTTCACCAAAAATTGGACTCGAGATGAACATCAAGAAAACAAAACTACTAAGCTTACAAAACACAAAAATTAAGATCGGTACGGAAGAGATCGAAAGGGTGGAAAAGTATATATACTTGGGACTACTCAGTATATATCACCATTACACCAAACACTTTATTTTTGCACTCGACGCGCGTTTTGCTAACCATGTTAGCTTCATCAGGGGCGATGATTGACTACTTGGGATATAAGATTAGATTGGATACGGACGATCAAACAGCGGAAATACCAAGGCGAATTGGTCTCAGCTGGACTGCATTTTAAAAACTGGGATTCATCCTAAAAAACAGATATATCCCCATGACCTTAAAAAGAAAAGTGTACGAGAGCTTCATACTTACGTATGTAAGTACGTGTGGGCTGGAAACCATGACCTTTACAAAAAAGTCTTTGTCGACTCCAACGTACTCAACGGGACATGGAAAGGCAGATGTTAGGTATTAGTTTACGAGAACACATTAAAAGCGAAGATATCAGACGAACAGTAAGAATTACAAATATCAGTGAGAGTGGCAAAATTAAAGTGGCAATGTTCGGGGCATGTGGCTAGAATGAATGATGGTAGTTGGACAGCAAAATTACTTAAATGGGAGAGCAGACGAAGTGTCGGAAGATCAATGCAAAGATCGACTGATGATATCAGGTTGAGAATAGGCGGTAGATGTCTCCATCTTACTCAGGATAGAGACAATTGGAAGAAACTTGAACTTTCCTTACCCTGCAGTTTCAAAGTTAGCCTGTTTAGCTGATCTAAAATATCAGATCTTTGGATCTAGGTCTCATCATTAAAGTGTGTCATAAACTCATGTTTTTCTTTCAGTTCTAAGAACTGTTTTATTTCGTTTTTCAATTCAAAGACCTGGTCAACAACATATCCTTTTAATAACCGACGAACAGCAGTATAGAAAAGAAGAACTTCGTGATCAGACTTCATGTTTTTGCATAGCTATCGAAGACGAATTGTGACGGGCTATCCTAGTATTGTACCGTGTTTCGGATCAAAAAAGACACTAACTAACAACAAACTATTCACATACAAACGACAAAGAGAACACTGTAACGATTTAACACTAGGTAACAAGTTTACTGAGCGCGACAATTTATCTGCACATTTATATTTATATTCGAACGTTTAAACTCGCGGCTGAATAAGTGAAGATTGGAAAGGTGCGTGCGCCAGCCGTCCACTGATTACGTCGCATATCTAGTTTGTTTCCAAGCATAAATAGATTATTAATATTTTAAAACCTACCTTTAAATTTTAAAATTTAAATTTGGTTTTTAAAAGTGATAACCGGCGACCTCCTTGTGGGTCGCGACCCACCGGTTGGGAACCAACGTTATAGATGGACTACTATAGTAAATTTCTTACCCCCCTCGTTTAAAGCTATTGTAGTCTACTCCACTATCCAATCATCAAGAACAATTTGTTTAACGTTTATTAGGGATTGAAAATTTTTATTGTAGTATAATATTATGATTTACTGGTATTGTTAGAATTTAAAAAATTACGGGTTCAACTGAAAAAGGATATAAGAAGTGCTCAATGTGCCTACTTGATAACAGTACAGAACAATATTAGAATAAGCCCTGGTTTATTTTGGTCCTTTATAAATAACAAAAAAGGGTCATTGCACATACCAAATAAAATGTTTTTCAATATAGAGGAGTTTAATGGAGGGAATGAAATATCTAATGCATTTGCTAATTACTTTGAAAGCGTCTACTCTAAAGATTTAGGTAGCAGTAATGATAGTGTTCAAAGTGTCAATCATCACGGTGTTCTAATTGACAAAATTGATATAGTTAATGTTGTGGAGACATTGAGGGAGTTGAAGGACGATTGAACAACAGGCCCAGACGGCATTCCCCCATACATATTTAAGGGCTTTGAGTTACTGTTTTTGTTTAATTTGAGTCTTAAAACAAAAATGTTTCCCTACCTGTAGAAAAGAACAAGAATATGTCCAGTTTTTAAAAAGGGTGACAAAAACGATATAAAGAGCTATAAACCAATTGCAATACTCTCAACTGCAGCTAAAGTTTTGAAAAGATTATTTATAACAATATATCAAACTCGGTTCGTCACAGTATAAGTACTTATCAGCACGGCTTTACGGAGGGTAGATCTGTTATTAGTAATTTATTAGCGGTACCGCAGGCAACGTCAGATGTCTTAAATCGGCGCGGCCAAATGGATATTGTATATACAGACTTTGAAAAGGCATTCGATAAGGTCTCATTTGTGATATTGTTGAATAAGCTGGAGAAGGATTTTGGATTCCACGTGAATTTAATTGAGTTTTTAAAATCTTACCTTTATAATCGTGAACATGTAGTAAAGATAAAGGGGTATGAGTCCAAACCTTTTACACCTACATTCGGGATTCCGCAGGAGTCCAACCTAGGACCTCTGCTCTTTTTACTCTATATCAACGGCATCACTGGTGTAGTTAAAAATGCATCCTGCCTGTTATTTGCTGATGACTTAAAACTTTGTTATGAAATCAGATCGCCTACTGACTGCCGGATTTTGCAGAAAGATATAGACAACGTTGCAGAATGGGCAATTGACAATAAGATTTACTTTAGTGTAAGTAAGTGTACTGTTGTTTCTTATACTAGAAAACTGAAGCCTATCAAGTTTACATATAGTATTGAGAATGTCCCACTCTTGTATGAGGATAAGATAAAGGACTTAGGGTTGATTTTTGATTCCAAATTGACGTTTAACTATCATGTAAGTTATACAGAAAGTAAAGTGAACAAAATGTATGGCTTAATTGTCAGAAGTACAAATTGCATAAAACAGCTATACATATCCTATGTTAGAAGTATATTAGAATATGCGAGTATAGTATGGTCACCCTTTTATAATTGTCACAAGCGAACACTTCAATTGATACAGAATAAAATGATTCGTTACATGCATTATAAACAAACCGGTTCATATAACTCTATGATCTCTTCTACGCTGTTGCACGAACGCTATGGGATGGTAACCTTAGAGATACGTAGAAAACAATATTGCATGCTCTACTTGTACAAACTAGTGAATGGTCTCATTGATGACCCGGCATTTCTGTCCAACTTATATTTTAGTGTGCCAACATACACCAAAAAAAATCATAGCATTTTCTATATATCAGATGTGGCCCATAATAACCATCACCTGGGATCTCCATTGTATAATGCTTGCATGCTATACAATGGAATCCAGAATAGTGTAGATATATTTAATGATAAGTGCAGTCTTTTCAAAACTAAAATGCGTGCGTTGTTTTAAGTGTATGTAGATTATTATGTAATATTATTTAAATAAGTTAATTTAAGTTCTAGTACTTTGTAATTGGAAAGATCTCTGTGATCAATCTGTAAAGTGCAGTAAATAAATAAATAAATAAAATGGTGCTTTCAATCTTATTGATTGTGGATATTGAGGTGTATTTTGGTTCAAAATTTACACATGTCAAAAATTAAAAAACACAGCTTTGAAAGGAAAAAGAAAATAATTTCTTGAATGAAATTTGCCAGTTTGTAGTCAAAATGTCGTTATTTAAATAAGACTTGAACATATTTAAAAAAAAAAAAACATCAAATTTTTATTTCTGCTCACCCTAATTTCCAATGAAAAATGCCTTATTATTTCCGAACTAACTAAATAAATTATTAAAACAGGATAAATCGTCCTGAGAAAAAATGTGATTGTTTCCCATTCAAAGTCAGCCTTATCTCTTTTATTAAACTTAAAAATAGACCAGCCAGGAGTAAAATCATCATATGGATCATTGTAGTGTTCAAAATCTAAAAGAAATAATAATTGACAAAATAAATAAATTAATGAATGTTACAAAACTTTGTAATATTAAATTTTGGATGGTTGTAGCTTCTACTTGATGGAAATTCATTATAAATATATAATAAGATTGTTTTTAGTCAATTTCCACTGGTTTATTTAAATTGCGATGACGCGTTTCGCTGTCGATGCAGCTTCTTCAGATCTACATTTTACACTGTCAAGTTAGGTTTAATATTCACAGTTTTATATAATTTCTTAATTATAATATTACACATAATTAAATTACATTGATAGTATTGGGAAATCCACACAGATTTGGAGTTAGGAGAATAAATTCAATAATGGTGAATTGCTTAAATCTACCTGGTCGTTGAGTAAGGTACCTGTAGTCCTTAATCGATTTATTTGCATTGTCTCTAAAAGGTTTAGTTTTTAAACCTTTTTGTTGGGTGTGTAAAATTTTGAAATTCTTGTTAAATGTGTGATTTTCTGTTAAAAGATGATTAGCATATGTTGAATTAGATATTCTATGGATGAAACTTTTATCGTGTTCTGTAATTCTTTGTCTAAATGTACGTCCAGTTTGTCCGATGTATGTTTTAGGACATGACCCACATGTTAATTGATAAACCCCCGATTTATTGTCTTTATTGATTTGTGGTTTGTAGTTTTTAAGATATTTCCCTATAGTATTGTTAGTCTTGTAAGCTATGTTGATATTTTTTTGATTTAAAAATTTCCCCAGTTTTTCCGTTGGTTTGCCGAAATAGGTTAAGCATTTAAAAGTGGTATTTCTGTCCTTAAAGATAGTCCTAACAACATATTATCAAAATTTCAAACAGCCCAAATTATTAAAAAAGAATTCATATCTAATACTAACAACATCAACCAAGACTTAAGGACAATAAAAACAATTCAGAGTAAAGCAAAACAAAATGATGTAATCTTTACCAAAGCAGACAAAGGTAACACAGTAATAGCAATAGACAAAATCGACTATATTAATAAAACGATAGATTTTTTCAAAACAGGAAAGTACGAAATTTTAAATAAAGATCCAACAAATATTTTTCAAAAAGAAATAAAACAACAAATTGAACAGGCTAAAAGTATCATTCACGATAAAGATAAAATTAAATTGATAAATATGAATCCCCAAATCCCACAACTTTATTCACTCATAAAACTACACAAACTTGACCACCCAATCAGACCAGTTGTTTCCTACATGTCAGCTCCAGCATATAAGACGTCATCCTTTTTAATTGATTTAATCAAACATCATACCAAATTTGAACCTAAATATAGTATCAAAAACTCATACGAACTCGTGAATAAAGTTAAGAATATAACAATACCAGATAATTCTAAATTAGTCTCTTTCGATGTCAAAAACTTATTTCCAAGTGTTCCCCCAGACGAAACAATAATTTTAATAGAGAACCTATTAACAAAAAACAAAGTAAATGAAGTTATAAAAATAGACATAATTAATTTATTAAGAACTTGCCTAAGACAAAATTATTTTTCATTTGATAATACATTCTACAATAGTAAGGAAGGGTTAATTATGTGAAGTCCATTAAGTCCATTATTTGCCGAAATTTTCATGGACAGTATTGAAACAATGATATTTAACAACCATAATAACAATAGTAATAATTGTCTATTCTGGTATCGATACGTAGACGATATAATTGTATGCTTTACAGGTACGGACAGACAATTAACTCACTTTTTACAGTATATTAATTCTTTACATAGAAATATCAGTTTTACAATGGAAGAAGAAGTCGAAGGGAAAATTAATTTCCTAGACTTAACAATCAGTAAAGCCATGAAAAAACATGAATTTGCAATATATCACAAACCTTGTCATACAGATACCACAATTCACAATAGTTCTCACCACCCTAACCATCATAAACTTGCAGCTTATCATAGTTTTATACATAGACTAACTAATATCCCCTTATCAGAAGAAAATTTTATTAAAGAATTAAACTACATAAAACAAGTAGCCGTTAACAACGGTTATTCAGTTACTTTAATCAATAGTATCGTTAGGAAAAAACTTAGAAACAAGGCAATCTCAGAAATATACCCACGTTTTAAGGACAGAAATACCACTTTTAAATGCTTAACCTATTTCGGCAAACCAACGGAAAAACTGGGGAAATTTTTAAATTAAAAAAATATCAACATAGCTTACAAGACTAACAATACGTATATGTAGATCTAAAGAAGCTGCATCGACAGCGAAACGCGTCATCGCAATTTAAATAAACCAGTGGAAATTGACTAAAAACAGTCTTTTATTATATATTTGTAATATTAGATACTAGCATCTGCCGGGGGTACGCCTCCATATAATATCAATAAAAGATATAAAAAATCATGTAAGTTCCTTTGGAGTTCTGTCATCTATGTCATACTTGTTACTTAACTACGAAGGTGAATTAAATATAAACGAGAGTTTCGGTACTGAGCGCTTAGTATCGTTCGGAGCGGGTCGCCGTTTCTAGCAATGTTGGTTGGGTTTTTTAGGAGTGGGGAGAACGATCGGTTAGCCCAGGTGCATTCGGTAATACAGCTTATGATGTCGGAGCGAGTTGTGCACCCTTCGAGTGCGAAATGCGTCATTATTAAATTTCTCACTCGTGAAGGCGTGAAACGGACTAGAATTCTGCGGAGTTTGACGGCACAGTTCGGGGATCAAACACTGTCAAGGCCTCGTGTGTTCGCCTGGCATAAGAAGTTCATGGAAAGCTGTGAAGAGGTCGAAAATGGGAGCCATGATCGTCGTCCACGGACGAGCATTACCGAGAGGAACATTCGCACCATTCATGACCTTATTGAGGGCGACCGACGTTTGACGGTTTCCGAAATGTCTTCTGAAGTCGGAATAAGTTATGGGAGCACTCGTAAAGGGTCTGCCCGATGGGTACCTCATCTTTTGACTGCAGAACAGAAATTAGCTCGTTTGTAGATCTGTGAGTGACTCTCAGTACGGTTTGCCGAAAATGAGGACGCATTTTTAAACTGCATCATAACCTGTGATGAAACTTGTGTTCACCACTATACGCCCGAGTCGAAACAAGCCAGTATGGAGTGGCGAAAGAAGGATGAGGCAGGCAACGAATTGATGATTCTGAGCGCTGTTTGGAACTGTTTAAGCGCAATAAAAAGGATTTTTTTATGCGATATTTGACAATGGATGAAACATGGATCCACCACTACACACCGGAATCAAATCGGCAGTCAGCTAAGTGGACAGCAGCCGGTGAAAGCCGCCCGAAGGGACCAAAGAGATAACAGTCGGCTGGGAAGGTTTTGGCCTCTGTATTTTGGGATGCGCATGGAATAATTTCCATCGACTATGCTGAGAAGGAAAAAACCAATTGTGAATATAATATAAAGTTATTGGTGTGTTTGAAGGCAGAAATCGCAAAAAAGGCCCCAAATGAACAAGAAAAAAAGTGCTCTTTCATGAAGACATGCACAGTGTCACAAGTCAATGGTTACGATGGCAAAATTGCATGAATTGAAGTTTAAATTGCTTCCTCATCCACCGTATTCTCCAGATTTGGCTCTCAGCGACTATTATCTATTCGTAGAAAAAATGCTCGCGAGAAAGAGATCTGGCTCCAATGAAGAAGTTATCGCCGAAACTGAGGCCTATTTTGAAGGCAAAGACAAATTTTTTTACAAGAAAGGTAGGGAAATGTGTTTTAAGTAGCTAGACCAAAAACTTTTCAGCCTACATGTTATATTAGCACCGACTACCAAACAGTGTTTTGTCGATAAAATGGGGAGTGGATTCTTGAAGAAGATAACCACCCCAAACATCGGACTAAAACGTGTAGTCAGTGGAAAGGGGAATCGGGTATCGTCACACTAAATTGGCCATCCCAGTCGCCCGATACAAACCCAATCGAGAACGTATGGTCATACATCAAGCAGAAGCTTCCTAGTAAAAAGATTTTTTTTTTTTTTTTTATTGGTCTAGCACACGTGCTGCAGGGAAGTCCCTAAAGCGCTCCAGGAGCGGCACGAGTGCGGAAAAAGCGATTCACGTTGTTCTTGAATCGCTGTAAATTGTACTCGGTGGGAAACACAGCGCTGGGCAAATTATTCCAAAGGGATGACGTTCTCCATATAAAAGATTGCTTGAAAAGCGTTGTACGCGGAGTAACAAGCTGAACCTCATACGGATGCGAAGCACCAGCGCGACGTGTATTTCTAACATGCACCGCTTTGGGAGGAATTAAGCGGGCTACATCCTTCGAACACTTTCCATGAAAATACTTGTAGAACAGACTCAAGTCGCCAACCGTTCTTCGATGTTCCAGCGAATCAAGGCCGCCGGTCAATTCCGGGTCCCCAATCAGACGGACCGCTCTTCTCTGAACAGAATCCAACAAATGCAGTGTATGTTTGGGAGCGGAGCCCCAAACGTGGGAGCAGTATTCCATAGTTGGTCGAATTTGGGCTTTGTAAAGAATTAACAGTTGTTGTGGGGTGTAAAGCTTTCTGGTTCTAAATAATATTCCCAACTTTTGAGAAGCTCTCCTTGCTATGCCTGCAACATGTTCATGCCAAGACATATTTGCTCCCAAACTAACGCCCAACAAATTGAGCGACGATGCTAGGGGAATGGAGTGCCCCGACATAACTATGTCGGGTTCAGCAACGTTAACTTTTTTAGAAAAAACTGCCGCTTGGGTTTTTGTAGCGTTAAATTCCACTTGGTTACTGTCACCCCCCAAGATAGAATTTCTTCCAGGTCTTTGTTGAGTTGAACGACCTCCTGCTGTCTGCGGACATTCGCCTGAGCAGCCGATGTCCGAGCGTTCAAGGTGAATGAAGAGACAAGCGTACTGTCATCTGCAAAGCTATAGATTGGATTCCCGGTCTTTTCCAGCAGATCGTTAATGTAAATGAGAAAGAGAGTAGGAGACAGTATGGAGCCCTGGGGCACACCAGCGTTGATAGTGAGGGTATTAGAAAGAAATCCGTCGACCGCCACTCGTAAAGAACGCTCTCTGAGGAAACATGAGAGCCACATACATAGTGAAGCAGCTGTTAGGGCAAATTCGGACAATTTGGAAATCTTTGCCCAAAGAATACGCGGAAAATCTGGTCGAAAGTATGGCCTGAAGATGCCAGGCAATCATCGAAGCTGATGGGGAATGGACGAACTACTAAATCATTAGCATTTTAATGGCAATCCTTTACTGTTGAATGATGTAAAAAACTTTTAAGTTAATACAATTCATAATGAACTATGCGTAATACATTCTTACTTGACCAATTGTAAGTACTTTAAGTTTTGTTCTCTTCTTCTATCAATCCTAGCTCGCAATACTCAAAGCACCTCCAGAGATGGATTGACAGATGAGAAAACATTGAATACCTACTGAAATATGGACTTCGTTCAATTTTAATTGTTGATATTGAATTTCAAAATAGCTTAATAGATGTCGCGATGCATTTACATAACCTTCATTCCCTTTTATCAACATAGACAATTTCCCAATAACTGTGGGCGTTTGTAATTAAGAAAAACACAATTTTACAACCCTGTAAATAAAAGATCGCAGTGAAGGCGTTTATAGCAATTAGAATTTGGCGGAATTAACTACACCAATCAAAATAGACCTCTGCACTCTCTTGTTTACAATGTTGCCAAAAGATAGCCCCCCTTAATTACAAACGAGAATGGCAGGTTGAAATTAAGAGAAACCACCATTTGACAACAATGTAATGAAAGAGCGCCATAATGTTTATAGCACCCAGGATTTGAAGAGATTAATTATCTGTATTGATTGGTATTGGTTACACGGCAAATTCCGATCGGTATAAACATCTTCCTTATGCTCTTTTGTTTACAGTGTTGTAAACTGATGTTTTTCCTAATTACAAGGACCCATAGTAATTATACCTTGAGATTTTAATAACTTTGAAAGGAAATCTTTCCATATTATTTCTATAATACTTTTATTCTATTTGTGAATGTATTTCGTCAGGGTTTCCGTATATTTAATCAAATATAGTGAATATCCCGGCCAAATACACATAAAAGTAAATGCGAAAATTTCATTATTCATTCTCGAGTTATACATCTATACCCATATACAGACAGATGTTGCATTTTAAATATATAGAGATATGAACATTGCAATACTTTCAAAAACAACTTTTAAATTTCCTCCTTTCAGAGGAAAATAATTAAAAATAGAAACTTACATATTTGACTAGTTACTGTAAAACGATAAATAGCATATAATACAGCTAAAACCCACACTACCAGATATATTTTAATTTCTGTTTGGTGAAACCTTTCTCGTTTAGTCATCTTTCTATTTTTCTTTACATTTATAAGTTAAATTGTCCCTGTAAATGTATTTCGTCTACCCTAATGTTTACAAAATTACAATTGAGGTTATGTTACCTCAGCTTCCCCCTCTACTTCGTTTAATTATGGTGCGATGTTGTCGTTGGATTGTGATACACCTCCAGTATTTAATGTAATTTCTGGAAACGTTTACAATGCTAATTATTTTCATTACAGAAAGTAAATATTTGAATAAAAATTACATTTTATATTTGATAATTAATAATATAAAAATACGAGAAATAAAAATTGCCCATGGTAGAAGTGGTTGGAATGAAAAATAATGCTTTTGGCAACATCGATGTCACGTCAAACCAATCAGATGTTTCTGACATTTTGCTCAGTCTTAAAGTTTAAAAATTATTGCACAAAAAAAATAGAAAAATATGATTGAAGTTACAACAAAACTTATTAGGGGACATGTATTTTTGTCTGGTGAAGTTGTAGAATGTATTATTTCATTCAGTCATCCTGTATCTCCGTCACATAAGGTAAAATTTCTATTTTTACCTCATAAATAGGTCATGTAGAGGAAATAAATTTCTTGTTACTGAACAGATCTCCACAATTTAGATTTTGGGTTTTAACACCCATTATAAACCACATAATACGTATGAGAGAAACTTGAAAGGTTTATATTTCATTTAACCTGTATGTTTAATGTGATGTGCATATCTTATAAAATATGTCAGAGAGAATGATCTCGATAATCTGGCATTTCTATCCAACGTATAGTTCAGTGTGCCAACGTACACCACAAGAAATCATAGCACTTTCTATATACCAGATGCAGCCCATAATAACCATCACCTGGGATCTTCATTGTATAATGCATGCATGCTATACAATGAAATACAAAATAGTGTAGATATATTTAACGATAAGTGCAGTATTTTCAAAACTAAATTGTGTGAGTTGTTTTAAGTGCACATAGATTATTATGTAATATTTAAATTAAGTTCTATTACTTTGTAATTGGAAAGATCTCTGTGATCAATCTGTAAAGTGCAGTAAATAAATAAATAAATAACTATATTACAGAGTTCTGTATTTTTTTGGGCTGAAAATATAGCAAAAAATTGCAAAATAGGAATTTACTTTTAGGTTTCTCAAAGTCACACTGATGTTTTTGAGAGTTTAGCATGGGCTTCCGCACAGATCCACTGTTTGTGTTTCACAGATTCAAAGATACCAAAGTTAAAAGAAACAGAAAAAACTAGTCATATAGCCTTGGCTGATACAGCACTGGGAACTGTAGGTGGTGACAATGTTAAGGTGGAGTTTGCTACTAAACCCAAGATATTGTTTTGTGATTTGAGATTGTCACCTGGACAAACTAAGCATTGTAAGTAATGAATTCAAAAAATTATTACAGTTATAAAGAATAAATTAATTTACTGTGAGACTGTTTATTCGATATGTTAAGAAATTTATAAAGATTAAAAAATAATTGTTTTTCAGTTATCTATAAAGAAAAAATACCAACCGACTCACCACCTTCTTACAGGGGCCAACTGGTCAAATACTCATACAAAATAACCATAGGGACACAAAGGGTTAACAGTCCTGTTAAACTTACGAGAGTACCTATCAGGGTTCTACCATTGGCTGAGGCTATACTCAATGAAGCAGGGGCTTTTTGTAATGAGACCACTGAAGAGCTGACACCTACTAATCCCTTTTTAGAAATTAGACAAAAGGAAAAACCTATTGATTTGGCATTGGAGAGTTTACAGGTAAAGTTTTGATGTCTTATTAATAAATAGTTATTTTAATACGAATATCAGTATATAAAGACGAAAAAATAGAATAACAGAATATATAGAATATAAAATTATACAATTAAAACTTTAAAAACTTTCTTGGCTGTTTTTATGTCTTGGTTTTTAGAATAAAGATAAAAATTTTGTATCCTATATTTTCTGTGAAAGCAGCTATATCTTTCTCAAATCTTTTTGTAAGTATAATACATGTTTCAATTCAAAAATTCCCAAACTAATCTTATGTAGCAAGAATACAAAATAGTATCAACTCGATGTGATAGGTGGTGGTAGGTATATCCCTAACAATACAGCATGAGAAGTTTCAACTTGTCACACTGTATTGTTAGAGATGTATTGTTGATTTTTTAGAATATTACAGCCAGAAGAAACCCTAATTTTTACATGATTTCAAATATGTGGGGTAAAGTAGCCAGATTTTGTTTGTTCAAGCCAGCTTACAAACTAGGAGAGGACATTATAGGTAAACAGAATTACCGTATTTTTTTGTCAATCGCTCACTGATTATTTTTATGATTGTTGTAGGTACTTTTGATTTCACTGTTGCAACCGTGAGTTGTATGCAAGTTTCAGTTTCCCTACAGTGCGAAGAAGAAACAACAATCGATCCAAATAATGAATCTTCAAAACAAATTCGAATTATAACATTTAGCAAACACCACGAAGTGTGTTTGGGTTACAAATATACACAGCTAATCTTGCCTATTCCCTTACATGTTACTCCTTCATTTAATACGGATTTAGGTAAGTAAACAATAATTATTTATTAGATTTGTGAGTTTTGTTACTACATGGGTGAACAGCCCCAAAACTTTCCGAGAGATGGCAGCACGAACAAAATTTCAGTTAATTTATCTTTGTCTTATTCCAGTTTTAAAGTTTATCGAGTATTTGAATAGTAGGCTATGCATATTTTGTTTCGTTGTTCATGACAGAAATCAAAACAATTCGTTTAGATTTACAGTTTTAAAGAATTTTTTTAGAAGATAAACAATTTTCTGTAATAATGCGATAGATTTTCTTTAAAAGTAAGCTTATAAATTGTTCCGTTTTTCAAAGTAATACGTTTTTGTGGTAGACTGTTTTATTTTTGACCCCGAAGAATTAGAAAAATGAATCGAACAAGGAAGTTAACTGAACACGAGGTAGTGTGAGCCTCAGTTTTATTGGACGAGGGACATTGTCAGAGTTATGTTGCCAATTTGTTAAGCAAACATCGTTCCACAATAAGTCGTATGGTAAGACGCTTGAATGAAGTAGGAACTTATTCTAGAAGGCTAGGGCAAGGGCGAAAACGATGCACTAGCGACCTAGATGAACGTTTTATAAGACAATATGCTTTAAGAAACAGGACTGTCACTAGTTCTATAATAAGAAACGAACTCGAAGCTGTTCGCAATGTCACAATTTCTTCTAAAACAGTTAGAAGATGGTTAAATGAAGCTGGATTAAACAGTAGGAGACCAGCCACTGCGCTCTTGCTCACTAGAGAGAACAGAGTTGCCAGGTTACGTTTTGCTCCAAATCACGAAAACTGGTCTGTGGATGATTGGAAACAAGTTTTCTTCACAGATGAAACTAGGGTTAGTCTAAAACATCCAGATGGTTGCGAGCGAGTATGGCGAAGACCAGGAGAGAGGTTTGCTCCTTGCAATATCTCTGCAAGGATTCCATTCGGCGGTGGCTCTGTTATGTTCTGGGGTGGCATCTGCTTTGATGCTCGCACAGAGTTAGTTCCTGTCCGTACGAGAATCCATGAATG
Organism: Pachyrhynchus sulphureomaculatus; assembly: GCA_019049505.1. NCBI lineage: Eukaryota > Metazoa > Arthropoda > Insecta > Coleoptera > Curculionidae > Pachyrhynchus > Pachyrhynchus sulphureomaculatus. The sequence goes on along the minus strand of CM032446.1, from coordinate 5,445,598 downwards.
CTGACTACTATCTTGAGAATATTATAATAGAACATGTGATGCCTTTCAGTCATTTTATGGGGCCCAATTTCCTGTTTATGCAAGACAACGCTCGACCTCACGTAGCTAGGGAGGTATTCGATTATCTTAATCAAGTTGATATACCGATTATGCAATGGCCACCAAAAAAAAAGCCCGGATCTGAATCCGATAGAACATGTATGGGATCACCTTGAGAAAAATGTGAAACGTCATATACCTGCACCTAGAAACCTGAGGGAACTTGAAAATGCAGTTATCACAGAATGGGAGCAAATTCCTCAAGATTTTATCCAAAATTTAATTAGAAGCATGCCTAGGCGCATAAACGCTGTTATCCGAAGTAGAGGAGGCAACACACGCTACTAGTGTCCCAGTTACACCATTAATTTTGCTACTTGTGTCCCAGTTTATTTTTTTCATTATTACATAATTTCAATGATTTTGTTATTAGGTCTTAAGAATAATTTTAATTCGAATCTTATAGAGAAATTTGGTAGCTAATTCACTTTTAAAGTATCCGAATAAGTTTTTTTTTCTAACTTTTAGTGTAACCAATGTTCATAAAAAATTATTAAAATTAATTCATTATAGAGATTTGTATGATTTAATATATTGTTGCGTTAATTTTGTCCAGGAGTGTATTTGTAATTTAGTGTATGCCCATTAAAATAGTGCAACCAAAAATTTCGTTTTAAGTTTTAGAAATTATAAAGCAATAAAAAATAAAAAACTATTAGTATCATCGGAAAGCTAAAAGTCCCCTCTTCAATAAGCCATAATTTTTTTTAATTTTTTCTTTACACTCTGAAAACAAGTAATATCGATTAACCTTCGAGCAGTGCGCGTAGATTTTCAAATTAACCTGTTTGGTACGCTACGCTTTTTAAATCACCTATCGGAATTTTTAATAAATTCTCACGCTAAAATAAAATCTATATACTATTTTTTTAAAAAAATTTCCCACTCTGTCACGTGGTGTTATTAGTTTTTCGATATCGAAAAACCGAATTTTTGATTTTATTTTGAATTTTGTGGACTTAGCGTACATCAATCTTTAGACACTTTTTTTTTTTAATCGTATTCTACTTCCAAAAAACTATCTGTGTGCCAAAATGCAACCTGTTAACACTTACTAGTTCAAAACTCCTGGCAACTGGGCTAGGAGAAATATCAGAACACATAGTTTTTATTCAAAGGATGTATCTTTCACACTAAAGTTGGCTAAACTTTTTTAGGTAGCGTTATTTTTTATAAGATCATTAATAAAGAACATGTTATATCAAAATATCAGGTAAAATGTTAGTAAATATACATTTTGTAGTGGCACTAAAAATGGCGACTTCATTTCGAATTTGTGACAAGTACCCACAAGGGCCTTAATGCACCCATTTTAGAAGAGACATATTGGCAAGCTCCCTCAGAGGTTCCAATAGAAACAATGGTATGGAGTTTACCTATAAGATTGTATTCAACTACACCTGTACATGTTGCACAGGGTGTGCAAGGAAATACCGTACATAAGTTAATAATTAGGTGAAAATCAGAAGGAAATAGGACTAGTATTTTGTAAAGTGATATACCCAAGTAGCAAATACTTTATTTTAATAATTGGTCATAAAGTATAAAGCAATAGATCCATACTTTTAGTCAGGGGCTGCGTTACTGGGAAGATATAATGCAAGGCATACCGTTTACTGCGTTGGACTCGCGAAAATATTTTGCTGCTTGGGCAAAGCATATTGAAAAAACTTATTGATAAAAAGTTGGATATACATAAGGAAATATCAAATTTCCTCTAGGGTGTACAAAATAATTTGAACTACTTTCTTATTTCAGAAAATACTAGAAAATGTAATGTAAAAAGTTAAATACAGAGGTTACTGCTGATAAATCATGACTTTTGGGATTAAATCGTGTGAAATTATGAGTATTTTTTCTATATTTTACTTACAATTGCACAATACATTTTCAGGAATCTGTATTCTTCAAAAATATAATTGAAACGAGCTAAGAGAGGCTCAAGTCAAGTATTAATATGATTTGTGTTCACTGTAGTGTAATGATGGGTTCCCACTCGTGTAGACTATAAACCAGACCTTACCGAACAAAGGTCATACATTCAGTAGAAGTATAATTGTTCTGGATTTTAGCCATGTCGATTGGAAAAGTTATGGTCACGATTAAAGTTGCCGAGATGTTTAGATATTTCGATGGACTCCTGAAGTTTTTTAGGATAGAAAAAGGAATTTGGTGCAAGGATCTTTGATTGGTCAAAGGGAATCTCCTCTCTAAGTGCCATATCCAATATGGACATAGGCGTCCCTCTTGCCATTGCATGTGGTTCGTGCCTTTTCTTTTTAAAGTGATCTACATACCAAGGAGACCTACAGTTTAATGCCAGTTCTGAACACTCAAAGTGAGAGGTCTTTACTAGGCATGATACCACAGCTGGTTTACAATGGTCTTTCTGAGAGAGGCAACTGTCACATTGTAATGTTTTTTTAATTTATTATTTCCCGAACTAGAAATCGAACTCAGGCTCCTGGCATAGAAGGCAGACACGTTAACTTCTACACCCCCTCCAACTATCTAGTATCCTGTTTCATACTGGTTTGTGCAAGTGCTGAAATAGAATTGTTACGAAGACATAAGGCCTGTGATGTTCTTTAATTCTAGTACATATTTCTCTGCTTGTTTTACAGATACAGGTTTTGCTACAGCTACACGGGATACTGTAACCCTTCTGAATTTTCAAGAGGAACCTTATCTTTGACAGATTTGAGATGTTGTGACAGTTTAGGGCTTATATAAAATTTTGTGAAAATTAGGGAGTCTATTGAAGAATCGAAATATCCCAACAACCTTAATTGTAATCTTTACTCTTTAGCCAATCTGGGAACAGATCATCTATGAAACTTCACTTGTTCCACCCTCCATTAAAAAAAAAGGCATGTGCAAGCACATTTAAATCAGTTTTGCTAAATTCTGTTCTTGAAATTAGCTTTGAAAAACCTGGCAGGTAGATTGTCAGCATCACTTTTTCAATTGACAAAGGTGAAATCCAAGAATTATACATGTAAACTCTGTAACCTGTGAAAGTTTGCTATTAATATTAAAAATATTTTATATGCCATTTTTTACCGATCATTGGATATTAATTTAAATCATGTATAATATTTTCTTATACATTTAATTTTTTATTTATTATGAATTGTATAAAAATAAAAGTATTACTTAATGTACTATTATTATAAGTAAAAAAAAAAAAGATTACTGATACAAATATATATATGAATAAGTTTTTTTATTATTATTAGGACAAAATTATAGATTAAAAAATAAAAACTAACCAAATTAATTTATTCTTATTTGTTAAAACTTCCTCTAGTATCTTCGCTTTTGAGTACTAATATAAAGTACATTGTTCCCACGAATGAAAGCATCCCCAAATTTATTTTTCAATTGCCCATTGACATATTCTTCAGTTTGTTCTAAGGCTATGTTCATATATCCATCCAAACACGCCAAAACACCTGAAATTGAAAAACAAGCTTGAAACTGTTGGTTTTTATCAATTTGTTTGTCAATGACTGGAATAGTTTAATACTTTTTTACCTCTATAATCAACCCCACTGTTTAGCTTCACAACAACGGGTCTAGCGTGAATTTGTTGAATAAAAGTGGACAGAGCTTCCTTACGGCTCATTTTTTGTCAAAAATTACAATTACTTAAATATTTTTTTACAAATTTTCTGCGGTGTCAGGCAAAAATATCTTAGGTTATTGTATCAGTATCTTCTACTTTACTTAATCTATGGCGCCCTCTACTATGAACGTTCCTCGAATAGCAATAGGACCACTTAAAATTCAGTAGGAATTCAGTATTAAATGACAGGAAGCAATTTTGGAACAGTGTGTATCTAGGAGAATAATTTTTTCTTTTCTTTACGTTTTAGGCGTTCTAGATCATGGAAAATATAGTCACTCATTTCCGCCGGTCTGTTGGCATGTTAACTTTCGAACTAAAAGATGTGTTAATTTCAAACTTCGAAAGTACATGAAACCTAACGAAGGGACGGAACCAAGGCTTCGCTTATTTACGTCTAAACGCGATCATGACTATTAGGCTACTGAAAACGATGAGTTACGATTTGGTTGAATGTAAATGTTGTCAGATTTCTAAAATTTAAAATGTTGAATGCTTTCGCTATATTATTCCGAAGTCAAGGCCATCACCTCCCACCTCTTTAAAATCTTTACAGCCGACATTCCCAAATTGGATCAGACCAACCTCCTTCTTTATGCTGATGACACCGCCATAATCACACATTCAAGAAGTAGCCGCCTCATCACCAGCAGCGTCACCTCGGCATCCTGGACTCCTGGTTTGATCGCTTGAGGATCAAACTCAACCCCCTTAAAACGCAAGCCATCGTCTTCTCCAAGGGCAGGGACACTCCTCATGGACATCTCTAGCTTCAAGGCTTCTGCATCCAGTGGGCCAACTCCATCAAGTGCCTGGGCGTCTAGTACGACAAACAACTCATTTGGAAGGACCCGGTCTGCACTGTCACCAGGAAGGCGAAGCAACTGCTAGACAAGCTGTACCCCATCTTAAACCGCTCCAGTAAGTTGCTGCCAAGAGCCAAGTTGCAGATTTACACCGTCGTAAAGGCAGGTCTCACGCCTGCCCCACTTGCCAGCTATCCAAGACAAGGAGAGCCCAACTCCAGACAGTGCAGAACAAAGCCCTGAGGATGATCACAGGAGCTCCATGGTTCAAATTCACAGGGGCCTCAGTGAACCTACCATAAAGGGACACATGAGAAAAACCTAACTGAAGTTTCTGGAGAACTCGTCCCAGCCCCCATCAGGGACGCCTTCCAACTCCCGCCACATGCCCGCCGTCAATTCTCTAGACCAGGGATGTCAAAGATACGGCCCGCGGGCCGCATCCGGCCCCCCGGGACGTATCAATAAGGCCCGCGATCGCTCTTTTATAACTTTGATATAATTTTTAACAACCGTATATTATATACTATATAATTAAATAAATAAAATGTTATAATTCAGTACATTTTTTTATTTGAATCTGGCCCGCCTACACATTCTAAATTTAGTATATGGCCCTCTGCAAAATTGAGTTTGGCACCTCTGCTCTAGACCATCTGACCCTCTCTCAGATGAAGACGATGACCCCCCTCGCCCGCCGTGACAGAAGATTGTTAATCTAGATTAAGTTCTAATAAGTCCTAGTTTAAGTTAATACTAAGCCATAAGTTAAGTTAGCGTAAGTCTTAGGCTAAGGTAGTTTAGATCTTAGAATTAAGAGTCGGAGAAGTCCAACGAGGGTTTTGCAACACCGGCAAGGAAAAAATTGGTTGTCGGACAATGTCGACATGTTTTGGTCCAAAGAATTTTGGCCTCCCAACAACCCAGATTTAAATCATTTGGACTTCTAGGTATGGCGCGTGGTTGGAAGGGTCACTAACAAGTTCCGACATCCGAACGTCGCATCATTGAGAGCCGTTATTGAAGCGGCATTCGCCGATATGGACCGTGACTCATTAAAACGGACCTGCGACCGCTTCAGACTGAGAATGGAAGCGACCATTCAAGCAGAAGGGGGTTATATTGAGTAAATGTGTTCTTTATGACCTAACAAAACAGTTTAGTAACAAAAATAATTATAAATTTCTCCATTTTTGCAATAAAAATTATGTTTCAAAAAAATGTTTAATTTGTCCGGATTTTGGCGCCCCTGTATATATATATATATATATATATATATATATATATATATATATATATATATATATATATATATATATCCATTTCAGGGCTTTTGGAGTCAAGTAATCTGAAATCTGTGTTATTCTTCTATGATTTCTGTAACTGTCAACAAAATATCTTTGATGAAAAAATTGTCAATATTGGTATTCGAGGTAGTCTACTGGAATGGATTGGGTCATATATGACCGACATGGAAATTGTGGTTAAATACGATGGTGCAATTTCGGATAGGAGAGCGGTAGAGCTCGGTGTCCCACAAGGATCCATCTTGGGTCCTCTGTTATTTATCTTATATGTAAATGACTTTCCATCAAACATCAATGCAGGTCATGTAACTATATATGCGGATGACACTACCATTGTGACAGCATCTGAAACTGTGGATGGTCTGTTTGATGCTGTTACAGGTGTATGTGGGGATATGGAGATGTGGTGTAGAAGAAATGGACTAATGTTAAATATTGAAAAACCAGTCTATATGAATATATTCGATAGAAAATCTCTAGCGGCTGGATTTGACGATTCCCTTGGAGTAAATTTTGTGCAAAGGGCACTTTTGTGGATACTCAGCTTTCTTTGAAGGATCATATAGACCAGAGGTGTCAAATTCAATTTTGCAGAGGGCCATATATTAAATTTAGAATGTGTAGGCGGGCCAGATTCAAATAAAAAAAATGTACTGAATTATTATAACATTTTATTTATTTAATTATATAGTATATAATATACGGTTGTTAAAAATTATGATTCTTCATTGCGATCGCGGGCCTTATTGATACGTCCCCGGGGCCGGATGCGGCCCGCGGGCCGTATCTTTGACATCCCTGATATAGAGGTTAATGAGGTAACTCGGAGGAGTTAGAAGGATTGCTTCATATATCCTGTTATATCATTTTCAGTGATTTATTGTTTTCACTTTTACTACAAATAGTAAGAAAAATTTCAAAAGTTTATTACTTTACCATAGTGTACCTATATTAAAAATAACGACTGGTGCAGCTTAGATTGAGTTTAATCTATATATTGAGAAAGATAAATGCAGTACTTTTTTATTTTAAAACGTGAAAAATAAAATGTTCCTCCTTTACGATATATTCCCAATGGTCGGAAAAGAATCCATAAAGTAGAGTATATGTATCGACATTTCATTACATGAATGTTATATCGATACATATGCACATCTCTAAATTAATAATAAAAGTGGTTCATAGATGACTGCCGTTTCACCACCAGACTGAACTTCCTATTCCTCTTAAATTTATCTAAAATAACGTATCTTTTTTTTACCAACAGACCAATTAAGACATATTTCTGTATCTTCTGTTTCATCTAACAGCTTTCTACTCGGTGCTGATCTTCCGTGTAACAAAAAATGAGGAGATCCCCTCTGCTTTCTGCTTGCAGTTTTTTATAGTACTTCCCCGAATAAACAGCTATTTGAATTTTGTGACCGGTCATTTTGTAACGTATTTTCTGTTTCTAACCTTTGTTATTTTAAACCTAGGCAGATTTACCACGAAAGATGCTGTTGATACCTGAAGTAGCTCTGGAAAAGTTAATTTGTTCTTTTTGCAAAAAATTTTTATCCGTTTTTCCTGTAAAAGTTTATCCCAATAAGAACGTTAAATGCGGAAGATGTTGCGAAAATGATGATGATGGAGGTACAATTTCTCGCCTTTATGAATTGGTAGCGAAGCAGCTGGAATTTCCCTGTATTAATCGTTATGAAGGTTGTAGAGAAGTCTTATTTGCGGTTGATATGGAAAAACATGAAACTATGTGCTATTCAGATGAGTACGCTTGTCCTCTGTGTCCAGATTTTGCTGGTAAGTAGTAGCTTGGTTAGTAGTGCCAGATTACTTTTTGCTATTGCATATATATAAGTTTAGGCAAGGTGAAATGTGGTAGAGACAGAAACAAATTAATATTAGAATTTTCATAAAGTTATTTGGATCAATTCAATTTTCCCTTCATTATAAGGAGCAGACACTGTATTTGTACTGGGTGGTCCAAATTGGACACTTTTAAAGATAAATCCCTTTACCTAAAGGAGATAGACGAAAACTGATGTCAGTGTTTGAGGCTCAATTTTTATGATAAACTCAATGGTGAAAATCGCATATCGATATCTAGTACCGTTTCAGATATACAGGGTATTTTTCAAAAATCTGCATTTTGAAAAAATGTTTGTAATTCTTTTCCTATTGAAAATTTTTGATTTCTGTAAAAACATTCTCAAAGCACTTTTTCACGTGGATTCCAACAGTGTAAGTTACATTTTTTTACAACTAATATTTTAATAGTTATTAACACAAAAATATATTTTTTAAATGGGATATCCTGTATATTTTTCCTTATCCGAATAGAGCTTTAAATTACCATTCCGAAAATATAGCACACTTTATAGTTTGCTTAAATCTACTTCAAATTATAAAGGTTTTCAGTTTTAAAATGCACACATATGGTTGAATTTAATTGTTTACTCGTAGTTATTAAATTTACTTCAGGATCAGTTATTGAATTGTCAAATAAATCTCAATGAAGTTTGAAAATTACAAAAAATGGGATATGATAGTGTGTTTCATGCAAACCGTAGGAAATTCAGAAGTGGCAAGTAATTTGTATCACAAATGGTATCCAGAGAGGCGTCACCCTTCAAGGATATTAGTATTCGCTTGATTGCGACACAGCCTAGTTAATAGTGGCCAGTTTGAAAAGAAATGACACACAAACTATGTATTGAACAGGGATAAGGAGAGAAGAAATAGTAGTTTTAAGAACTATCGGAAATAATCCCAACACTTCAACCCGACAGTTAAAATAATCCACTGGACCACCAAGAACTAACATAAGTCGTACTTCGAAAAAGTACAAATTCAGGCGATATAGGACAAGAAAAGTTTATTCAGTTATTGAATGGAGATTTTCAACTACATATGGATTTTTGCCAATGGTTTCTGGAGAATTGTAACCATGTTCCGAATTTTTCATTAAATTGCATTTGGACAGACGAAGCTTATGTAAGCAATGCAGGTATTTTTAACCATTACAATTCTTATACGTGGGCACAAGAAAATTCTCATTTAGTTGTGGAGCAAAGAAATCAAGGCAGATTTGGATTTAATGTGTGGGCAGGAATTTTTAGAGGCAGGGTTATAGGTCCATTTATTTACGAAGAAACACTCACCTCTCAGAGATATTTAGAAATTTTAAGGCAGCAAGTAGAACCTCTTGTTGATGAACTGCCATTAATGGACTTTAGAAATATATTTTTTCAACATGACGGGGCACCCCCTCATAACTTTGCAGTTATCAGTAATTTTTTTTATCAGCCAATTTTGACAATAACTGGATAGCCAACTAAGGTCCGAACCGTTGGCCGGCAAGGTCACCGGATTTAACACCCATGGACTTTTATCACTGGGAAAGATTGAAAGTCCTAATTTTTAAATTGCCGACAAACACCAGGCAAGAGTTAGAAGTCGCAGTGATACAAAGTTTTGCAGCTTATAGTTTATAGTTTAGGTCGTTTCTGACCGATTTGACTCTATGACATGATGTCCTAAACTTAACCGTTTTCGAGATATTGAAGTTTAAAGATTTTCTAAAAAAAACATGTTTTTTTGCTTTTATATCGATTTTTTTTATTAGAGGTTCTCGAGTGCGATTTTTTGGTTATTTTTAGCTAGTCTGTATGTCAAGTATCAAAAATCATCAAAAAAATTTGAACTAGTTACTAACAGTTTCAAATGGCGGCTTGTTTAATGTTTCTAAATTACGAATTTTTACCAAGTGTTTCCTACTTTAAATCAATAAAGAGAAAAAAAAATGTATGGAAGTTATTCTGCAAATTATTTTAAAAACTTTTACGTCTTTTTAGCTATCTAAAACGGTATAATATCTACTGGATCTATTGAAAATTCTAAGAAAATGAGATTTCAATAGGCGCAAATGTAGAGTAACATAATAATAGAATTTAGATACTACCAATTACCGGTTTACTACCTGCACCTTCAAACAATAAAAAGGGTTGGGTAAGCATTTTTCCGGTCGGGGTACTCTCTGTGCGAGTGACATTTTCTGTTCACTAAACATTATTGAATAATTTTTAGTCTGCTCATGCGATTCGTCCGTGGTAGATGTGCTATACCGTGCTTTTCAAAAATATCTGTGTTTCATCTTCTGACTGTGTGAATTGGCTCGTAACTGGATTTTGATCTCTGCTTGTGAATATGGCAATGTATACCAACGAGGAATATGCCGACATCCTAATGTGTTACGGATTTTGAGAAGGAGTGTTGTCGCGTGCACGTGATGAATACATACTGCAATATCCTACTCGTCGTGTACCGGATGTTAGCGTATTTGATGGAACTTATCGAAGACTACGAGAAACTGGTTCCGTACAAAGACGGCGCACTGACATGGGACGACCACGTATCTTTGACGAAGACGAAGAAAACGAAATACGACGTCTCTTTGAGGTGGACCCAACCACACCTACAAATGTCGTCGCACAACAGCTTGGTATTTCGCAGTGGAAGGTATGGTTTGTAATGCATACTGTTGGGCAACACCCTTACCACTATATGCCCGTGCAAGTCATTGAAGAAGGGGATCCGTTGCGACGATTAGAATTCTGCAGATTTATGCTCAATACCGATGTCGAAGATGCATCTTTTTTTAAGAAAATACTATGGACTGGCGAGTCGAAATTCGACAAAGACGGTCTTACAAACTACCACAATGCCCACTATTGGGCTTCTAAAGAGGAAGGCAACCCAAACAAAAAAAGAACGAAAGGATCACAAACAAGATTCAGCTTAAATGTGTGGATGGGTATAATTTCAAATTATTTGGTTAAGCCATTCTTCCTGCCAGATAATTTGAATGGCGAAGAATACGACAATTTTTTGCGGAACGCTTTACCTAATTTGATGGAAGACCTACCTATTGGTTTGAGACAAAACATGTACTTTCAACACGATGGCTGCCCAGCTCACTACAGAGGAAGTGTTCGTGCATGGCTCAATGACAATTATCCCAACAAATGGATTGGAAGAGGCGGACCCATATCTTGGCCGGCGAGAAGCCCAGACCTAACACCGATGAAATTTTTTATGTGTGGGGTCACATGAAAAGTCTCGTATACGACCAGATGACTCCTATCGAAAACGTGGATGTCCTAAGACAAAAAATAATTGATGCGGCTGACGAAATGAGGCGGCACCTCACAACCAGCGTTGTGAAAAGTAATTTAAGAAAAAGAATGCGAATTTGTGTTAGAAATAGGGGCGACCATATAGAACATGAATTATAATTAATAAAAAATATTAAATTGCAAGGTTTTTTGTTTTATTTGTGTATTTTTCGTATTTTCACCTAGAACTAAAAATTTACCTTTTGCTACCCGAGCCCGCTTTAGGTGTCATTCTGTGTACAGTTTTCCTATTAAACTCCTAGTATTATACCTTTTTTGATAGCTAAAAAGACGTAAAAGTTTTTAAAATAATTTGCAGAATAACTTCCATACATTTTTTTTCTCTTTATTGATTTAAAGTAGGAAACACTTGGTAAAAATTCGTAATTTAGAAACATTAACAAGCCGCCATTTGAAACTGTTAGTAACTAGTTTAAATTTTTTTGATAATTTTTGATACTTGACATACAGACTAACTAAAAATAACCAAAAAATCGCACTCGAGATCCTCTAATAAAAAAATCGATATAAAAGCAAAAAAAAAACCATGTTTTTTTTTTAGAAAATCTTTAAACTTCAATATCTCGAAAACGGTTAAGTTTAGGACATCATGTCATAGAGTTAAATCGGTCAGAAACGGCCTAAACTATAACGTCCTTAATTATCTAGGACGACTTTCCCTGTAACCCTGTATACTACGTGAAAGGCATCTGTCTACTTTTAATTTTTAGGTTATAACTGTATACTGTATTCAATTATAGGTACTATTGTAACTGATTGGGCTCCACCCGTTTGATTAAAATAAATAAATAAATAAATAATTTATGTTTTACTTTCTACATAGTTTAAAGTACTATAGTATTTAGTAAATTTCATTTGTAGTTATGACTCTTAGGGTTACTTCTGGGATTTTTTTACGATTTGGCTGCTATTGGTAAACAATTGATACTGCACCCTGTATATCTAAAACGGTACTACGTATCGATATGCGGTTTTCACCACTGAGTTTATCATAAACATTGAGCCTCAGATACCAACATCAGTTTTCGTCTATCTCCTTTAGATAAAGGGGTTTACCTTTAAAAGTGTCTAATTTGTACCACCCTGAACATAGCCTAATATTTCGACAAATTGACTGGTACACTTTTATTTTGTTAACTGACACGTATAAAACATTGCACTAGGCGTGGCTGCAGTTTTGTAGTACTACTATATTCTCAAATGCAATAAATAAATTATAATCTCGCTTGGACATCGGCTGCTCGGGCGAATTTCCCCAGATAGCGGGAGGTCGTTTAACTTAACAAAGACCTGGAAGAAATTCTATCTTGGAGTGACAGTAACCAAGTGGAATTTAACGCTACAAAAACCCAGGCGGCAGTTTTTTCTAAAAAAAGTTAATGTTGCTGAACCCGACATAGTTATGTCGGGGCACTCCATTCCTCTAACATCGTCACTCAATTTGTTGGACGTTAATTTGGGAGCAAATATGTCCTGGCCTAAAAACATGTTGCCAGCATAGCAAGGAGAGCTTCTCAAAAGTTGGGAATATTATTTCGAACCAGAAAGCTTTACACTCCACAACAACTGTTAATTCTTTACAAAGCTCAAATTCGACCAACTATGGAATACTGCTCCCATGTTTGGGGCTCTGCTCCCAAACACACACTGCATTTGTTCGATTCTGTCCAGAGAAGAGCTGTTCATCTGATTGGAGACCCGGAACTGACCGGCGGCCTTGATTCACTGGAACATCGAAGAACAGTTGGCGACTTAAGTCTGTTCTACAAGTATTTTCATGGAAAGTGTTCGTGTAGCCCTCTTAATTCCCCCAGAGCGATGCATGTCAGAAATACACGTCGCGTTAATACTTCACATTCGTATGAGGTTCAGCTTGTTACTCCGCGTACAACGCTTTTCAAGTAGTCTTTTATATGGAGAACATCATCCCTTTGAAATAATTTGCCCAGGGTTGTGTTTCTCATCGAGTACAATTTACAGCGATTCAAGAACAACGTGAATTGCTTTTTCTGCACACATGCCGCTCCTAGAGCGCTTTAGGGACTTCCCTGTAGGACGTGTGCTAGACCCATAAAAAAAATATATTATAAAAATAAAGTGAAGTATATATATATTATTTTTGTTGACCATTAAAGATTAGGGGTTTTTTCTTTATTTTAATTATGGTCAAATAGGCTTAAAAGTGTGGAATTTTTAATATATACTACATTAGGTAGGATCCATCCCTAACCTCTCTAAACCTACTGTAATGGGCAATATAGCTAAAAAAAAAGGGGTTAAAGGGGTAGGAGTTGAAAAATTGTATTTATTTTCTAAATCATGTAAATTTTTCTTGGTTTTTGTTGATATGATGAACTAATTTTAAGCATAATCATTTACATAATATATAAAGGGGTGGAGGAGGGTGTTAGGGGGGGATATTGTTGTAGTGTCTGGATTTATTTTTTAGTGTAAGAAAGTCAGTTACTATTTAGAACTAAGTTTTGTAAGGGAAGTGTCGAGTTTACCGATTTTTTTAGTAATAAAGTCCATCCCAAAAAAAACCGGCAGAGTGCAAGTCGGACTTGCGCAATGAGTGTTTCGTACGTCGATTGCTTCTAAAATTTTTTGTTACGGAGATATAAAATGATCGATGACTTCACAAAACACACCCTAAATGAGTTTTCAACAAAGTTTCTTTTCCGATATTTACTGAAAACTGATGACCTTGATATTTTTGTTTTTTTTATATACCAGATAAATTATTGAAGGTAATGTACTCGTGATAATTTTCGTTCAATCTACACCCTATGGAGAAGATTTTAGAATTTTTTCAAAATTTTTTAATCAGTACTTCTTGAGATAAGGGGGTACCAGCCATTTTTCGCAATGTTTTAAGAATAATACAAAGAAAAGTGTGCGCAAGTATTACATTATATATATTTTTGAACTCTTGTTTGTACAAGCTTTCATTTGACATCCCACTCGATGACCTGGTAATTTTTTTTCGCTTCCGATTTAACCCCCCTAAATTAACCCTTGAGTCAAAACTCAACTTTCAAAACTACATGGCTCTGATGAGGCCATCAGTTCCTATATTAGTGCCATATTTCAACTTTCTATGTCAAATAATTCCGCAGGAAATCGGGTGTGACCGACAGACACCGAAGTGATCTTATAAGTGTTCCTTATGGAACACTAAAAATAATCTTAAAAGAGTTCCAACACCATATAAATACTGAAACACACGTAAATAATAATTATTGAGAAAAAAAGCAGTGATGAATGGCAACAAAACAAAACTTAGGTGAAGAAACCAGAATATAATAAAACTCTTATGGACCTTACCTAGTTGAGGAATTGAACGAGTTTATATGGTTAATGTCATTCTTCGTGTGATTGGGTCAGGTTAAAATAAAGAATAAAAATAGGTAAAGTAATTTAACCAGCTCTTTGTTTAAAAATATAAAAAAAATAACAAAATAAACGTTGAGATGGATTGTTCCCCTTTATTTATTTTAAACTAGAAAGAATTTTTTAGTCAGACGTCGACGTTACTTTAAAATCGCTGCTGTCGGGGAGGCTCGTGTATATTATACGTCTTTTTTTTTGATTTTTTCAACATATTTTTGTAACGACTTGATGTAATTTTTTTTGTATAGTCTTTTTTGTAGTATTGGACATAATGATTTTACAATTTTTTTAAGGCTTCAGCATTAAATCTCGAAATAGACGGTTCACTATTTTATTATTATTATTAATTAATTAATTGAGAACATTTTTCACAAATAATAAACAATTTTAAAACCATTAAAAATTATTTACAATAACGGTGACTAAATTTTTTTTTTTTTTTTTTTTTTATGGGTCTAGCACACGTGCTGCAGGGAAGTCCCTAAAGCGCTCCAGGAGCGGCACGAGTGCGGAAAAAGCGACTCACGTTGTTCTTGAATCGCTGTAAATTATACTCGGTGGGAAACACAGCGCTGGGCAAGTTATTCCAAAGGGATGACGTTCTCCATATAAAAGATTGCTTGAAAAGCGTTGTACGCGGAGTAACAAGCTGAACCTCATACGGATGCGAAGCACCAGCGCGACGTGTATTTCTAACATGCACCGCTTTGGGAGGAATTAAGCGGGCTACATCCTTCGAACACTTTCCATGAAAATACTTGTAGAACAGACTCAAGTCGCCAACCGTTCTTCTATGTTCCAGCGAATCAAGACCGCCGGTCAATTCCGGGTCCCCAATCAGACGAACCGCTCTTCTCTGAACAGAATCCAACAAATGCAGTGTATGTTTGGGAGCGGAGCCCCAAACGTGGGAGCAGTATTCCATAGTTGGTCGAATTTGGGCTTTGTAAAGAATTAACAGTTGCTGTGGGGTGTAAAGCTTTCTGGTTCTAAATAATATTCCCAACTTTTGAGAAGCTCTCCTTGCTATGCCTGCAACATGTTCATGCCAAGACATATTTGCTCCCAAACTAACGCCCAACAAATTGAGCGACGATGCTAGGGGAATGGAGTGCCCCGACATAACTATGTCGGGTTCAGCAACGTTAACTTTTTTAGAAAAAAAAAAACTGCCGCTTGGGTTTTTGTAGCGTTAAATTCCACTTGGTGACTGTCACCCTAAGATAGAATTTCTTCCAGGTCTTTGTTAAGTTAAACGACCTCCTGCTGTCTGCGGATATTCGCTTGAGCAGCCGATGTCCGAGCGTTCAAGGTGAATGAAGAGACAAGCGTACTGTCATCTGCAAAGCTATAGATTGGATTCCCGGTCTTTTCCAGCAGATCGTTAATGTAAATTAGAAAGAGAGTAGGAGACAGTATGGAGCCCTGGGGCACACCGGCGTTGATAGTGAGGGTGTTAGAAAGAAATCCGTCGACCGCCACTCGTAAAGAACGCTCTCTGAGGAAACATGAGAGCCACAAACAGAACCTTTCAGACATACCATAATAGCGTAACTTAGCCAACAGTCCATCGTGCCAAACACGGTCGAATGCCTTGGATATGTCAAGAGCAACCGCTCGAGATTCTCCAAAATGTTCAATTGCGTTGTTCCAAACATGTGTTACATAAGTCAGAAGATCTCCTGTTGATCTATGTTTACGAAAACCATATTGGTGATCGCTAATAATATTGAATCGTTCAAGATATTTTAGAAGATGCTCATTGATAACCTTTTCCATGACTTTCGATATTATTGAAAGCAGTGCAACTGGTCGGTAGTTATTTGGCAAGGTCTTCTTACCTTTTTTAGGTATCGGCTGAACCGTGGCACATTTCCAGCAGGACGGAAATATTCCCTTTCTGTAGGATAGGTTAAAAAGTCTACAGAAAACTGGGGTTAGTTCCCTTGCACAGTTTTTGAGAACTATGGCAGGTATTCCGTCAGCCTCAGAAGCCTTCTTGGTGTCTAGCTTCATTAAAATACGCTTTATGATGCGCTGTCTGAAGACAACATCGGGCATCCTTGACTGCAATATGGGAATAGTAGGTGGTGTTTTTCCTTGGAAATCGACAGTAGAATGTGAAGCAAAGAGTTCAGCCAACAAGTTCGCTCTCTCAACAGGTGTGGTTTGCAATGGAATTATCTGGCCGTGTGAGTGGTGGTATCGTGGATTTGGTAAAATTTTGACTAACTGCCTTAGCGACTGCCCAAAAGGACCTGGAATTGTTGGAACAAGCGAGAAGTTTGTTTCTAATTCGTTGATTGTGTGCCTCCTTGGTTTCGTCGATAATTCCCTTGCATCTGTTCCGGGCATGAACAAAGATGTTACGATTTACGGTGTTAGGATTTTCACGCCATTGTCGATAGGCAATATGTTTAGAAGCAACAGCTTCTTTGCATTTTCGGTCGAACCAAGGCTTGCCGTTGGAGGAGCATTTCTTCGAAAAAGGGATGTAAGCTTCCATACCAGCCAAAATAACATCGGAGACCTCCCTGGCGCAGTCAGATGGGTTATCGGATCGAAAACAAATGTCCATCCAAGGGAAAGTTCGAAAGTATTCCATAAGATCTTCCCATTTAGCAGATTTGTAGTGCCAAATCTTGCGCGGCCTAGGCGCCTCTCTGTCACTGATTGGCAGGATACTCGATGTCGAAAGCAGTTTATGGTCAGAAGAACCTAACGGCGGATTTACGGTAACCGTGTAAATCTCCGGATTGGTGGTTAAAAACAGATCAAGAAGACTAAAATATCACAATAATCTTATTAATGAAGAACCAGTTATTTTGCAGGCTACACTTCAAGACGATCTTTTAAAACCTGAACTAACCTGTATGTATCTAGGAGTTTTACTAATAACTTTCTTTCTGGATCAGGTTTTTTTTTCCTTCTTTTTGTGACAGATAACAATACAGATACAAATACAACAACAGATGCAATACATGGTTCATGTGCAATGGATTTCAATCAAACGAAGACTCAAAAATTCGAAAGTTATCAAATATATATGCTTTACATATTTCGCGAAATTTTTTGCTGTTTTTCACTAGTCTTATCGAATTCGGCAAAAGGTTGTAGCTTCTCGGACCTAAATAATTGATACATTTTAGATTTATGTTGTTATTCCTAGGCAGTATTAAGTTTTTATTTTCTCTAGAACGTGTTTTGTGAGTATGATTCTGAGATACATTGTTCTAATATTACATGCTTCTTGTGTAAAGAGAAGGCAGTAGGATATATTCTGTGTTTTTTATAAATTATTTTTAATATACACCTCTGTACTATATTCGGTCCATACTGTCCTCCCCATACCAAAATACCACACCCAACCAGAGATTCTACCAGAGATTTATATATATCACGTGTACAAGTATGAAATGCGGATTTCAGACAACAGATGGTGCACGAATGCAGTTTGTGCTATAAAGATTTGACACTGCGCCATTTTGTTGTGTTATCAACAAATGTTAGACGCGCACGAGTGATAAATTGGAAAAGTATGTGCATAGTGTTGTGTTGAGTATGTCGAAATTTATACCGAACAACGCGGACAGCATTAATTTTTTGTTTTCATTTGAAGAAAACTGCTGTTGAATCATACCGATTACTTCGAGAAGCTTATGGTGAACATACTCCATCGCAAGATACGTGTGAACGATGGTTACGGCGTTTCAAAAGTGGTGACTTCGATGTTGCACTCAAGGAACGTGGAAAATCGCCAAAAAGATACGAAGATGTGGAATTGCAAGCATTGTTGGACGAAGATGATTCGCAAATACAAAAACAACTCGCCCAGTAATTGGGCGTTAGTCAACAAACTGTTTCCAATCGGCTACGAGAGATGGGAAAGATTCAGAAGACCGGTAGATGGGTACCACATGGGTTGAACGACAGGCACATGGAATAGCGCAAAAACACGTGTGGCATTTTGCTCGCTCGGTACAAAAGGAAGTCGTTTTTGCATCGTATAGTTACAGGGGATGAAAAGGGGATTTATTTTAAGAATCCCAAGCGCAAAAAATCATGGGTAGACCCAGGCGCACCATCCACATCGACTGCAAGACCGAATCGCTTTGGCAGAAAGACGATGTTCTGTGTTTGGTGGGACCAGAGGGGCGTGGTCTATTATGAGCTGTTAAAACCTAGGGAAGCGGTTATACTAAACGTTACCAAAAATAATTGGCCGATTTGAACCGTTCGCTGCTTGAAAAAAGGCCAGAATACCAAAAGAGGCAACACAAAGTCATTTTTCTTCATGACAATGCTCCATCTCATACGGCAAAACCAATTCCCGACACGTTGGAAGCACTCAGCTGGGAAGTTCTACCCCGTGCGGCTTACTCACCAGACTTGGCTCCTTCCGATTACCACTTATTTGCATCGATGGGTCACGCACTTGCTAAGCAGCGCTTTGGTTCGTACGAAGGTGTGAAAAAATGGCTCGATGGATAGTTCGCAGCAAAAGGGGAAGATTTTTCCTAGCGTGGTATTCACAAATTGCCCGAAAGATGGGAAGAATGTATAACAAGCCATGGAGCATACTTTGGATAAAGCACTTTTTATCATTCTTCCGAATTTAACATGTTTTTTTAGAAAAAAAATCCGCTTTTCATACTTGTACACCTGGTAAGTAGTTTTCTATTTAAAGTATTCCTTATTAAAGAAAATTTCTGTATTAATTTTCGTAATTTGATTGATAGGTAGTCTATGTGTGGCTGCCACTTCAGAAATTGATCTATTACAACACCAAGATATTTTGTATTATTTTATTATTATTTTTATTTGAATTCTTGAGAAATTTGGCCTATTTGCAACTGTTAATGAAAAGGATGCAAGTAAAGGGAAAGTAAAGTTACGTAACACAATTGAAACTATACAGCATATTGGCACCGACCCCTTTCACTCCCCTCTCCTAAAACGATATTGCTCAAAAACTATAGGTTTTCACGTGTATTTCAAGTATTATAATATCATTTTATTTGAGAATTATGGTGCCAATAGATCGACAGGCTGATAGTCACATAGACCCGCTGACAGAAATGGGATAATATGTTTTTCATAATGTAAGAACCCTAAGACGTAAAGAAAGCAAAAATTCCTTTTACCTCATATATCTTTTACTAAAAATAATTAGCTAAAATGTTATAGAATATCCCAACCAAAAACCAAGAGAAATTCTCATAATAATATGGAAACTATAAGATATTTAATGATCCTCACCCCTATCGACCTCTTCCCCTGGTAACATTAAACATAACAAAAAAAATGATATAATTTTTCAATGCCTTGACATAAAGAATGCTAAAAAAAGATTTGTATCACAATAAATATTAAATCACTCTTCTAACTTCCTTCCCCACTACTTATATGTTGCAGAATTATTTATAGTAAATAAATATTATGCTTAAAATGTATTTATTATCGCAGCCAAACACCATATATAAGAAGCAAACATTTGAAACTTCGATACTTTAAATTAATATAAATAATAAACTATAATTAACAAAATTTATTAGATCAATTAATTATATACTACAATTTCCATCATTTCAAGTTACTATAAATTCTTTCCTAATTTAATTTGGTTGCAAGTTCACCCAGTATTCATACATATTTAAGTTCAGACATCCCAGTTCCAAATTTTCCCAGGTGTTATACGTTTCACTTTTGATTGATCACCACCTTCAGTTTGTTTTGGTAAAGGAGCCACAATTTCAGGTGGATCTACTTCTTCGTCTCCCATCACGAGTATAGTAGTAATTAGCGCTTAACTTATGTGCAGGTCCATCTGGTAATACTGGAAGCGGTCGGATCTTGTAGCTAAAGTCTCTTGAAACCGCAGAGCTAAAATGTGTTTCCTTCCCAGTAGAAACTCTGACTTTTTGCAAGAATGGATTTACGTCGTGAACTGGCACTCTTGGTTTTGGAGGCATTTTAATTTTCTTGAGAGACAAAAATTATCAATGTTTTGAAATGACTTCTCTGAAATATAACCTCTACGATTGCATAATGGGAACAGATATTTAAGCGATGGACGGATAAATAGTCAGTGGAGTAGTAGTAGTTCCGATAGGTTTAAAGTTGAGTATGCACTAGTTGTATTTAATAATACGTCGGGCAGAAATCACGTATATCGCTTTAAAAATAGTTTCATAATATGTATATTTTTAGATTTGTTGCTACTTCTTTTATCAAAACTTTTTCTCTATCTTTTATGAAGTTTTCCATCCATGAGCAGTCCTATTTACAAACTATTTTTTTTTTAGGCTCATCCTATGGACTTCTGTATCACATGAAAATCAACCATAAAAAAGCAGCGCTTGAAAATAAAGCTTTTTCTGATAGAATTGGATCAAGGCTCGACCAGTGAAATATACTTTTATTGCAAGAATTCTTTTTTTTTAATTGTTCGTTATCAATATAATGCCACTGTTCGCCGCATTATTTTAAACTTGGACATATTTGGAAAGCATCATATAAGCCAGCAACATATCATGCATAAGTTTTTGCTCTATTCTGTGCAGAATAAACTTCAATATAAAACCGGTAAGTTAAGTTGATGTAAATAAATAAGGTAAAATTTCGGTACGCGGGCTTTTCAGAAAATGGAAAATTTTTTTTTTTGGAATAAGCCCAAAATGGCCTAATCTTAAAAGATTTAAGTCATCGCTCCTGATGAAGCTAACATGGTTAGCGAAACACGCGTTGAGTGCAAAAATAAAATGTTTGGTGTAGTGGTGATATATACTGAGTAGTAACTTATTTATATTCATTAAAACTAAATAAGTATCTTTAAAATATTAGTCGGTTTGTTTGAATTTGATAGAGTCTAGGCGGTTAAGATGGTGAAAAATGCCCCCAGCGCTTTTAAAAAAGCAAAAAATATCCTCATGTAGAGCATAAAAAAAATATGACTTCTGAAATTTTCAGCCCTCTAGATCTTCCCATAACGTCAAAAATCTATAAAACGTGATTTTTCGGTTTTTTGGCGATATCTCCGGTTCTATTCATCGTAGAAACCTCTTTTTTTCTCAAATTGTAGGATTTTTTATTGCCTATAACATGCTATTTTTTTAAAAAAATTTTGGCACGAAATTCAAATTGTTTTGAGCGTTTTAAATTTTTAAAATTGTATTAAAAAAAAACTAGGACTTACTCAGGCCCAAAAAAAATATATATTATGTATTTTATGTCAAACTATGCCTGTGAATTTTTTCAGATTTTTAGAGGTGGGGGAAAATGGTTACAAACGCTAAAAAAACCGCTTTTTTTTTTTTTTTCCGCATTTTTACCTACTTTTGGGGCACAGAATTTCGTTGTAGATCCTCAGTTGCTTCAAAATTATATATATATATATATATATATATATATATATATATATATATATATATATATATATATATATATATATATATGTATATATATATGTATATATATATATATATATATATATATATATATATATATATATATATATATATATATATATATATATATATATATATGTATATATAACACATGGGCTGAAAAGTCCCGGGCCTAACAAAAAAACACGGTTTTTTTGGTTCAAAATTAGCTTTATTCATCAACGTAATCTCCATCAAGAGCAACGCAATCATTCCAGCGCCGCTCTAACATTTCAATACCACTTTTGTAGAACGATTTATCTTTTGCCTCAAAATAGGCCTCAGTTTCAGCGATAACCTCTTCATTCGTGCGAAATTTCTTACCGGCGAGCATTTTTTTCAGGTCTGCGAACAGCCAGTAGTCGCTGGGAGCCAAATCTGGCGAATACGGTGGATGTGGGAGCAATTCGAAGTTCAGTTCATGTAGTTTTGCCATTGTTTTGATTGACTTGTGACACGGTGCGTTGTCTTGATGAAACAAAATTTTTTTCTTTGCCATATGCGGTCGTTTCTTTGCAATTTCGGCCTTCAAACGCTCCAATAACGCTATACAATATTCACTGTTGATGGTATTTCCTTTCTCAAGATAGTCGATGAATATTACACCACGCACATCCCAAAATACCGAGGCCATAACCTTTCCAGCCGATTGTTGTGCTTTCTGGCGCTTTGGACGAGGTTCACCAGTTGCTGTCCACTCAGATGACGATCGTTTTGATTCCGGAGTGAAGTGATGGATCTATGTTTCATCCATTGTCACATATCGACGCAAAAATTCCAGTTTGTTACGTTTAAACATGGCCAAACACTGCTCAGAATCATCAACACGTTCTTGTTTTTTGATCAACAGTGAGCAAACGCGGCACCCACTTTGAACAGAGCTTTCTCATAGTCAAATGCTCATGCAATATAAAGCCAACACGTTCTTTTGATATCTTTACGATGTCAGCTAACTCACGCAACTTCACTTTTCGATCATTCAAAACGATTTTATGGATTTTTTTGATGTTTTCTGGTGTTACCGCCTCATTTGGACGTCCACTGCGTTCTGCATCATCGGTGTCTCTACGTCCACGTTTGAAGTCAGCAAACCAACGTTTTATTGTTGTTTCTGATGGAGCGGAGTCCCCATAACACTTTTCAAGCCATTGCTTCGCTTGAACGGTATTTTTTCCCATCAAGAAGCAGTGTAAAATTAAAACACGAAATTGTTTTTGATCCATTGTTTTGAAAATAACAAAAGTAGCGTCACTCTTAGCACAATAACTCACAAACTAATGAATAGAATATCATGAAATTTTAACAGCTGTCTTTTGAAGGTTAGTATTAACTGAAAAAAAGGTGACTGCAATAAAAACTAGCGCCATCTATGTGTTTGGCCCGGGACTTTTCAGGCCATGTGTTATATATATATATATATATATATATATATATATATATATATATATATATATATATATATATATATATATATATATATATATATATATATATATATATATATATTATCGAAATACTATTGAATCATTTTATGTAATATAATGACCATATTGCGCCATTTTTCCCTTTAAAATCAAGATTAAGGCAAGATTAACACATTTTAAGTTTTTTTTTTGTTTTGAGTAATTTAGTCATTCATAATTCACCCAAATATATAATTTTATAGAAATTAAAACATTTCTGTTTATAAAAACATCATATAGAAAAAAGATTTTCTATATTTAATTGAATTAGCGTTAACTTGGTAAAAATCCATATTCAACAAATTAAATACACATGTAAGTGTGATTTTTTACTTTATAATATAAATATTTTTTTACTTTATATTAATAATATTAAGTAAAAATCACACCTACATGTGTATTTAATTTGTTGAATATGGATTTTTACCAAGTTAACGCTAATTCAATTAAATATAGAAAAGCTTTTTTCTATATGATTCAATAATATATATATATATATATATATATATATATATATATATATATATATATATATATATATATATATATATATATATATAATTTTGAAGCAACTGAGGATCTACAACGAAATTCTGTGCCCCAAAAGTAGGTAAAAATGCGGAAAAACGACGAAAAAAGCGGTTTTTCGCGTTTGTAACGATTTTTTCCCCCACCTCTAAAAATCTGAAAAAATTCACAGGCATAGTTTGACATAAAATACATAATATATATTTTTTTTGGGCCTGAGTAAGACCTAGTTTTTTTGTAAATTCAATTTTAAAAATTTAAAACGCTCAAAACAATTTGAATTTCGCGCCAAAATTTTTTTTTAAAAAATAGCATGTAGGCAATAAAAAAAATCCTACAATTTGAAAAAAAATAGGTTTCTACGATGAATAGAACCGGAGATATCGCCAAAAAACCGAAAATCACGTTTTATAGATTTTTGAGGTTATGGGAAGGTCTAGAAGGCTGAAAATTTCAGGAAAGTCATATTTTTTTATGCTCTACATGAGGATATTTTTTGTTTTTCAAAAGCGCTGGGGGCATTTTTTCACCATCTTAACCCCCTAGACCCTTTCTAATAATTATTTGATAGTGTGAGACCAGTTGCATTTATTTGAAATTACGAGTAGTTTATCAAATATCCGAAAGAGTTTTTGGTTTGGAATTCTATATGTGGGAGCTTCGCCTATTCTCAACCTTTTAAGGATGAATTCGAGTTGGGTTATTTTTTTTTTTCTAGGTAACTTGGGATGGTCTGATGGCGGTTTTGAGAAAGATAGAGGCATAAAAATTGATATGTCGAAGCATAAATATCCAAAAAATATGATTAATTGCAAGTTTGAAGTCTGGAATTCGGTAGTGTTACTGCAAAAATACCGGTATAACCAAGAAAATGCTGTTACACAATCGGATTTACCGAAATTTCTGGATACATCTAAAAATAAGGCAGTATTAGTATTTACATTTGATCAAGTTAGTACACTAGAAAATAATAAAAGATACTATTCAGTTGCCAAATATTGGGTAGGTGATAGACTTTGGATGTTAAATATTATTAAAAAAGATTATGATGGAACAGAGTATTTAAGTGCATATATATGTCAAGAACAAGACAAAAAATCTCGTTCGGTTTTACCCTGTAAATTAATTGCTAAATTTACTTTAATTTCTAGTAAAGAAATTGTAAATCATAACCTAAATTTTATACGGAATAATTTTAAAAACAGGATAGGATGGCCTAGGTTTATTGAATGGACCACCTTGTTAAAATTTTATTGTGGGTGCGTCAAAGATGATTCCATTATATTCCACATTTCTATTGAAGTACTACCACCAGAGCTAGTACGATGTAGTAAATGTGAGAATGCTTGTACTACCTGCAATGAGGATTCATAATTGTTCATGGTGTGCAGGCTGCATACGTACATACTTTATATATATATATATATATATATATATATATATATATATATATATATATATATATATATATATATATATATATATATATATGTGTATATGTGTATATATGTATATATGTATGTGTATATATATATATATATATATATATATATATATATATATATATATATATATATATATATATATATACATATATACAGTGAAAGCTCTCTTGAGCGGACATACGTATTTTTTTATTTACATAATACATAATAGGGTAGGTTTTTATTGTTTTCTCATACACATTAGTACATAAGTATGTAGTTATAAATCAAAAATTAAGCACATAAAAAATATAACTTAAGTAGGCTTGAAAAAATCAATTATAGTAGTTTGACGCGTGTTAGTTTTAAGTATGTTGTCTTGAAAATGTAATTCTAAGTCAGATAACATCTGCATTGCTGTTTTTAATATTGGCAAATTCTTGAATCATTTTCACCATATCAATGGCCTGCTGATAACTTATAATAATATTGGATTGATCGGTTATGGTTATTTCTTCATCGGATTCGTCAGACTCAACCAAAGTCACCTTGTCGCCTTTTTTTACAATTTTGTTAAAAGAGGTGTCGTCTATATCATCTTCTACTAATAAGTTATTATCGATGGTAATGAGTTCACTTAAATCATTTTTTTTAAGGCCTATTGCTTCTGCATTTCGCGATATTTCGGATAAAACTGACAAAGGTAAGTTATCTTCTCCTGAAAAGTCATCATTTTCCAGATTATGGTATCACCATCATTTAACGTAATTCTTGCCTTTTGAAAGCATTTTTTATTGCTGATTCCATAACTTTCATCCATGCAGCACTTCATAAAATAATTAGCATCTAGAACATTAACTGCTTTAGTAAGATCTTGAAGGTTATCAACAGAATCTATTTTCGATAACAAATCCTTAATTAAAATGGTCCTGTAAAATGTTTTAAAATTTTTTATTATGCCTTGGTCTAGCGGTTAAATAACTGATGTGCAATTGGGCGGTAGAAAAATAAGTTGAATGTTTTTTAACTGAATGTCTTTAGGATGAGAGGCAGCATTATCCAAAAATAGCAGAATTTTTCTGTTTTTTTTACCCATTCTTAAATCAAAATCTTGCAACCATTCTTCCATTATAGCAGATGTCATCCAAGCCTTCATATTACTTTTCCACATAACAGGCAGTTGATTCACACTAATGTTTTTTAATGCCCTTGGATGTTTTGACTTACCAATAACCAATAATTTTTCTTTATCTCCTGCCAGATTTACGCAATGCATAATGGTGAGTCTTTCTTTGGATAATTTTCCGCCTACACATTTCTCACGTTTAAATGCTAACGTCTTGTCAGGTAGAGCTCGAAAAAATAAACCTGTCTCTTCCACGTTAAAAATTTTTTTTGGCAAATAATCTTTTACCAATGAAGATATTTTTTGTTTAAAGTTGTCCACATCTTCCATAATAACACTTCCAGCTTTTCCAGATATGGCCTTAAAAGCGATGTTATGCCTTTTCCGAAATTTGTCCAGCCGCGCCAGATGATGCACTGAAATTATCGCATTCCAGACTATCTGCGATCTCCTTTGCTTTGGCTCGAATTATTGGTCCTAGAATTTTAATAAATACGATTTAGAATGACTACAATACCTCTATAATTTTTTTTATTTACCTGATAGTGGAATTCCTTTATTTCTTGCCTTTGTGAACCAGTCATAGCAAATTTCGTCAATTTGTAATCCCACTGGCGTTAAAAAAACTTCGTTTTACACTTGAATTAATATTGGAGTGAAATTTTTTTAATAACTCGGCTTTATTTTTAATAATTCCAGCTGCCTGTGTCTTTCCTATTTTAAAACGTTTGGCCAAAACTCTCTATTATAGATTTTCAAAATATCAATTTTCTCTTTAAGACTTAATACACGACGCTTTTCAGACATGTTTGTCTCTATTAAAAAAAAAACAATACATACAAGACAAATCAACGAACTAACTCAACTGACCATAAAAACGAGGTGTTATGGATTCGTTAATGCTCGCGCGGAATCACATACGTACAATGGGGAAGTCCCCAGAATTTTTGTCGCCGGCTGGCTAACAGTGCAGCGTTGCAACATTTTTAATTTTGTGTCCGTTTAAGAGCGAATTTTACAAGTTTTGTATTTAAATATTGTGTACGCGTCTGCCCAAGAGAGAGTCCGCTCAAGAGAGATTATGTCTTATTGAGTTTTCTATACTTCATTCCGGACTATCAAATAGTGTCCACCTAATGGAGTTGTCCGCTCATTTAAGGTGTCCGTTATGAGAGGTTTCACTGTATATACAAAAATTTTTTTTACTTCGACCTTCGTGGTCATATTTTTTTGTGGTGATTGGTGCTTAGAGTTTGCAATCCGAAGATAACGAAAATACATTTATATGGTCATAGTTTATTTACCTTTTCGCAGTACGTTACCTTCACCAGAATAAAGATGTGTGTGTCCAATAAATTTTGAGGAAAACACCAATTCAGTAGAAAAAAATTACATTTTTATGACACACAGCTGAAGGAGCTGGGATAATATATGCCACTGTATATATATTTTAAGTTCATTTTATATTGGATATTAAAATTTGTATTGTATCACCAATAAAGACAGCTTTTTAATGTTTTAATTCTTTTTAGTGTTCCGTACGGAACACTTATAAGATCATTACGGTGTTTGTCCGACAGTCTGTCTGTCACACCCGATTTTCTCCGAAACTATGTGACATAGTAAATTGAAATTTAGCACTCAAATACGAATCGATGGCGCCATCAGAGCCGTGTAGTTTTGAAAGTTAAACTATGACTTAAAGGGGTAGTTTTGGGGGGTAAAATCGGAAGTGAAAAAAAAATTGCCTGGTCATCGCGTGAGGTGTCAAATGCAAGTGAGTTCAAAAATATATATAATGTAATACTTGCACAGATTTTTTATTGTATTATTTTTAAAAAATTGTCAAAAGTCGCTGTCCTTCCCCCCCTTATCTCGAAAAGTACTGATCAAAAAATTTTGAAAAAATGCTGGAATATTCTCCACAGAGTGTCGATTAAACGAAAATTATCACGAGTGCATTACCTGTAATAATTTATCTGGTATACAAAAAAAGCAAAAATTTCAAGGTTATCAGTTTTCAACAAAAGTGGGAAACAAACTTTGTTGAAAACTCATTTGAGGTGTGTTTTGTGAATAGTGTAGTAAAAAAAGCATTTGAAGTTGTACAGTTTAGATACAACAATATTATGATGTTATTCTCTCTGGTGTATCACCAGGAGGATTGTCCTGAATTTTGGACCACGAAAAACTTGTGCTCTTTTATTTATAAACAATTGCAGTTTTCAAAATTCGTTTTTTGAGCTTAAAATGCGAATAATTCCGGTTACATATGTCGGATCGAGACAAAAAAAAACAAACTTCGTAATGAAATTTCCAACAAATTCTCGTTAGTTTAAGTCTCTCAAGTGCGTTACATAATCTATAAAATTTAAAAAAAACCGACAAAGAACTTTTTTTTTTTCATTTTTATTGTACAGCCCGACTAAGTAAACGTAAAGCCGATCGGCTTGAAACTTTCAGAAAATATGCCTTTTGTTATAGCAAAAATTGTTAAAGTAATTGGTATGAAGCATTTTTAGGGTTTTTGAGTGGGGGTGTTAAAGTATATGCAACAACCTAAAAATGAATCTAATATATGTGCGGCCCTCTATTATCATGTAGATGAACGATTGTATTTTGTCTTACTAACGAATAATAAAGTAGAGTCAGTCTCGTGCTGAATATTCAAACGTCAACTGCGTATTATTTCTAACAGGTTATGTGCCCAGTGCCGCCATTACTGTAAAAACTAAAGTCACGATTACTGTTCGGACTGAACGCATAAAAGACTCAAAATATGTCGAGCAATAGTTATATCGCGAGTGTTCCCAAGTTGCGTGGACGCGAGAACTATGATGATTGGGCGTTTGCAGCAGAAAATTTCCTAAGTCTGGATGGTCTGCAGAAATGCATCACTGATTCCAATGCAGAAACCGACACCGATAAAATTACCCAAGCGAGGTCGAAATTAATCCTAACGATCGACACATCGTTGTATGTCCATATTAAAGAAACCAAAACGGCAGCTGAACTATGGACGAAATTAAAATCCATGTTTGCCGACACGGGTTTTATGAGAAAGATAACCCTTTTAAGAACGTTAATTTCAACGAGGTTGGATGGTTGTGACAACATGGCGTCTTATATAAACCAAATAATTGAATTTTCGCAAAGATTACGAGCTACCGGCTTTAAAATTGACGAAGAATGGATAGGTTCACTACTGTTAGCAGGACTGCCAGGAAAATATTCGCCAATGATTATGGCTATCGAACATTCTGGGATCTCTATAACAGCGGACTCCATTAAAACTAAGGTCTTGGATATGGAAGTTGATGCTTCGCTGCGTTGCCAGGTCTGACCTGACTCGGTGACTTGCGCTGTAACGACGATGCCAAAAGGGCCTTATTGTGCAGTAGAACCCGCTTAGATTCTCTACCCGCCCAAGAAACGGTGTTGCCAGTTCTGACCTGACTTGCGGTGTTGCCAAACCTGATCTGACTTGCGATATGTCAACAGCTGGCAGACAGACAGACAGCTGTTCAATCTATCCATCTATGGTCCAGCACCCACCCGCCTGATCTAAACTCCTTGTCGAATTTACCTACGCCTCTCTGATATTGCTTTCTTTGTTAACATATTAATATTTAACGCTGACAAAGAAAGCAATACCCTATTTACACATGAATAAGACAACGAAAGCATTCGAAGTGGGTTTCCGGCAGCGCGCCGTTGACCGTCTCTTTGCTGCACGACGACGACAAAACATAATTCCATAACATATTAATATTTAATACAAGCAGCGACATCTAGTATTTTTATTGATAACTTCAGACTCACACGATCAAATTTCCCTATATCTTTGTTTCCAGAACTTTATGAAAAACCTAGCAGATGTATTGTGAGTTGCATGTATTCCTAGGATTGGGTGAAAAAAAATCACTGTTGCGGCGCTGGCGGGAACCCGCTTCGAATGCTTTCCTTGTCTTATTCACATGTAAGTAGGGTATTGCGTTCTTTGTCAGCGTAAATTATGATTTGGTAAACTTAATGGAATTATGCTTTGTCGTCGTCGTCGTCGTCGTGCAGCAAAGAAACGGTCAACGGCGCGCTGACGGAAACTCACTTCGAATGCTTTCCTTGTCTTATTCATGTGTAAATAGGGTATTGCTTTCTTTGTCAGAGTAAAAATTGATTTTTAATATGTAAAGCATGTTTTCCCTCAGGAATTGAGTGAAAATCACTGTTGCGCGCTGACGGAAACCCACTTCGAATGCTTTCCTTGTCTTATTCACATGTAAATAGGGTATTGTGTTCTTTGTCAGCGTAAATTATGATTTGGTATATGGAGAGAATGTAGGGAAAATAATATTTAAACACAGGTGTTATATTATTATTCATTTTTATTTATGCAAGTTGGATTATTTAAAAAGTAATTGAACAATATAACAAAATCATAATAATATATATATATATATATATATATATATATATATATATATATAATATATATATATATATATATATATATTAAATTGTTGTTGTCGAGAACTGTATATTCTAATATAACAAAATCATCATAATAAAATATATATATTTATTAAAGTTGTTGTCGAGAACTGTATATCCTAATATAACAAAATCATCATAATTCTAATATAACAAAATTATAATAAAATATATATTTATTAAAGTTGTTGCTGTCGAGAACTGTATTATAATTTGCATGATGGATTATTAAAAAGGCAATCGAACAGTATATTCTAATATAACAAAAATCAATAATAATTTTTTCAATCAGGTCTGTTGAATCAGCGCCTAAATCAGTCATGCTGCTACCGGCCATAATCGAACCCGTTCGGTGAAGGGTCAGATAGAGATTCTAACTGAGCATTAAGTCGTGTAGTAAATTTGGCCTTGAATATTAATAAATATGAACCTTCTAAGGAAGTTATATTGGACTTCCAAAGAGTTTTTGGTGAGCATGCTGCAGTTAAAGGTTATTTGGGTTGGTATTATAGACTGATATTGAAGTGAGAATCGTTTATCCGCGAACATAACATGGAATTGTGATCAAGGTTCTGAACTGCCATACAACAATATGAGCTACATATCGCGTTAAAAGTCTTTATTTGCCATACAGCAGTTCATATGAGCTGAGGTTATGAATAACTTCATTTCATATGAACGGCCAATATAGGGCAATTAAACCCTTAGCTTTACTCGGTATGTTGCTCATATTGATGTATGTAAGTTAAGAATCCTGACAACAATTTCATGTTGTGTTCGTGGAGCACGACTCAAATCAAAAACAGTCTATCACTCCAAAATAACCATTAACAACAGCATGCATCCAAAACTCCTTGGAAGTGCAATATAACTTCCTTAGAAGGTTTATATTTATTAATATTTATTCCAAATTTACTACACGTCTGAATGCGTCAGTTAGAATCTTTATCTGTCCATTCACCTAACTGGTTCAATAATGGCGGCTGCGGGATGCCTGATTTAGGCGCTGATTTAACAGAACTTCGGTAGCCAAATATCAATATTAAACAATTTTATGTTATTCATTATCATCTTCTAATTCATAATTATCAATTTCCAAGTCACTATCCTAGCATCCTCTAAAATTCTAATATAACAAAATCAATAATAATTTTTCAATCAGGTCTGTTGAATCAGCGCCTAAATCTGTCATGCTGCTGTCGACCATTATTGAACCTGTTTGGTGAAGGGTCAGATCGAGATTCTAACTGGCGCATTAAGTCGTGTAGTAAATTTGACTTTGAATAATAATAAATATAAACCTTCTAAGGAAGTATATTGGACTTCCAAAGAGTTTTTTGGTGAGCATGCTGCAGTTAAAAGTTATTTGGGCTGGTATAGACCGATATTAAAGTGAGAATCGTGATCCGCAAGCGCAATATGGAAGTATAGCCAGGGTTCTTAACTTACATACAACAATCAATATGAGCTACATATCGCGTTAAAAGACTTTATTTGCCATACAGCAGTTCATATGATCTGAAGTTATGAATAACTTCATTTAATATGAACGGCCAATATAGGGCAATTAAATCCTTGGCTTAACTCGGTATGTTGCTCATATTGACGTATGTGCGTAAGTTAAGAATCCTGACCACAATTCCATATTGTGCTATGAGATCTCGATTCTCAAATCAAAATCAGTCTATACCAACCCAAAATAACTATTAACAACAGCATGCATCCAAAACTCCATGGAAGTGCCATAAACTTCCTTAGGCTTATATTTATTAATATTCATTCCAAATTTACTACACGTCTGAATGCGCTAGTTAGAATCTTTATCTGTCCATTCACCTAACTGATACAATAATGGCGACTGCGGGATGCTAGATTTAACAGAACTTCGGCAGCCAAATATCAATATTAAACAAATTTATGCTATTCATTATCATCTTCTAGTTCATAATTATCAATTTCCGAGTCACTATCATAGCATCCTCTAAAACGCATTCTTTTTGCAGTTAATTGACCATCATTCTCTTTATAATAATAATGAAGTTTTGTAATGCAAGTATCTTGATCATGTACTTCAAATAAAACCTCTAAGAAGCAACTCTGACACCAATATGACTTATCTTGATAATATAATAGAGTGTTCTGAACATCGTCCGCGCTATGATAGTGGTCGTTAACAATAAATAATCTTCTATTTCCATCACATCTAAATGTTTTAAAATTATTACAAGATTTACATATGAAAAATTTATATTTTCTAACAATATAAAGATTAACCTAAAAACAATAGGTAGATCCTTCAGAATGTAAAAATGATGCATCAGATGTGGTAAGCACAGAATTTCGCATAGATGGTGACATAAATTTTTTCATAATGCACGGTTTCCAAACATTTTAAAATTCGAGATTCATCCTTAAGAGCTAAAAGATTTATATATTCCCATCTATACTTAGAATATTTTTTTAAAATTTGTTCGGTTAATTTCCACGGTAATGGGGATGCTAATAAAAATTCACTTAAATTTGTAACATTTTCGCAAATTGTTTTTACACATAAGTTACTTAACGACAACATCTTCTTTTTTCCTCTTATTCAGTTATCTATAACAATAGAAAAAAGATTTAGCTCAAACTGTAGTGACCAAAAGGAAGAGTATCAAAATTACCCTGCTGAATATAGCGTTTATCATCATGGGGGCTTAACGCAATTTTTGATTGTTCTATACTAAACACCTCATGACTATATGAACGGATTGAACGTTGCGTGACGTCAATTATTTTACAATTTTTTAAACATTGTGTATAGTCTTCAAAACTTAATTTATTTCCTACTATTCCATACTTTACACCCTTAGCCTTTTTACAAATTTTTCCTCCTTGAACTTTATAACTATACATTTTCGATCTTAAACCAACAAAATGCGTAATGATACTTCCATTCACCTCGTCTTTCATTTTCCCTAATATTTTACAGTTTTCTTTCGTGGTATATTGTAAGGGTTGGTTAATGGATAATCAGATGTGTCAAATTTATCTAAATTATAATTAATAATTTCACTATATACGTCATCACATTTCAAATCATATATAAAGCTGTCTGTGTCAGTATTCATAAGTTTGCAGCACTTAGTTCCCATTTTAGGAAGCATAAATTCATAATGGAAATTATACATAAATAATTTGGATATATTAAAACTGCCATTCCAACGTAAAGCGATTTGTTAAATATTAATTCTGCTTTTTTTCATCTCAATAATAGATAATTCTTCGTCAAGTACAACCCTACTGTGAAATCTAGGGCTTGCAATTAGGTTTTTAGCTCCGTAACGACCACCCTAAGTTCGTGCAAACTTCACAACCCTATACTTTCTTATGTTCTCGATCGTTTTTTCCGAACACAGCATTATTAAACAACTTGAATAAATTTTTCAAAAACGTTGATACAGCCCTTGTTCTCAAACGATTATTTAATTCTATATAGAGTTTAAGCCATGATGATTGGTTAAATTTTAAAATTTTATGAATATTTCTTAGTATTAGACCATTATTTTAGAGCTTGTTTGAGGTTTCGATAATGTAAAATATACCTTTTCTTATGATACAGAGTACCCATTAATTTTTTGAACTTTGAGTGTGGTGGAACGTGATGTTCAGGACAAAATGGAAAATCCTTATGATAGTCATGCAAGCTTTCAGGGTAATCTAAGTCAACTACTAAAATATAGCCAATGGGTGAGTTATCTTCTACTGACATTACATCAAAATTGGTGATGTCATCAACCCATTCGAATCCTCCATATGGTAATGGTTCTATCATAGCTCTTCCATAGAGATTGTTCAGATCCAGGTATAACTTAACGTATTATCATATGAGCATTTTAGCATTTTAGATAATAACCAGCACTGTAGGCAATATGTTTTTTGATATTTTTTTGTTGCCACCCCAACATTATAATCAACAGGTGCTAATAGACATTCAAAATCAGCGTAAATAACAAAAGGATTTTTTTTTGTTTATATGTATGGTTTTTAAATTGACTATATTGATTTAGTTGGGAATGTGGAATCTTTGGCACAATGATACTACTCAGTATATATCACCACTACACCAAACACTTTATTTTTGCACTCGACGCGCGTTTCGCTAACCATGTTAGCTTCATCAGGAGCGATGATCGCTCCTGATGAAGCTAACATGGTTAGCGAAACGCGCGTCGAGTGCAAAAATAAAGTGTTTGGTGTAGTGGTGATATATACTGAGTAGTGAATATATTGATGTTTAGGGAATGACATTTTGTATTCATTTAATTTGATACATAGCTCTTCATGCATATTTAATTTTTCGAGTGAGGAAAAATAATTTAAATATCTATCACAAATGAACTTTTTGTTTTTTTTTTCTTATTAAGTTGGCTACTAACTAAACGCGAAAGATTTTTTATCAAACAGTAATGGAGAGCATCAAAATCATTTAATTTAGGGAAATATTTATCTTGAATTAAGAGCAAATTTACATGCTTTCCTAGTTTAGTGTCAGTTAATCGCGCGGGGGTAACACTAAAAAATGAATTTCTATCATGCTTAACTAATTCTAGGGCATATACGTTAACGGAAATTTGGTTAGATTTTTCAAATTTAAAAATCTGGTTTAATGTCATTGGAGCTTGTAAATTATCTGTAATTAACACAGATTTATAATGTTGATAGGAAGATGTAAGTTCAGGATGATTGTTGTTTGGAAACAAAGTACCCATAATCGGCCAGTAAAAACAAGCATGATCATTGTTTTTAATATTAAGGCACGCTCGCTTTGTTAGTATTTCATTAGGCAGTTTAATATAGGATGAACCTCCTGTACCCATTTCATGTTTATTAATATTTACTTCCAAATAAATTATTTTTTGTAAAGCAAACCCCGATTTTCCCTCTTCGAATTCAGATAATTTATTAAAAATTTTATCACAAACGTTTTCAAAAAACCATGTATGTAAATCTGTGCTTAAATCAATTATTGCATTTTTGGTATTAAAATATTTTAATTCAACACATTCTTGTTTAACAAACTCTCCACAAAAAGTTGTATTGACTTTAATTAAGGAAAATCTTTTTAAAGTTAAATTTATTTTTCTTTTAAATAATATAAAGGAATCTTGGAAAAATTTCTGTACATCCTTGTGCACCAAGTTAATTATAGCACCCGTTGTTATTCGCCTTTGAAAACATGAATTCACATTTCTCCATGCAACTCTGTGTTTAATATTAGGAGGTAGATTTAACCCTGAACCGTGGTGCTGCAGGTGAATATTTTGAATAAATAATAGTAATGTTTTTAATTGTAGAATGGTTTGTTTGCAAGTTGCGTTGAATATGAGTAGAGATATTACCTACACGAACTAAATTATTACAAGATTTAACATGGAAATTTATGCGTCTTAACCAAATAGTCTTATCTCTTATCGAAAAATTAGGAAGAATATGTTTTTTAAGTGATCTAAATGATGCAATTAAATTCTTAGCCTTTTTAATAATATCCATCATAAATACAAGTTATAAATCACTTACGTTCTCTTTCTCAAGCTGTTTGCGGTGATGTCTCTAATATCTCAAATGTGATCATAGGGTTGAGATCACAACCTAAGTCCTTCAGCCCTCGGTAAACAACCGAATACCTTCCACTAACGAATTGGTCGAGGTGAGGTTTGAATGTGTCTGTGACCCTCCTTGGTAGGAATACAGCTGCGTGCTTCAATTCCAATCGAACTGTCTCTCCAAATTGGGTTGTTTGGAGGGTTGCTTTGAAGATGGGTTGAGGTTCATTCACAGGTAGGTCTTTTAGACTTCTAGTTGTGCTGTGGTTGAGTCCTGTAAGACAGGTTGTATTAAGATTTTTTAAATCCATCTGGAAATAAAAAATAAAATGCTTATTGAAAATGAAGAATATTAGATGCATTTTGAAAAAATAATAAGAATAATAATAAAAAGAAAAAGCATTGATAAAAAAAGTTTTGTACTTACGATATTTGATTGTCAGCTGGAGTAACGGAAATTGTGGTGAGGGCTGATAATTAGCGCTAAACACACACACTGCAACTTAGCGAAATGTTGTGAGCGTACTGAATGCATTGCCAGTTCAGTAAGCTATTTTATAATAACGCTAACATTCCAGAAATTACGCAGAAAAATATGCAAGCTGCAATCTGCAACCACAAACAAATTTTCCTCTACATGTAATTTATATATAAACATCCTCATATCGGTTTTCCGTTTTCATCATTGCAAAAAAACAAAATCATATATTTGAACTATTTATTTAACTGAAAAAGAGCACATTGTTTTTTGATAATTATTTTATAAATATATCTAGCAGTTAACAAAAATGCAAGCGTTATAATAGAAACTATAATACAGAGGTTTGCAAAATGAGCGTATATTATATAGTCTTTTAAAAATTCGTCAACATCAGTTGTCACATTTACACCATGAATATATGTATTAGTAGCGTTTATGGTAATATTATTTCCATTATTCACTTCCCCTAGGTGCATCGATGTAGTTAGGTTAATTGCAGACTCTGTTGTAGATTCTGTTGCAGGCTCTGTTGCAGACTCTGTTGTAGACAGCGGTTTCCAAACCAACAACTGATTTGTTCACTAATTCATTTAAATCTGATATAATTGTAGTCCATTTTTCAGTCTCAATGATTGTGTGATTTATGAATTCTAACCTAATTTTAAAACGATAAATCTTATTCTTAGAAATTGGCAACACAGCTTGAAATGAGGGGTTCATTAATCCTCCAATGCTAGCTGAACTAAAATATGTCTGTCTCCATAGACCTACTTCTTTATAGCTATCGGTTTCAACTTGATAGGATGCTCTAAGTACATTTGGTGGTGCATGTATGTAGATAACATTGTGAGCAATTGCAGTCATAAGCACAAAATTTAAGATTAAATACATCTTGCCTAGTTTATGGTATTCAAACTATTGCTTCATATTAATATGTTGCACATCCTTTTTGACAGTATCGGCATTTTTCTTGTGAATTGGGGGAGCCATCGAAGTGTGTCGACATCCAAGGTCGGTTATAATGTATAAAACATGGTAACTTTATTTGTAACGCAAAATTTTGTGTATATTCATGTGGTAATATAGACCAAATATATAAAAGATCCATGCACTCAGCTTTTAGGTAATATTCAAGAGGTAGACTTTTTAAGAGTTCACTGAAAGGTCTCTAATACTTTTACCTCCAATGAAATACTCTACCAAATCTGTAGCACAATTCATGGTAACCTTTTTCACTGTCCACTGCACTATAAATGAGTTTATTACACTAGTTACATATATATATATATATATATATATATATATATATATATATATATATATATATATATATATATGTAATAATTTTATTTATTTATGTCTTTTAATACATTGGCTTCATAAAAGTACATGTATTCCTTAAAGGCGCAAACAGCCTGCATATTTGCAGGAAAACAAATCTAGACACAGTTGTAATATTTTTTTAATATGTTCATCTCAGCACATTCGCTATTTTTATTAGAACAATGCGTTTTAATAATGTCAATTACGTTATAATAATAAGCACAAAAGTTCAGATCTTCTAATGCAGCTATACGGTGATCAAGAAGTTTTGAATTAATGTCAATGATTCTAAGTATATCTGTCTCTGATAAGTAGAATGTTGTGTTGTATTTCAGAAGTTCCAGGACATCATCTTCTTCATCTCGTATCAGTTGTGTTAGCTTGCCAAAGTCTCCACATGGATATGTCATCGGTGTTGCTGCTACAGCTGGATCGTTGAAAAAATCTTCAATTCTTGATCTTATTAGATTTATGAATGTGTTCCACTTATAAACACTAGACGATATTTTATGTTGTAGATATGTTAAAATAACTGCAGGACTAAAGGATCGAGCTGGACTCAATCCGGATCCTATTACATATGATCCAATCGTATAAGTGGAATACAAGAGATAAACATCTTCATTTTTAGCTGCAGCCTCAAACTTTTCTAAGATTTCATCTAATTCACGATTATAAGTCTCTATATCCGTATCCATATCCATAGCCTCTTCTTCACTAAATGTCTGTGAATATTCACAATCTTCATCTGACGAACACATCTTCTAGCA
Source organism: Pachyrhynchus sulphureomaculatus (assembly GCA_019049505.1). Classification (NCBI taxonomy): domain Eukaryota; kingdom Metazoa; phylum Arthropoda; class Insecta; order Coleoptera; family Curculionidae; genus Pachyrhynchus; species Pachyrhynchus sulphureomaculatus. The sequence continues at coordinate 5,406,534 of CM032446.1, read as the reverse complement.
CACGTTGCAACTAGTACTGACAAACAACTAACATAACAAACTATTTAAAACCAGTCAGATCTTGTCTACACAGACGCAGAACCTGTATAAACATGTTAAAACCGGATGTGGTTGATGTTAGGTTATATCCTTTGTTTGATCAATCCAGCTATTGTGCGACTTATCGAAACCCAACCATTTAACATACAATTTATCACCCTTTCTACGTAGTACCTGTTCAATTAAATAAACATCTGATTGTTTCGTTTTCTGTAATTCTTGTTCATAAAACCCACCGCTAATAGGATGTCCATTCATATCCTCTAATAAATAGGTTCTTGGATATGTAATATTAATCTGAATTATTTTAAAGAGCTCTGTGCTCCAATTTGGTATATATCCCTTTAGAAACACATGCTTGTATTTACTTATACGTACGATGTCTCCAATTTTATATTTGGGTGTTTCAGCAACTTTTAAATATTTAACAATTTTCTCTCATTTTTTATATTAACATCTATAGGCTTCATACGCGTTGTTGAATGTTTTGTATTATTATACGTATCTGTAATAATCGGAAGCAGATCTAACCATTTATGGTTCCCATGTAGAGTAAAAAACTTGAATAATTTCCCCTTAATAGTTTGAATTACTCGTTCAGCAATAGAAGCTTTTAACGGACTAAAAGTGCTATAGTGATTTATGTTGTATTTCTTCATTAAATTTTGAAATTGCGTACCGTAGTATTCTTTTCCATGATCTGATAAAAGATTCTTGGGTATTCTTCCAGATTTTTTGAATATAACTTCCATAGCATTTGAGACATCTGTTGCAGATTTAGATTTTAACGCTGCAGTCCAAAGGAATTTAGAAAAACAGTCGATGACCACCAATATATATTTATTAGCTTTATTTTCTCGACTGTATTGATCCAACTGTGCTCTGTTGCAAATGTATCATCTAATCCGCGTTGGATGAATCTCCTTCTTTTGAATTTAATTCGAGCTGGTTTGTGTAGCTCTCTAACAACCTGTTGCCTAGCTTCAGTAATTGTCAATTGTTTTTTAACTTTCGTTGCTGCTATAGATGTTATTTCTCTAGTTGATTTTTATATTGTGAACGATTATTTCTTAACACAGGTTATTTATTATTTTTTAGCTAGACCTAACTCTTCTTCAATTACCTTAATCCTACCATCTGAGGATCTAATTTCCTCCAAATATTGGTTATTTTCATATCAACATATTCTTGAGAATGTATGTCATTTTCTTCAACAGCATCAATCCTATCAGATAAGGATTTTTGTTCTTTAATAATATTAGCGAGAGTGGCACTAAATTCACTCCTAATATTACCTATTTTCGTTTCAAAATTTGCTAGAGTTTGAGCATGCTGGAATGTATTTATTGTTGGAATTTCTTTTGTTATTATATTATCTCTAATTGAATCGATGTATGTCTTTGTTACAGCATCATGCTCTTCCATTGGATTCTTTAAATTACTTAGACGATGATTTTCAATATCATATGCACCTTGAGGTGTTAGCGGTAGGCTTGATTGTATAATTTGCATGGGTTTACGTGTGATGTTCTTAGAATGTGCCGAACGACCGAACTTGTCCATGATTGCTATACTTATGACATAAAATTAGTTCTAGTCATGCTTATATAAATTCAATTACGTCTCTCAATTCTTCTAATATACTCATAATTTCATTGATATTATTTCCGTTTCCAGCATCCTGAGAAGCATTCAGTTTAGTCAGTCTATCCACTAACTCGTTTACGTCATCATAATACACATACTGTTTAGGGTTTTTTTGTGTACTTTAATAAACCTGAACCGGACTTGCCTGGAGCAGAATTTAGTCGTTTTTTATTTAACTTAGCAGCTGCAGATTTTGCAGAGAATAATGGTTGAATATACTGCTTGTATTTTACAGAGTTACTTCCTTTAATTTGACTTGATGGATTATTATCTCTTCTATGTACATTCGTTTGACTTAAAATCTCTCGATATTCGGCTTTATCAGTTCTCGTTGGATACATGGGTTCTTTCATAAATATTAATTCATATAGTCCTCGAGTTCCTCTATATGTACGATTACCTATTTTTATATCACCGTTTGCATTAAATGACAATGATTCTGATCCCATTTTCCACTTATCCATGGTTTTGTCATGACTTAGACCGTATGTGAGATCAATCTGTTCAGAATTGCGAAAAATACTTATCTATATACTCTTGAGCAATAAGAGGATACTGATTTATATATTCCAAATACCCAGCAGATCGATCGCTAATAGATTTTTGAAGCTCATCATCAACATCTTCACGGTGTTCTTCTCCAAATACATTATCATCAGAACCACTATCCTACCCCAATTCTCCTATAAGCTTTGTATTTAAATATTTCGGTTCCTTTAAGGTAACATCCTGTTCTCGATATAATTTTTCCTCCTCATCCTTCACCTCCTTCTTTAAGGCATCTTCCTTTTCAGCTTTAACTTTAGTTAATTCAGTATTTTCAACAATTTTAGTAAAGCGGTTCCTTTATGGGATTTAATATTTTATTGAGAGCATCATCTTCTCCGCTTCGTTCCAACTTTAAGGATAAATATTTTTGTTTAATGGTTTCCGCAGCATTAAGAATTTTCTGTTTAATTGCTTTATCTCGTTTACTTAAAACTTTAGGCATGACTGCTACCGCTGCTTTGTTAAGTAGTGTATTATATACTGATAATAGCTTGAAGAGTTAGGGATTTATATAGGTATCAAATTTACTTCTATATCTTCCCTTATTTATTTCATCATCTTTAACAATAACTAAAAATCCATATTTTTCTTTCCAGCATTCCGAACAGATTCTTTTAAACGTTTCTAGCGTCATGTCTATGTTTACATGATAGCTATATACATGCTTCAAATTTAGGTCATCCTGTTTAAATAATATAATCATATTAGCATTATCTCGAATTAAACTGTCTAGGTATTTTTGAATAGGTTTGACAAAGGTAAAATGAATCAATTTGATTATGTCTGCCCATAGGAAAATAATTCCTTATTTTTTCCTGTTTCTCGCAAGCTATATCATCGAATATAAATATCGAGTTTGGTTTGGTATTTTCAGGATTTATTACCGCATCGTTATCGCCGAATGCATAATAGTTCACACCGGATATTAGACTTATGGTTTTTTCTAAAAATCTGTACTTTTCTTGATTAAGTGATTTGCAATAAATATACACATTTTGAAATCTTAGGCCGTTTTTATCGATTAACAAACTTAACATTACGTTGCTCTTCCCAGCATTACTAGGACCACAAATAACAGCTCTAATTGAATTTGGTAGCAATTCGCTATGATGTTTAAGTGTTGTAGGATTTTCACATATATCGAAATTGGTAATATTAAGGTTGAGAACTTGTTTTTCTTTTTTCATCTTATAAAGGGTGCTTAGTTAAGTATAGCCTTAGTACTAATGAACACCTCAAGAGGTGCAGGTGTATTAAATACCTTAATCAATAAGCTACCGTTCGAACTTCATTTACCGGGTTATTCTTATTGTGGTCCAGGTACCCAACTTAAAGAACGATTGACTCGCGGAGATCAACCAAAAAATAAATTGGATAGTTATTGTAAGGAGCACGATATCGAATATTCAAAAACATCCAACCTAACAAAACGACATCAAGCTGATAAAGTATTACAGGAGCGAGCCTGGAAACGAGTTACAGCTGTAGATTCGAATTTAGGAGAAAGGAGTGCAGCTTGGATTATAACGTCTGCAATGAAGGCTAAGCGAGCACTTGGAGCGGGTAATAATAAGTTAAAAGCAAGAAAAATAAGAAAGATAAGAAGAAAGAGACGGAGAAAAGCAAAAGCAACTAAAGGAAAGGCTTCGTTTAACTTGGGTGTTGTTAACAACAAAAAAAACATATGAATAAATATAAGGAGGGTGGTTCCTTGAAGGATAGCATTAAAGGTGCCATTAAAGCAGCTCGATTATCTGTAAAAAATATTGGAGGAAAGAGAAAAATTAAGACTCCTAGAGTTTATCCGTGTGCCGAAACTTGGTGGAATACTCCCCCTTATTCCTATTTTTGCAGGGTTAAGCGCTTTGGGCGCCCTGACAGGCGGAGCCGCTGGTTTGACCAAAACGATAATTAGCGCTCGAGATGCAAAAAATAAACTTGAAGAAGCAAAGAGACATAATGAAACAATGGAAGCTATTGCTCTCGGGAAGAGTAAAGGACAGGGACTATATATTAAACCATATAAGACTGGTTATGGATTGTATTTAAAGAAATGCCAAAAAACTTTCAATAAGGTTACCCAATCAACCATTATCTAATATTAACGTCGAAAAACAAGCAAAACATTTGAAAATACCCTACTTTAGGGGAGTGTTTATGAGAGACAATTTACCTGGAACTCCATGGAAGACTGAATGTGGTATAATTAATTTAGATAAATCTGAAGGAGCTGGAACTCATTGGGTGGCCTATAAAAAATCTGGAAACAACGCTGTTTACTTTGATAGTTTTGGAAATTTAAATCCTCCAATAGAAGTAATTAAATATTTAAAAAATTGTATTATTATATATTATAACTTTGATCAATATCAGAAGTTTAATACCTACAATTGTGGATATCTTGCACTAGCTTTTCTTTACAATAAATCCTTATAAGTACATAACGTGTTTAATTTTTGTTAGTAATGTCTCAAACGTTTACATTGAAGGGTCGCTCTAGTTGTCTAAGTATTGATATTAGCCCGCCAATTGTACTGGATTCGAGGTATAATTATTCCTTAGCTCTCATTTCACTGAGCACCTGGAACTCTATTCCAAATATAGAACCTGGAAGTGATAAATTTTATTATACCAATTCGAAGAGTGTGGAGAGATTTATAAAAATTCCAACAGGATCTTATGAGATTAGCGATATTGAATCATTTCTTATTAAACAGTTGGATATCAACGAGGGTGGAACTGCTATAAAATTTCGTTTGAAACCAAACAATACTCTCAAGTCTGAACTAAGGTGCCTTTATGGTATCGATTTCAAGCCTAAAGATTCCATAGGGAAATTATTAGGTTTTTCTGAAAAGTACCTGCAACCAGATATAATACACGAATCAGATCTTCCTGTGAATATTATTAAGGTTACTTCTATACGACTTGAGTGCAATATCGTTTCTGGATCTTATTATACGAATAATCCCTCTCATACGCTATATGAGTTTACACCGGATGTTGATCCTAGATATAATATAATTATAGAACCGAGAAATTTAATTTATTTACCTGTAAATAAATCCAGTATTGATAATATAACTGTAGATTTATTTGATCAGGATTCAAACCCGATAAATTTTCGCGGTAAAGAAATAATTATACGATTGGAGTTAAAGAAACATGGGTTTAGTGATCAATAATAATCGCAATTTAGAAAATTATTTAATTAGCGACAGCAATCAACCAATTTCAGTCTATAATCAGACGCTAAGGCAATCGCTCACATCCAGGAGTCTATTTCAGTTACAATCTATAGCACAAAAGTATGGCTATCGTATCAGAAAAACTTGAAATATTTCGCCAGGTCACCGCAGATGAATCAGTCAGTCGAGAAGAGTGGCATACATACCATCCATTTACAAATTCATTTAATAAAAACGATGAAATTGAGATAGTTATTAACCAGCAAGATGTTTTTATGGATATAAGCGAAGCCGTCCTTCATATAGAAGCGTCCATTTCAGAGGAAGCTACCGCAGGTAAAACTGGAAGATGTCTTTTAACAAATAATCCTGGAGCTTTCTTATTTGAATCGATGACATACGAACTGAATGGGATTGAAATTGAGAAGGTTCGAGATCCAGGTCTTATCAGCACCATAAAGGCAATGTTATGTCTTAATGAACAGGAAGGCAAAACTCTTCATGCAGCTGGATGGAAATGGTCTCCAGGTGTGCTGGCAACCTTTGTTGGTACTGGGACTGATGAAAATGGAAATTTCAACTTATTAATACCTCTACGGTTTCTTTTCGGTATCTTTTCAGACTACAAGGGTGTTATAATGGGGAGACAGAAGATTAAACTGGTTAGGGCGAGAGTTGATGAAAATTGCTATGCAAATACCACTGGGGATAAGAAGGCTATTATAAATATTTCATCGATTGTGTTAAAAGTTAAGCATGTTTACCCTAACGATGCAATTAAACTTAAGTTATATGAAGAAATAGCCAGCAATCGATCCATTCTTATGCCGTTTAGAAACTGGGAAATTCACGAATTGCCTACACTTAGAACGGCAACGAAAGATATTTGGATGGTGAAATCAACTTCTGAACGAGCTCGATATGTCATCGTATTTTTCCAAACGAAGCGAAAAGATAGTGCCACATTGGATTGCACATATTACCGATGCAAGACTTTATTTAAATTCAGAGGTTTACCCATATGAATCGCTTAATTTAAATTTTGCTGAAAAAAAATACAGCGAAGCTTACAGAATGTATTCAGAGTTCCAAAATACATATTTACAAAAACCGTTTTGCGAACCGCTATTAAGCTTTGCAGACTTTTCTATACGTGCTCTATTCGTGATTGATTGCTCAAAACAAAATGAAAATCTCAAATCTGGTATCGTCGATGTAAAAATAGAATTTCAAAGTTCTGAAGTATTCCCAAAAGATACTCGAGCGTATTGTATAATTATCCATGATCGGGTGTTAGAACATGCCCCTCTTACTGGAACTATAAGATCCATAGTTTAACAAATTAATTTTCAATACTATGAAGACTGTCGTGATTGATGTACAAGGTTACGTAACACCGAATTTTGAAGTAAAGGAACTAGTAATTTTTCATGGGAAGAGAATAAACTCATGGATTTTTAAACCGAAGACCTTATATAGAAATTTATCTGAAAATTTAAAGAAAACAGCTAAATATACATTTTATTATATTCATGGCATTCCATATAATTCTGGTTGCATGGAATATAACGATCTTAATCGAATACTTAGAGATGAATTATCAGATGTTGGAGTTATCTACGTTAAAGGACATATAAAGAAAAATTTTCTGTTGGATCATTATTACCAGAATGGATGCATCCCCCCTGATATAATAAATCTTGAATATTCTACCATACGAGTACCAAAATTAGCTAATGATTATATAGGTCAATGTAATTATCATAAACTAGCAATGTGTTCTTGTAGTGTTAACAATGCTATAACTTTATACAATTATATTACAAATAAATAGATTTTCAAAAATGTATGTGTGTGTGTTTTATTTTTCAAACCTGTTAACTTTACATATCAATTTTACGCTGACAAAGAAAGCAATAGCCTATTTACACATGAATAAGACAAGGAAAGCATTCGAATCGGGTTTCCGTCAGCGCACCGTTGGCCATCTCAAGTTTAGAACATATATTTACATATTAAAAATTAATTTACGCTGACAAAGAAAGCAATACCCTATTTACACATGAATAAGACAAGGGAAGCATTCGAAGCGGACTTCCGACAGTGCGCTGTTAACCATCTCAAGTTTATAACATATATTTACATATTAAAAATCAATTTTACGCTGACAAAGAAAGCAATACCCTATTTACATGTGAATAAGACAAGGAAAGCATTCGAAGCGGGTTTCCTGCAGCGCGCCATTGACCATCTCTTTGCTGCACGATGACAAACACATAATTCTATTAAGTTTTAACATATATTTACATATTAAAAATCAATTTACGCTGATAAAGAACGCAATACCCTATTTACACATGAATAAGACAAGGAAAGCATTCGAAGCGGGTTTCCGGCAGCGTGCCGTTGACGCTGCATGCTTGAGATCACATACATCATCAAATCATCTGTTAGGTTTTTCATAAAGTTCTGGAAACAAAGATGTAGGGAAATTTGGTTGTAAGTTTGAAGTTATCAATAAAAATACTAGATGTCGCTCCTTGTATTAAAATTGAATTTAATAATAAAATATGTGATGGTTTTAAGGCGTATGTGAATTCAACTAGGAAGTGCAAGTTGGACTAGAGAGGAAAAATAATATTCATTCATTTATTTAGTTATTTATTTATTTATTAATATAAAAAAATAGACCAATGTAACAACAACAATAGGATTTACGTTCTTGTAGAGGGTGGTGGTGGTGGGGGTCTTAACTTTTCTTTGTTTTTTCGACATTTACTTAAACGTAACACATATTTGTTCTTTTGATCGCGGAGGAATTCTTCGCGTTCTAAACATGAATTAAGGTTCTCGAACACCACATCTTTAAGCTTTTCCAAATCTTTAAGGGTTTTTTGACACTGACCCAGTTCTCTGTCCACTATATAAATCACATTAATTTGAGCTGTTAGATAACTATTTAAAAGAGTTACTTTATTCTTATATTCGGAAATTATATTCAATCCTATATTACGTTTTTCTTCACATGCTTCTTTCTCCTTCCGCACAGTCAACAAGTCTGTTTCTAGCTCGATATTTTCTCTTTTCAACATTGCTAAACTTGTGTAGTTTATGGAATTTGTTAAATTTTTTGTACCTGTTTCACAATCCTCCAGCCTATGCATGAACATGTCTGATATTATATGTTCCTGATCATATAATTCTGAATATTCATCAGCTCTCTTAGAACAAGCTAGATATAGACTCAAACTAGTGTTATAAAGAGCACAATAATCTTCAAATATACTGTCATCGTTACTAGTATGATCTCCAGATGTATCTTCGGTATTTTCAGCAAATGTAACTAATATGAATAGCACTATATAGACAAGCGATGAGGGAAACATGTTGCTTGCAACTAATTAAGATGTTTGTGGCTCAACAGTTTTACGTGAGCGATCTACGTGGTAGAGGTGGTATTCTGGAGTGCCGTCTAACATATTTTCTTTTTATCTAAGTAATCTTAAATGGCAGTTTCAAATTCACGATAACTTAACTTTCGTAGTTCTTTTAATAAACCCAACACAGATATGAGAAATGAATCGTCTTTAGTTTCTAGATAATTTTCACAATCTTGCACCACTTTTTCCAAGCATCTCGATACTTTCACGAAGCCATTCAGGACCATTTTCATTATATTCTTTCTTAACATAGTCAGGATAATTTTCAATATTTTCCAACTGTTTAGAGACTACATACCTATATCCCAGGGGGACCCATTTCACATCGCTAGCACAAAGGTTACGTAGTCGTCGTACTATTAGCGAATTCATGATAATATTGTTTTTAACACACACTGAGAAGCAATCTGTTACTATATGACTCTAAATTCCTGCAAAATTGGTGACATTTCAAAGTCATGAGGAGTGCGCATGCGTGGGTGTGGTCATCACGGTGACGTCAGGTGATCAGCAGGATGCCTATCTATACAGGGTGATATCGATACGTTGGACAATGGGGGTGACAGCCTATCTATACAGGGTGATGTCGATACGTAGACCACTGGGAGTGTTGGTTTGACAGCTGTCAGCTGACAGACAGACAACTGTTGCTAACAGCTAACAGACAGATAGACCTAAATTCTGCGAAATCCATCTATCTATAGTACAACGCACACTCGACTCCAATTTTAACATCCTAGGCGAATTTACCTACGCCCCTGGAAGACACGCCTACCACTCACATTTACAACGCTAACGCTAACGTTATTTTTTACCATACCCTTTTACATGGCTTTTAACGTTTATTTTAATCAAAATATGCGATAACGCCCTAATTGCAGTAGAACCCGCTTTACTTATCTACTTACTAGAGTCGGGTGAAAAAGTTGATGTACCATATCAGTGCCTTGTAGGTAGCCTTATATACTTAGCAGTTCTTACAAGACCTGATATAGCTTTTAATGTTAGTTTTTTAAGTCAATTTAGTTCCTGTTACACCAGTGTTCATTAGAAATATGCTAAAAGGGTATTAAGATATCTTAAAGGAACTAAAGATTATTGTTTGTGTTATTCAGGAGAAAATAGAGAACTTCAAGGTTTTGTTGATGCCGATTGGGCTAGTAATACTTTAGATCGTAAATCCTACACAGGATATATTTTTAAATTGAATGGATCTGTAATATCTTATGAAACTATCAAGCAAAAGACGATTGCTTTATCCAGCATGGAAGCGAAATATATGGCTTTGTCTGAAGCGGCTAAAGAAGCCACTTATCTTAAAAATTTGTTAAAAGAATTAACAGGGAATGAAATATGTGTAAAATTGTACAATGACAATCAGAGTGCATTAAATTTGTCAGTAAATCCAGGTCTAAACATATAGATATACGTCACCATTTTATAAGAGGCAATTGCTAATAGAACTATTGAGGTTGGGTATTTGCAGGCAGAAATGATGTGCGCTGATTTACTTACCAAAGGTTTAACTTATGAAAAACGTAGATTTTTAGAGTTAATTGGTACGAAGCATTTTTAGGGTTTTTGAGGGGGGGTGTTAAAGTATATGCAGCAACCTAAAAATGAATCTAAAATATGTGCGGCCCTCTATTATCATGTAGATGAACGATTGTATTTTGTCTTACTAACGAATAATAAAGTATAGTCTTGTGCTGAATGATCAAACGGCAACTGCGTATTATTTCTAACAAAAATACCCTGAAATTTTGGTTCAAAAATATTGAACCCAGTCTGCACAATTGAATTTGTTATTTAAAATTTGATTTGCCCGCCATTTTATGCCATTTGGTCCAAAATGAATCTTTCTTTTTTCCAAAATTTAGGTCCTGATGCCAGCTTTCCGATGCCACTAAAAAAGTTTTTTTGGAGTCATTTTAACTTTTTTTTACATTTGTGTATTAATCAAATAAAAACAAATGCGTTTTCTCGGTGAAAAATTATTTAAAAAAAAAAACTTTCGTTAATATTTTTTTTTCAAAATGTCAATTGTTGTTATTTGATTAATAAACAAATGTAAAGAAAAAAAACGGTTAAAATGACTCCAAGAAAATTTTTTTTAATAGCATCGGAAAGCTCACGTCGTCCTAAATTTTGAAAAAAAGATCCATTTTGGACTAAATGGCATAAAATGGCGGGCAATTCAAATTTTAAATAACAAATTCAATTGTGTCCACTGGATTCAATGTTTTTGCACCAAAATTTCAGGGTATTTCTGCTATAAAAAAAGGAATGTTTTCTGAAAGTTTCAAGCCGATCGGTTCACTTAGTCGGCCTGTACAGGGTGAGTCAACGATAGAGTAAAGTTCATTATTTCATTTGTTTCGGGAATAACGAACAAATGTTAAATACAATAGTTTTAGGGAATGTTAAGGTGCACAGTTTAAAATTATTTTTGAGTATACAGGGTACTTCAAAAAAGTGTGGCAGATGTTTTTTTAAATGGAACATTTTCTAATTTATTTTTAAATTCTGCGTAAAATTTTTTATTAATAATCTTATATACCTAAACCTAGTCGTTTTTCTAATATTTCAATTTTTTTTAAAAAATACTAGTTTTCAGTTTTGTAAAAAATTGCCAGTAACGCCATTGTTTCTAAAGGTGGAATACTCATAATTGGCACGGGCGTTCTATAGAGATGAAAAAAGATATAGGTAAAGAAATTTGAGTTAGATGCTATTTTAAATTGAAAAATCTCAAATTTTTTAAATGGCACACCCTGTATATTACTATTTTTTTTGATAGATTTTACAAAACCTTTGAACTTTTATTAAGTATGTCATATATCTATTTCTAATAGTTTTCGATTTATTTTGAATTTTTCAATTTTTACACTTGTTTTTAATACACTTACGCTATAACATCATAGTTGCCAAGACAAAACAAAAATGTAAGCATTGTCAAATTTTGACATGTCTGTTAAGCAAGTAAAAATAGTTTAATTTGTTATAGTAAGTGACGTATAAAGGTAATAGTTATGGATTTTCCTAAAAAATGAATTAATTGATATGGTTTATATACTGGACGAGGCGGGAAAAAATTGTCTTTTGATAGTAAGGATTTACGGAGCGAAGTACCCTAATAGACGTATACCATCTAGAAAATCTTTTGAGTGCTTAATGGAACGGTGTGATGGTAGTGGTAGCGTTGAGTATATGAAACGGAAAGTAGTAGACCAGAATGCTACCAATGCACAGTGTGTCGACTGGTACAAGTTAGCTGGACAAAATTATTTTTTCACTTATTTTAATTGTTTATGTATATTCTAGGCATATTAAGTTATTTTAAGAAAAAATTGCGCGTTGTTGGTTTTTTTTTTTTTATGGGCGTGGCTAATTTTTTTTCCCCTAAATTAGTCAGCTACGCAGACATATTTAACGATAACTCGGGAACAACGTATTCAGATTTTTATAAATAAAACATTAAAAAATGCGTAACAAAATTTTATTAAAGTTGATTGAATATTATTTTATTCTTCTATCTTTTATCGTTTTGGAGTTATTTAGAAATTAATGGAGAGAAAAAAAATTTTTTCGTGTAAAATTCATTATTTTTTTCGGTAAAAAAGCGCAATAACAAAAGAAAAACAAAATATTATACATTTTTCTGACAGCTGCGTATCTGGAAAATAAAATAAGCTATTAATCATGAAAATCGGTTAATAAATGTGGGTTTTATTCACAATTTACCGCAGGTACTCAATATCGATAAAATTTGTGTAATACAGCCACCCTTGCATATCGTGGTAGGATTGCATCAGCTTGTTGGGAGCACACTGCTGATAACTTCATTCTGTGCTAATACTAGACGTTCCACTGTTTTATTTAATAAGGCTTGCAAATTTATTTCAGCACGAGTTTCTGTTATAGCAATGTGCTCCTCTGCAGGGTAACAGGCCTGTTTGGACTTTTTTAAACTAAAATATGACGGAAACACATTATGCCCCGCCTTCATGGATCACTTCCTAGTTTGTTTGTAAGAATGCGTTGTTGACTTAGAATCTATATAGTAAGCTAAGGCTTCGTCACTACTTAATTGCCTAGGATTAACAGAACTGGTATTTTTAGACTTAATAATATTATCTGGGCTCTCACTAATGTCTCTAATCACATTGGCAATTTTCCTTTGCCCTGCTGAACGCACAGCAATTTCGGCAGCAGTCACCAATTCACTGACACTTGGGATTCTACGAGATCCACGACGCGACGTTTCTTCGTCTTAAACGACGATTCCTCGAAATCTTTGCGAGGTCTTCCTGCAGGAGTCACATTCTCACTTGATGTTGAAGGTTGTAGCGCAAAAGAACTCGCAGTAAACTGTATGTCTGCTTCATCCAACCAATTCTTATTTTTAATTAAAAAACGCTCCTTCGACTTTCCTGAAAAAAAAAAAAAAAAAAAGAAGCCAACCATTTGGCACCAAACTTATTAGACAAGTTGGATATCTTCAACTTTATTTCTTTTTGGCTGCTTTCAGTAATGCCACCAAAGTGAAATTTTGAAGAAAGAAAGTCATACACATGCGAGTTTTTTTCATTCTTCGTGTGTTTCAACCACTCCTCAAAAAAGATTACCCTTGAAATAGAGTAAACGTGTTCTGGAAAAAAAGAAAAAAAAACATGTTGTACTGAAGTGTGCTAAACAATATGTGTATTTTTACGAAGAATAAAGTTATTTCTGTGTAATATCTAAAAACTAGCCCGGATAGAGGTGAATGTCTGTATATTTTGAACTTTTTTTTTTAAAAAACACGCTAAAATATATAGGCTATTTAAAAAAAATACTAAAAATTCAAATTAATAGATTCTGATTAAAAAAATACATTAAAAAAATAGTACTTACCCTCAGTATTAATATTCATCACAAAAACTTTCACAATATTACAAAGATGTGCACGAAAGTGTCGCTAAATTGCAACTGATTGATTGAAAGAGCTGCATTAAACTCATTACCTGACTTCTGACGCTTATGACTCGCCACTTGCAAATTTGATAAACAACCTTTTCTCAGAATTCGGGGTTTGGTGATGTTGTTTACGTTTTGCAAATAAGATTTCCTGGAAATCATAACATGAATTTTGTCCACCTAGCATGTTCTACGCGACACACTGTGCAATGGGGAAAAAGAAATGGAGATTTTACTTCATGTTGAAGATAATTCCAGGTCAGCAACCGTCAACTAGTTGACTTATCTGACAAATCCCAATCTACGGCTAATCACACCACGAGAAAATACAAGTATCACCCCTTTCATATGGAACTACACCAAGAATTTCAAGACTGTGATTTTCAACGACGAGTAAACTTTTGTACGACCATGAATGGAGCAATAGAGGCCGATACAAATTTTTTATCCAAAATAATGTTTTCTGTTGAAGCCACGTTTCGCAGTAATGGAGCAGTTAACCCCCATAACATATTATTGTTCAACAGTTAATCTATTTTGGGTCCGGGAAGTTCAAAACCAAAACCATTGGTCGCTTAATGTATGGTGTGGAATATTAAATTTTCGAATTATTGGTCCATATTTTTTCCGCGAACCGCTTAACGGGTCAAGATATCTAAATTTTTTGCAAAACGAATTACCCCAGCTTCTTGAAGAAGTTGATAACTTTGAAAGGGAACAAGTGTGGATTCAACAAGACGGAGCTCCTGCTCATTACCACCGGGAAGTTTGAGAATTTTTAAACGATCGTGTTACCCCACAAAAATGGATCGGTAGGGATGGATTTATTCAGTGCCCCCCTTTTTGTGGGGCTACCTTAAAGATCGTGATTTTGTTTATGTGAATCCCCCTACAACACCAGTAGATATGGAAAATAGGATACGAGATGCGTGTAGGACAATAACGCCCTTTATGCTAAGGAAAGTGAAGGAAAATATAGTAAAACGACTAAATATGTGTATTCAAGTAGCATATTTTTGAACATTTATTACGTCATAATAATCAATCATTAGGTAAGTTAAATTATATTAAAATTATTAACTATTTGTGTATTAAAAACAAGTGTAAAATTTGAAAAATTCAAAATAATTCAAAAACTATTAGAAATAGGTATTTGACATACTTAATAAAAATTGGAGGGTTTTGTAAAATCTATCAGAAAATATAATAATATACAGGGTGTGCCATTTAAAAAATTTGAGATTTTTCAATTTAAAATAGTCGAAATGCATAAATTTATTTTGAACACCCTGTAGCATCTAACTCAAATTTCATTACATAAATCTTTTTTTCATCTCTATAGAATGCTCGCACCAATTATGAGTATTCCTCTTTCAGAAACAATGGCGCTACTGGCAATTTTTTACAAAACTGAAAACTAGTATTTTAAAAAAAAAATTGGTTTAGGTATATAACATTATTAATAAAAAAGTTATAAAATTTTAGGCAGAATTTAAAAATAAATTAGAAAATAGAATGTTCCATTTAAAAAAACATATGTTATATCGGCCACACTTTTTTGAAGTACCCTGTATACTCAAAAATAATTTTAAACTGTGTATTTTAACATTCCCTAAAACTATTGTATTTAACATTTTTTCGTCATTCCCGAAGTAAATGAGATAATGGACTACTACTCTATCGTTGACTCACCCTGTACACCAGAGGTTCCCAAACTTGTTTTTCTCGTAGACCACTTTCAGAATTTTACTGGTTTCAGTGGACCCCCTGCTGCTACATTTCTACCATATTCCCAAAACTGGTCAAAAAATGTGAAGATTAGATCTAACGATGGAAATTTGCGTCATGGCTGAGTTCCAACCCTAAATTCGGAGTGGCAAAATAAAAAGAAAAATAATATATTTTCTTGTGTTCTATTTATTAAAATAATATGATTATAGACTTCTTATAGAATTAAAATTAAACATTAATAACGTACCGTAACTTCAACAATGCAAATCAACAATTAAAAAAATCACAATTTTAATGGGAGAGATGTACTTGATGGATTGACAGCAAATTATCAATATTTGGCTTCAGTTTTGTAAGGAATAACCGCAAATCTCCCCGTTCTGTGATGTTCAATCTGATCCTTTTTTTTTTGTTAATAGGTTTGTAACGACACTAAAACTTTTTTCGACAAGGTATGACGAGGGAAACGCTATCAAAAGTTTTCTCGCAATTTCCCACAGCCCAGGATATTTTTCGGGTATTTCTGCCTGCAGCCAAAATGTTTGATAGCCCTTTTTTAAATTTCACCTTCAGCTCCTCATTGGTGTTAAGCTCGAGTAGCTCCACTTGTAATATCACATTTGCCACTTCCCTTTCATCAAATGGATTGATGATCCATGGTGGTATTTCCATCGTCAGAATATCTTCAAATCTATTTTTGAAGTCATCATGCAAGGCATTTAAATGTTGAACGTATGTCTGAATATCCTCATCAAGACATTCTGCCTGTGATAAGTTTGGAAACTGGGAGAATTCGCGCCGACTAATATATTTTGCTTCATAAATTTCAATTTTCCAAGAAAAGCCGAAATTACACCCTTTGTTTTTATCAAATTTAGGCTGTCCCCTTGTAACTGCAAGTTGTCATGCTTCAATTTAATGAGGTTTTCTTTTAAATCTGGATCTTTACTTTCCAGAAACTCTAAAAACTGATTCAAAAAGTGAGTAAAATCTTATTAAACATGCACCTTTCGACAACCAGCGTACTTCAGTATGTAAGAGCAATCGTTGGAAGTCTTCATCAGTTTTGTCGTACAATTGTGCTAATAAACGGTATTCAACGCATTGCTTCTTATTTTGTTAACTGCTTTAATCACAAATTGAAGCGATTGGTGCAATCTATCACTCAAATTTTTCGCTACCACGTGTTGTCGGTGGATGACACAGTGAATTGCAGTTACTCCTGGTATAATTCTTTTAAGATGGCTTATAAACCCACGATATCGCCCGAAGATGGCAGGAGCTCCATCTGCTGCCACCGAAATAATATTTGTAAATGGAATCGATTTTTCCTTAAAAAAATCACTCAGGACATTAAATATTAATTCGCCTTTAGTGTCCGTCTCCAAAGTTTTCGCGAATAGCAGCTCTTCATGGATTTCTTCGTCCATAACAAATCGAACATATGCCAATAATAATTCTTCATTGCCAGGTAAAGTTGACTCGTCCAGTTGCATAGAAAAATGAGTTGTTTGCAGATAATTACACAAGAAGCTTTCAATATCAGAGCTCATTTCATCAATACGTCTTTGTACAGTGTTGTTACTCAAAGGAATTCTTTTGAGTACGTCAAATGGAGGTTTGTGTGTATTTTTAAAACCTCTTTAACAGCGGGTAAAATTAACTGTTTTCCGATGGTGTGCGGTTTTCCAGATTTCGCTATAAGCAATGAGATATTGTAAGATGCCCGCAAGCCATCATCGTTACTTTGAGACGTTGAAGCGAACATACTGTGTACGGTGGGTCTCTTTTCATATTTTTCCTTCAATGTTTGAAAATATTTTAAATCTTTACCTATTTTATCAGGATGACACCTTCTTAGATGATCTTCGAGCTTCGATGGTTTCATGGAGTCATTGCTCAAAACTTTGTTGCATAAAAGGCATATGGGCAATCGTTTGTCTGCCTTTGATGGAAGAAAACCAAATTTCAAATAATCAACACTGTACTGTCGACATTTCTTCTTAGATTCAGCCATGTTTCGTATCAGTTACCTACCTGTAAAGAAAAAAATGTTTGTTTTAGTAATCATAAGGCGAGTTAACAGGATATGGCTATTTTAACAGAATAAAATAGGATTAATTAATTATTGCAATGAAAAAACCAAAATGCCGGCGGCAAAACTGATTTTAATTATTAAAAGCAATAAACTGCTAAGACCCATATAGAGGTTTTCACAAAACGGCTGAACCTATTTTAATGTAATATAAAGTATTTTTTGATTAATTATATTTTCATACATTTCTGTAAATTCGAAAGAAAATACTTTTAAAGAATATTTTGACATCAAAACACCGCGATTTTAATGATTTATTTATTACTTTGATGTACGTTACGAGTGGTACATAAAGACACGTACAATTTATGAAAATATTTTTAGTCATTTAGCATTAGCAACTACGAGGGCACTGAAATATGTACAAACATGCAGGTCAATCATATATCTCTCCTTTAGTGAATCACCACAGTCGGGTAAATAAATAATTTTATAATAAAAATTACTAAAAGTTCAATCTTTCTCGGCTTTCTGTTCTTTTATAGAAGTATCGAATAATGGCCATGTTCAGTATTTAATTTTTATTACGTACCTACTACATACAAACATAACAAATATAATATTATTACAATATAAAATAAAAGTATGAATAACAATTAGGCAGGTACTTACTTTTTCCGCCACTGGCAAACACTGACATCGATTCACTCACACTTTTCTTTTCAAAATTCTGGAAACAAATGAGTAACGTTTGTCCTTGGCATTCGTATTTATATTGGTGAAGAATCCAACAAGTTCATGCAAGATTGCAAGCACAGCACAAGTCGTATTTCGTCCCTTTGCACGTCTGAACAGGTTGCGTTGCGGGCGGGTGGCGCTTTGCAAGTCTCGACGCGCGTTGTACTGAATATCGAATATGCAAGTTTTTACAAGTAACAGTCGCTGACCTTCTTAAAATACACTATTCAAAAAAAATTAAGGGAGGTTTTAAAACAAGGAAATTAATGCTAAATAAACAAGCTATCTGATCCATATGCCGGCCTAACTGAAAAAATTTTTTTCAAGCCCGTGGACCAAAAAAAAAGCAAAATATTTGCAATATTATTTTTTCGCGCTATCTTTTAGGATTGCATGAGAACCGTAGCTCCTAGAAAATTTTAGCCAAAAAATCTGAAAATTAGAATCTTAAAGCTTCAAAATGCTTTTTTTTTAAAGTCTCAATACGACCATTTTTCACCAAAATACAGCCTCTCAAAAATGACCGAAAAATTTGGAATTTTTTTGAGTAGTGTATTATCTGCCTACATTGATAGGTAAAGCCAAGCCAACATTTTTGTTCTTTACTATCGAAACCAGATAAATTTTTGTGGACCCCTACTTACAACTTGTGAACCCCCATTTTTTTTTCACGCCAACGTAGACCCCCGTCGAGTCTCCCGTGGACCCCTGGGGGTCCACCTGAACCACTTTGGGAATCACTGATGTAGACTATAAACCAGATCTTACCGAAGAAAGTTCTTACATTCACTAGAAGTAAAACTCTTCTAGATTTTAACGGTGTCAATTGAAAAAGTGATAGTTACGATTAAGGTTGTTGAGATGTTTAGATATTTCGATGGACTCCTGAAGTTTTCTAAGATAGAAAAAAGAATTTGGTATGGGAATCTCATCTCTAAGTGCCATATCTGATATGGACATAGGCATACTCTCTCGCCTTTGCATGTGGTTTGTGCCTTTTTTTTAAAGTGATCTACAATTTAATGCCAGTTATGAACACTCTAAGTGAGGGCTCTTTACTACTCATGATACTACAGGTGGTTTACAATAGTCTTTCTGAGAGAGGCAACCGTCATATTGTAATGTTTTTTGAATTTATTATTTCCCAAACTGGAAATCGAACTCAAACTTCTGGCTTAGAAGGCAGACACATTAACTTCTACACCCTCTCCAACTATCTAGTATCCTGTTTCATACTGGTTCGTGCAAGTGCTGAAATAGAATTGTTACGAAGACATAAGGCCTGTGATGTTCTTTAATTCTAGTACATATTTCTCTGCTTGTTTTACAGATACAGGTTTTACTACAGCTACATGGGATATTGTAAGCCTTCTGAATTTTCAAGGGGAACCTTATCTATGACAGATTTGAGATCTTGTGACAGTTTAGGGCTTATATAAAATTTTGTGAAAATTAGGGAGTCTATTGAAGAATCGAAATATCCCAACAACTTTAATTGTAATCTTTACTCTTTAGCCAATCTGGGAACAGATCATCTATGAAACTCCACTTGTTCCACCCCCAAATCCAGGTCCATTAAAAATAAAAGGCATGTGCAAGCACATTTAAATCAGTTTTGCTAAATTCTGAATAGGTCTGTTCTTGAAATTAGCTTTGAAAAACCTGGCAGGTAGATTGTCAGCATCACTTTTTCAATTGACAAAGGTGAAATCCAAGAATTATACATGTAAACTCTGTAACCTGTGAAAGTTTGCTATTAATATTAAAAATATTTTATATGCCATTTTTTACTGATCATTGGATATTAATTTAAATCATGTATAATATTTTCTTATACATTTAATTTTTTATTTATTATGAATTGTATAAAAATAAAAGTATTACTTAATGTACTATTATTATAAGTAAAAAAAAGATTACTGATACAAATATACATATGAATAAGTTTTTTTATTATTATTAGGACAAAATTATAGATTAAAAAATAAAAACTAACCAAATTAATTCATTCTTATTTGTTAAAACTTCCTCTAGTATCTTCGCTTTTGAGTACTAATATAAAGTACATTATTCCCACGAATGAAAGCATCCCCAAATTTTTATTTTTCAATTGCCCATTGACATATTCTTCAGTTTGTTCTAAGGCTATGTTCATATATCCATCCAAACACGCCAAAACACCTGAAATTGAAAAACAAGCTTGAAACTGTTGGTTTTTATCAATTTGTTTGTCAATGACTGGAATAGTTTAATACTTTTTTACCTCTATAATCAACCCCACTGTTTAGCTTCACAACAACGGGTCTAGCGTGAATTTGTTGAATAAAAGTGGACAGAGCTTCCTTACGGCTCATTTTTGTCAAAAATTACAATTACTTAAATATTTTTTACAAATTTTCTGCGGTGTCAGGCAAAAATATCTTAGGTTATTGTATCAGTATCTTCTACTTTACTTAATCTATGGCGCCCTCTACGATGAACGTTCCTGGAATAGCAATAGGACCACTTAAAATTCAGTAGGAATTCAGTATTAAATGAAAGGAAGCAATTTTGGAACAGTGTGTATCTACGAGAATAATTTTTTTCTTTTCTTTACGTTTTAGGCGTTCAAGATCACGGAAAATATAGTCACTCATTACCGCCGATCTGTTGGCATGTTAACTTTCGAACTAAAAGATGTGTTAATTTCAAACTTCGAAAGTACATGAAACCTAACGAAGGGACGGAACCAAGGCTTCGCTTATTTACGTCTAAACGGGATCATCCAAGAATAATAATGGACTATTAGGCTACTGAAAACGATGAGTTACGATTTGGTTGAATGTAAATGTTGTCATATTTCTAAAATTTAAAATGTTGAATGCTTTCGCTATATTATTCCGAAGTCAAGGCCATCACCTCCCACCTCTTTAACATCTTCACAGCCGATATTCCCAAATCGGATCAGACCAACCTCCTCCTTTATGCTGATGATACCGCCATAATCACACATTCAAGAAGTAGCCGCCTCATCACCAGCAGCGTCACCTCGGCATCCTGGACTCTTGGTTTGATCGCTGGAGGATCAAACTCAACCCCCTTAAAACGCAAGCCATTGTCTTCTCCAAGGGCGGGGACACTCCTCATGGACATCTCCAGCTTCAAGGCTCCCGCATCCAATGGGCCAACTCCATCAAGTGCCTGGGCGTCTAGTACGACAAACAACTCATTTGGAAGGACCTGGTCTGCACTGTCACCAGGAAGGCGAAGCAACTGCTAGACAAGCTGTACCCCATCTTAAACCGCTCCAGTAAGTTGCTGCCAAGAGCCAAGTTGCAGATTTTCACCGTCGTAAAGGCAGGTCTCACGCCTGCCCCACTTGGTGCCAGCTCTCCAAGACAAGGAGAGCACAACTCCAGACAGTGCAGAACAAAGCCCTGAGGATGATCACAGGAGCTCCATGGTTCAAATTCACAGGGACCTCAGTGAACCTACCATAAAGGGACACATGAGATAAACCCAACTGAAGTTTCTGGAGAACTAGTCCCAGCCCCCATCAGGGACGCCTTCCAACTCCCGCCACAGGCCCGCCGTCAATTCTCTAGACCATTTGACCCTCTCTCAGATGAAGACGATGACCCCCCTCACCCGCCGTGACAGAAGATTGTTAATCTAGATTAAGTTCTAATAAGTCCTAGTTTAAGTTAATACTAAGCCCTAAATTAAGTTAGCGTAAGTCTTAGGCTAAGGTAGTTTAAATCTTAGAATTAAGAGTCGGAGAAGTCCAACGAGGGTTTTGCAACACCGGCAAGGAAAAAATTGGTTGTCGGACAACATCGACATGTTTTGGTCCAAAGAATTTTGGCTTCCCAACAGCCCAGATTTAAATCATTTGGACTTCTAGGTATGGCGCGTGGTTGAAAGGGTCACTAACAAGTTCCGACTTCCAAACGTCGCATCAATGAGAGCGGCATTCGCCGATATGGACCGTGACTCATTAAAACGGACCTGCGACCGCTTCAGACAGAATGGAAGCGATCATATAAGCAGAAGGGGGTTATATTGAGTAAATGTGTTCTTTATGACCTAACAAACAATTTAGTAACAAAAATAATTATAAAACTTCTCCATTTTTGCAATAAAAATTATGTTTCAAAAAAATGTTTAATTTGTCCGGATTTTGGCGCCCCTGTATATATATATATATATATATATATATATATATATATATATATATATATATATATATATATATACACACACACACACATATATATATATATATATATATATATATATATATATATATATATATATATATATATATGTAGTAATGGTTTTTCGGGTATCCCGTGTTAGCTTGAAGTCCCTTGATGGACGGTTTCGCTGACGTTTCGATGGAATCTCATCCATCTTTTTCAAAGCGTTGATCACATTCAACGCCAAGACACCGACCAGTGATCAACGCTTTGAAAAAGATGGATGAGATTCCATCGAAACGTCAGCGAAACCGTCCATCAAGGGACTTCAAGCTAACACGGGATACCCGAAAAACCATTACTACATTTCACACCCGTGAGAACATTCGTCAAAACATATATATATATATATATATATATATATATATATATATATATATATATATATATATATATATATATATATATATATATATATATATATATATATATATATATATATATATATATATATATATATATATATATATATATATATATATATATACGAGGCTGGTTTGAAAAGTCCGTGCAAAGTCCGAGAGATGGCACCACCGGCGCGTATCGAGGTCATGTTTAGTTAGTAGCATCTCTTGAATGAACGCACACCAAGTTTCAGCCATATTGGTCTATTTCTTTGTGTTTGGCATTCGTGTGAATCAAGGAAGTCGAGTGATTTTCAAGAAATGGACGAAAAAGAATTTCGTGTGGTGATTAAACATTACTTTATGAAAGGCAAAACGCCTCAGGAGACTAAAGAGAAGCTTGATAAACATTATGGTGACTCTGCACCTTCGATTAGAACAGTTTATAAGTGGTTTCAAAATTTTCGGACTGGCCATATGGGCACAAGTGACGCTGAACGTTCTGGACGGCCTGTGGAGGTTACGACTCCAGAAATCATTGATCAAATCCATGATATAGTGATGAATGACAGAAGAGTTAAGGTGCGTGAGATTGCTAGTGCTGTGGGCATCTCGACTGAACGGGTACATAATATTTTGCATAAACATTTGGACATAAGAAAGCTATCCGCAAGATAGGTGCCGCGATTGCTCACGCTTGACCAAAAACGGAATCGTGTGAGGTGTTGCAAGGATGGTTTGCAGCTGTTCCAGAAGAATCCGAAGGACTTTAAGCGTCGTTTCGTCACTGTGGATGAAACATGGATACATTACTATACTCCTGAGACCAAACAACAATCTAAACAATGGGTTACCAAGGGGGAATCTGCACCAAAAAAGGCGAAGACCGTTCCTTCGGCGGAAAGGTTATGGCGACTGTCTTTTGGGATTCGCAAGGGATAATCCTCATCGACTATCTGGAAAAGGGTAAAACTATTACAGGTGAATATTATTCATTGTTATTGGACCGTTTGAAAACTGAGCTGCAAGAAAAAACGCCCGCGATTGGCCCACAAGAAAGTCCTTTTCCATCACGACAACGCACCAGCACACACCTCAGCAGTTGTGGTCGCAAAATTAATGGAAATAGGATTCTAACTCGTTTCACATCCCCCTATTCTCCAGACTTGGCTCCTTCGGACTACTATTTGTTCCCCAATTTGAAGAAATGGCTGGTGGGACAAAGATTTTATTCAAACGAGGAGGTGATTGCAGACACTAATGGATATTTTGCAGACTTGGACAAATCCTATTATTCGGAAGGGATCAACAAACTAGAACATCGTTGGACGAAGTGTATAAGCTAAAAGGAGACTATGTCGAAAAATAAAAAAGGTTTACCCCAAACACATAAGTAGTTTTTATTTTTGCACGGACTTTTCAAACCAGCCTCGTATATATCCATTTCAGGGCTCTTGGAGTCAAGTAATCTGAAATCTGTGTTATTCTTCTATTATTTCTGTAAAACATATAGAGGTTAATGAGGTAAGGCGGCGGAGTTAGAGGGATCGCTTCATATATCCTGTTATATCATTTTCAGTGTTTTTATTGTTTTCACTTTTACTAACAAATAGTAAGAAAAATTTTAAAAGTTTATTACTTTACCATAGTGTACCTATATTAAAAATAACGACTGGTACAGCTTAGATTGAGTTAATCTATATATTGAGAAAGATAAATGCAGTACTTTTTTATTTTAAAACGTGAAAAATAAAATTTTCCTCCTTTACGATATATTCCCAATGGTCGGAAAAGAATCCATAAAGTAGAGTATCGATCCGCATATGTATCGACATGAGGATGGCCGCGGAAAAAAATATTATTCTGAAACTTGGAAGAAGTGGATTTGGGTTGGGTTAACTTAAACAAAAAATTAAAAACTTGCAGTGTACCTACAGGCAAGAATGTGTTAAAATTAAAAAATCAATTAAATCAGGTGCAGGGACAGAAGATATATATGTTCCAAATATAAAATGGTTTGATGCCTTTGACCGAATCATGAAGATTGCAAAATCAGGAAAAAAAAACTGAAGATTCTGTGGTAAGTGTTTATATTTATATATACCTATAACATAGGATAATTAAAAAACATTTTTGTACTGCCCTGGAACAGCTCCTTCATTGTTGAAGTAATCTTTACACTTTTCCCTCATTTTTTTGGCCATGTCGGTTGACCTTCTGCCCCATAACGTTCAATATTCCGTAGATCGGAGATTTCATGGCGCCACTGACCCGGGATTATCTCCCCAGTTTCTATATCTTCGTTATCAACACTACCATAGGGCAAATATGAGCGTTGACTTGTTTTTGTCAACCAATTGTGCAGTGAACAGGCTGCTTTGTTTACTGTTGATAACTTTACAGCCAAACATTTTTCAAAAACCCTAAAACGACTCACTAATATGCCAAATGCATTTTCCGATATTCTTCTTGCCCTACTCAGGCGATAGTTAAATACTTGTTCAGGTATACTTAGAGAAGTATGTCTGGGTTTGTGGTATGGCTTCATTAAATATTTTTTAAGGGGAAATGCGTCATCTCCTACAATAACAAACCCAGCAGGGAGTAGATTATTTTCTAGTTGTTCATATAGTTCGCAGTTTTGAAAAACGCCTCCATCTGCATTTGATCCTTTAAAGCCAACATTAATGTACGAGAAGCAGTATTTATCATCAACAAGAGCCATAAGCACGATACTATGTTGCCCTTTATAATTATAATATTCACTCCCTGCATTTGGAGGAGCTTTTATTAAAACATGCTTTCCATCAATCGCTCCACAGCAATTCGGAAAGTTCCACCGTTTATTAAATCCTGCTTCCAGAATGTTCCACTCGTCTACTTCAGGCATCTGAAACAATTTTTTTTATTTTAGGAAACTGCCATTTCTCAAAATATAAATTCACTTGAAGACGGAGAAGAAGAGGGAACTACCCATGAACCATTTTCTCCGCAGGGCCAGAACGGCAAATCTCCAAAAGTTGCACCAAAAACCCCTGTATCAGATAAGGCTCCAGCATCCAAAAGAAGTAAAGTTGACAATCTAACAAATGCAGTTGAACAGCTACGGGAAGTCATTGCAAGTATTCAAGACAGTAATTGTAACGAGCATGATGCGTTTGGAAATTTTGTTGCTGCAACTCTGAATAATTTACAAAAATCTAGTGCACTTATGCCCAGAATGAAATTCAGGGAATTCTCTTAAAGTACAGGCTGAGAGATGTTGGGCCTCCCAAAATTTCTATTTATGAAAACCAGAATTCAGTAACTCAAAGACCACAGTGCAGTCGATGTGATTCACATGATAATAATTCCCTTCAATCTGCCTACACAAATTATTCCTCGAGTTGCTCAAGTACCGCTTGCTCTGCGTATGTTGATAGTAATCAAGTACAACAATATGATGTTACTGATTCACAAGTTTGTTTAACTGATGTTGCTATTGCAAATTCAGAAAATATAATTGTACGAGCCTTCAAAATAGCGGGAGATTTGGAACAATAATAATGTTTTAACACTTTTGTGCTAAATTTCAATAAGCTACATAGTATTATTTAAGCAATAATAATATTAAAAATTTTTCTTTATTCACAATTGATTGATTTTTACCTACCTTGACAGTATCCAAAACTTCAGAGATAGCATCACACACTTCGGGAATAAATTTAGAAATAGCAGGTCTTGACAACCTAAAAAAATGTGAAAGGCTTCTGTAGGAGTTTCCTGTAGCTAAAAAGTTCAATGTAACTTGTAGTTTCACTTCAGCTGTTATAGCATCCCTCATCATCGTATCTTCACGTTGAATTTTGTTTTTCAACATGCCAACAGATGTTCAAAATTTTCTGGGGTAAGTCTAAGACATCGCGTGTATTCCAAGTGATCCTCAATAGCCAACTCTTTTAGTAGAAGCGATGTTCCTCCAAGTGAATTTCTTCTTTTCAGCCATTCTTTCATCCACTCTTTTTTTTTTCTATTTGCCTCCTCATGAATTACTTCAGCAACTTCCCTAACCAGTTCTTTTAAAATTGGTGCCAAACATTTTTTTTAATTTCTTTTTTAAAATTCATATTTACGAGGATATACCATTCAAACACCTAGACAACTTACTCTTGACTGCTATATACTCTACTTAGTACTTGCTTCGAGTGAACGCAAAAAATCAAAAAATGGTAGAGCGGCAAGTAGTGTGAACTCTACTTGCCGCTCTACTCTACTCATTACTCTCCCCGTGTAAACCAGGCTTTAAGGTTGGAACGAACCTAAAAAATGATGGGATCCCCTCTACTTTCTGCTTGCAGTTTTTTACAGTACTTCCCGAATAAACAGCTATTGGAATTTTGTGACCGGTCGTTTTGTAACGTATTTTCTGTTTCTAACCTTTGTTATTTTAAACCTAGGCAGATTTCCCACGAAAGATGCCGGTGATACCTGAAGTAGCTCTGGAACAGTTAATTTGTTCTTTTTGCAAAAAATTTTTATCCGTTTTTCCGGTAAAAGTTTATCCCAATAAGAACGTTAAATGCGGAAGATGTTGCGGAAATGATGATGGAGGTACAATTTCTCGCCTTTACGAATTGGTAGCGAAACAGCTTAAATTTCCCTGTATTAATCGTTACGAAGGTTGTAGAGAAGTCCTATTTGCGTCTGATATGGAAAAACATGAAACTT
The DNA here is from genome assembly GCA_019049505.1 of Pachyrhynchus sulphureomaculatus. Lineage (NCBI taxonomy): Eukaryota > Metazoa > Arthropoda > Insecta > Coleoptera > Curculionidae > Pachyrhynchus > Pachyrhynchus sulphureomaculatus. The sequence goes on along the minus strand of CM032446.1, from coordinate 5,378,919 downwards.
CGTGCTATTCAGATGAGTATGCTTGTCCTCTGTGTCCAGATTTTACTGGTAAGTAGTAGCTTGGTTAGTAGTGCCAGATTACTTTTTGCTATTGCATATACATTAATTTAGAGGCAAGGTGAGATGTAGTGGAGAAAGAGACAATTTAATACTAGAATTTTCATAAAGTTATTTGAATCTATCTAATTTTCCCTTCATTGTAAGGAACAGACACTGTCTGTGCATAGCCTAATTTTTGGACAAATTGACTGGTACACTTTTATTTTTCTTATTTTTATTTTATTTACACAAATTTTATGAGAAACCCCATTGTAGTATAAAATTAAAACAGATACAAATACAGATACAAAAATATTAAAATTATAAAAAGAGAAAAAGAAACACTTGACACTATATCTAATAAAAATATTCAACAAACTCATAAACATCCTCAATAACAAAATATATAAAATAGATACAAGGTAATGAAAAAAAAACTAACCTCAGAAATATAAAAACAATATTAGTATTGACAATAATAAACACTGATCAAGTAGAATTTCTATAGAGCCCTCAGCAGCTGGGACCTAAGTTCCGAGACAGAGCAGTTAAACATATCGAGCCGCCCATCCAATGAATTCCAAGTCCTCAAAGCTCTATGAATGGGAGAGTGCATCCCATAATTCTTGCGATGGAAGGGGATGCAAAAGAGATCATGATGGCGAAGATTGCCTTTGGGTATATTAAAGTTTATTTTAGCGAGTAGCTGAGGACAGTCAGTGATTCCATTAATAAGTTTGAAGATAAAAATGCATCGTAAACAGATCTTCTCAATTCCAAAGTATATAACCCTAAGGTCCTTTGCATGACAGTCTTATGATAATTCACAAGTGTACCATTGCACTTGACTGCAGAAAATCTCAAAAATTTATTTTGCACTCATTCGATTGTACCCTTATGCAACTCATAAAATGGAGACCAAACTACCGTTGCATATTCCAAGTTTACTCTCACAAGGGCACAATACAACACTCTCAAAACAGTCATAGAGAACTGCTCGCAATTTCTCAAAACAAAACTCGGCATGCTTAGACCTTTCTGGCTAATGGCAGATATATGTCTTGTAAAAGTAAGTCTTTCATTGAAAACAACCCTAAGGTCCTTTGCTGAACTCCTGTAAGGAAGTTGAACACCTTCAATTGAGTATGAGGATGGGACTCTATATTTCCCTCTATAGAAGCTAATGGTAAAACATTTGCTTACATTTAAAAATAGATGATTGGAGACTGCCAAACCAGATCAAGGTCATCTTGGAGCGCCACAACGTCCTCAACACTATCAACCTGTCGATAGATCTTCAAATCATCTGCAAACATAAGCCCCATTGAGTGATGCAATGCCGATATCATATCATTTACAAACAAAATAAAGAGCAGAGGAGCGCAGTGCGAACCCTGGGGGACGCCCGATGTAACATGAATAATATTGAAGGACAAACCATTGATTCTCACGGTCTGGGTATGGCCCAAGAGAAAATCTTTTACTTTTTAATTTTGTTACCTGACACATATAAAAAGTTGCACTAGGCGTGGCTGCAGTTTCGTAGTACTACTATATTCTCAAATGCAATAAATAAATTATAATCAAGTGAAGTATGTATATTTGTTGACCATTAAAGATTATAGGTTTTTTCTTTATTTTAATTATGGTCAAATAGGGTTAAGAGTGTGGAAATATTTGATTTTATTGGATATTTGTCCAAAGTATATGAGAGTTGTGTATTTTTTGGGGGAGTTTTGATTGTGGGGTATATTAGACTAATAGTGATGTTTATTTTTTGGAGATAAATTTGTTGATTGCAGAGACATTGGATCCATTATTAGCAGCAATAGATCTGATGATATTAAGTTCCCTCTCCAGATCCGTTTTTTCTAATGGAATAGAGTAGGCTCTATGTATAATTGATCTATAAAAATAATTCCTCGGCACAGGCTGACTGCAACTCGTAAGAGTTTTATTGTCTCTGCTGTAAAATTTTACAACCACCTTCCAGATAGTTTCAAAAGTCTATCCACACGTAAATTTAAACGTGAAATAAAAAAACTATTAATATCAATATGCACGTACAATTAGAATGAGTACTTTGGGGCAATTTGAGTATGTATATTGTCTTTCATTATTGTCTGTTTGGTTATCAATTTTATTATTTTTTAATTCACTTACATATATAATTATTTTATTTTCAACTGTATTTGACGATGCAAAGACGATGTGCAGGTTAGGTTTGCTTAACATGATTTGTACAAGTTATTATGCAATTAAAGTATTATTATTATTATTATTACAAAAAGTTCTTCTTTCTCACATTTGATCAATGTGGTTCCATGTTTGGCTGACGGGCCAAAACCAAGTCAGCACAAACGCGATTACCATTCCGTATTAAGGAATGACCTGACAATGTTACATGTTTTCAAAATCACTGACTTCTGAATGTTTCTGTGTATGTCTGTGTTGAGTCCTAATTGCACTAAATGTGGTGTGAATGTTATTGGTGTAAGGCCTGTGGCTGATATAATGAGGGGGACAATGATGACTTTTTCTTGTCTCCATAGCCTTTTTATTTCCGTTGCAAGGTCTGTGTATTTGGAAATTTTTTCTGTGTATTTCGTTTGGATGTTTGTGTCGTTGGGGACAGCTATGTCAATTAGATAGGTGACTTTTCCTTTTTTGCACTGAAAAGTAATATCGGGTCTATTGGCGGAGACTGTTTTATCTGTATGGATACTGATGTCCCAGTAGAGCTTGAAATCATCATTTTCAAGTATGGATGTTGGCGTGTATTTGTAGTAGGGATCTGTGTTTTCTATGAGTTTGTATGTTGTGGCCAGTGCTTGGTGAACTACTTTGGCAGCTGAATCATGCCTGGCTGTGTACTCTGTTCCGGCCAATATTTTACATCCGCTCGTTATGTATTCGATCGTTTCTTTCTGCTGGTGGCATTTCCTACATCTGTCCTCTGCAATAGTCGGGTCTTTGATGATATGCTTTTGGTAGTTTCTGGTTAATATGACTTTATCCTGGATGGCAAGTAAGAAGCCTTCAGTCTCAGGGACTAGCTGCCCGTCCTGTAACCAGGTGTATGATTGTTTTTTATTTACGTGGTATCTGTGTTTTCCGTGGAGTGTTTTCTCTGACCACGTTTTCATCTTTTCCTGTTGTAATTGGGTGTGACTGTGTGTGTCTGCTGAGTGGTTTGCCCGGGCTAAGTCGAGAGGTGTGTAGTTTTTGTCTGCTTTCACTGTCGCTGTGTGGAGGCTGGTTTGCTTGCTGTGAAAGAATTTCCTAAGTGTTTGTATTTGTTTTGTGTGTAATGATCTGATGTCTATAATTCCTCTTCCTCCTGCCTTCCTCTCGATGGTAAGTCTTTCTTTGCATGCGTCCGGGTGTAATTTCCTGTATTTGGTGAATTGAGATCGTATAAGGATGTGAATATTTTCTATGTCTGTTTGTGACCATTTGATGATACCAAATGAATATGTGAGTATAGGTATAGCGAACGTGTTGATGGCTTTAGTGAGATTCTTAGAGTTGAGTTTTGTTTGCAAAAGTTTCGTCAGTCTGTTTTTGAATTCGGTTCTGAGCTCTGTTTTGATGTGAGTGTGGTTGAGTTTGGTGCTTTGTTGGAAGCCTAGATATTTGTATGTTTCTTTGTCGAACATGTTATCGAGTGTTTCATTGTTGATGGTTTCTGTCTCATGGTGGCACTTCCATTGGCCTTTGTTGATGTGGAGCACTTTGCATTTACTTATACCAAATTCCATATTGACATCTAAGGTGAATATTTCTGTGATTTTGAGGAGTTCTTTCAGCTGTGTTTGTGTGGCAGCGTAGAGTTTTTATGTCGTCCATATATAGGAGGTGGTTTATTTTATGTTGATTCAGTTTTTGGTGTCTGATATTGAAGCCATGCTCTGTTCTGTTTAGTATATTTGAGAGTGGATTGAGACAGAGGCAAAACCATAGAGCACTGAGCGAGTCTCCCTGAAATATACCCCGTCTGATGTACAGCTCTTCTGTTTGGATCCGTTCGGTTTGTGTTTCTAGGCGTATTATGGTTTTCCATGTTTTCATACGTATTTTGGTTTTCCATGTTTTCATATTATTATTATTATTATTATTATAAACCGTTAGTTTATGGGACATTGGATGAAGGGAATCTCTATGTATTGTTCTATCTGTGTATGTGGGTTTTTTGTAGAAATGGAACATGGTTATTAGATTTTTTTTATAGTGATGTCTAGGAAATTGATGCTGTTGTCTTATCCTTCTTCTAAAGAGAATTTATTTTGCAGTGAATAGAGTTCAGTATGTTTAAGAATATTTTTAATTCTTCATTATTTCCTTTGAAACAAATTAAAATGTCATTCACATATATCTGTACCAGAAAAATATATTTTTCGCTTCTTTTGTATTTAAAAATTTTTCGTCAAAATTAAAGATAAAGATTTCTACTTGGTGGCTGTCTGTTTGTTTAAAGTACACACAACTCCATAAATTCTTTGAGTGGTATATTTGTAGATTTTTTGTCAGTTCTAGCATCACACAAAAATGTATAGTCCAGGTTCTTCAGATGTTTTTTATTCAAAATACAGTCGACACTCTATATAGTGAAAGACAAAATATTGACCGAAATTTCACTATAGAAAGTTTTTCACTATATAAAGAAAAAATCCGTATATATTGCTATGTATGTATTTTATATTGGTAATCGTTTACATGTATTTTATAAGGTACAAGCAACAAAAAAAATTGCAAAATTGAATTATTAGAAAAGATTTTATTAAACATTTGAAAGTTTAAATAGTACAAACCATGTACAGGGCTAAATACGTACATAAAGTCCGTACGTTATACCTTTACCCGTGCGTCATAGTTTTCAGGCCATATAACAGACGACTATTATATTATTCGTCTCTTTTCACCAATAAATCGTACTTATTGGTAAAAAGAGACAAAAAATATAATAGTAGTCTGGGATATTGCCTGAAAACTATGACGCACGTGTAAAAATACAACGTACGGACTTTATGTATGAATGTACTACATGAGAAATAAAAAGAATAATACAAAATCTGTTAATACATATGTACATACTACGTACATACGTACTAGAAAAAATAATCAAGTTATTTTCTTTTAAACATTACTTTTGAAAAATAATTGTTGCTCAACAAAATTCTCGCATTTATTCAAATGCATAAAGATTTGATCAGGTACACTTTCCTGGCCCCTGAGAGTAGTCGCACAATGTCAAATGCATTTCTTATTTCATTTTCACTAAATTTTCCCCGTTTTCAGTTTCTTCTTCATGATCTATACTTTTTATATCGTCAATTATGTCTTGGTCAGTTGGGAGATCTGTCGTGCCAACATCATTGTCGATTTCTAAGAAATCTTCAAGTAAAAAATCTGCGTCGACGGTAGCAGTTTTTTTGTAGAATACCCCATTGCCTTTTTAAGGTAGCGAGATCCATTTCGTCTTCTTCCCATTCGTCAATTTTTTCAGTAAAACCTGCTTTAGAAAAGCAGTTTTTGATAGTTTTCTGAGAAACATTTTCACTCCATACTTTAGCGACTTCGGTTATACACTCTTTAAAGGTAATCAATTTTTGGACTGGAAGGTTGTTATCAATCGCAATAACAATTTTGTGAACAATTCTGTTTCGCTAATGATGTTTTATGTTTTTTATAATACCTTGGTCCATAGGTTGCAATTTGGAGGTCATGTTTGGTGGAAAAAAGATCAACTCAATATTCCTTAATTGGATGTGCAGGACAATTGTCTATAAACATCACAATCTTTCGCTTTTGGCTTTTCATTTTCGTGTCCAGTTCTTTGATCCATCTTTCGAAAATCTCAGAAGTCATCCATGCCTTTTTTATTATTGGCGTAATCTAACTCCAGAGATTTAACTCCTTTTAAACAACGGGGATTTTTGCTTTTACCTATGAGCAGTAATTTCAGTTTTCTGAGCCATCCATGTTTGCTCCAACCATAAGTGTCACCCTTTCTTTACTTGTTTTAACACCAAAACATTTATCACTTTTAAAAGCAAAAGTTTTATTTGGCAAATATTTAAAAAACAAACCGGTTTCATCAGAATTGAAAACGTTTTTTGGCTCGTACTTTTTGCAACAGTTTCAGTCCAAATGCCACAGTCCTCCTGACTAACGCTTGCACTCTCGCCAGACACCGTCTTGAAAACAATTGAATTGCGAGTCATCGAGGCACTCAACCACCCTTCACTAGCTTGAAAATTAACGCAGTTAAATTCTTTAGCAAATTGTAGAGCATTTTGCTTTATTAAATTTCCCGATATTGGTACGTTTTGATGCGTACGGGCAACTTGAAAACCGTCGTAAAACTGCTTCATTTACATCCTCGTAAGTACTCACCCGTACTCGTTTTCGACTGCTTGGAACACTAGGTTTCTTGATGATACTGTCGCGACTTTTTATTATCAGAGAGACGCAACTTGGAGAAAAACACCAAATTTTGCAGCAACATCAATTTTTTTGCAGCCTTTATCAACTTCCTCCAAAACTTTAATTTTCTCAGCTAAACTTAAACACACTCGCTTGGGACACCTTACTTGATCCTTAAACAAAAAGAAACTGAACCTGAATTTGCGAATTACTAGGCCTTGACTATAAAATGGGTTTTTCCCCGGGTTTCTATAAAACGAGTTATTCCCCGGGTTTCTCACAGAAATCTACCTGATTTATTGCCAACCATTAGGCGTTATAAACGCGTTAAGAACCTTTTCAAAAGAATGCGTCATAAAAATGGAATTCGTGCTAATATTAGATAAAAATGAGAAATCCGAAATGGCCAATATCTCAATAAATGCATAAAAATTTATACATAAAATTCCGGTAAAAATTTTATTATATAGAGTGTTACTATTTTACAGATTCACTATATGCAGGGCTTTTTACATGAAATTTCATTAAAATATTCTAGGTCTTGAAAAAATTGCACTATAAAGAGTTTTTCACTGTATAGAGTTCCACTATAAACAGTGTCGACTGTATAATAATTTAGTTTTTATTTATGTTCAACTGCTTTTTTAGTGTTCCGTACGGAACACTTATAAAATGACTTTGGTGTCTGTCTGTCTGCCTGTCTATCACAGCCGATTTTCTCCGAAACTATTTGTCATAGAAAGTTGAAATTTGGTAATATAGGAATTGATGGTCTCATCAAAGCCGTGTAGTTTTGAAAGTCAAATTTTGACTTAAAGGGTTAGTTTTGGGGGGTGTGAAATCAGAAGCGAAAAAAATTTTTTTTAGTAGGTCATCGAGCGTGGTGTCAAATGAAAGCTTTTGAAAACACAAGTAAAAAATCTATATATACTGTAATACTTGCGCACACTTTTCTTTGTATTATTTTTAAAAAATCGCGAAAAATCGCTGTCCCCCACCTTATCTTGAAAAGTACTGATCAAAAAATTTTGAAAAAAATTCTGGAATATTCTCCACGGGGTGTAGATTGAACGAAAATTATCACGAGTGCATTACCTTTAATAATTTATCTGGTATATAAAAGAAACAAAAATTTCAAGGTCATCAGATTTCAGTAAAGATTGGAAACAAACTTTGTTGAAAACTCATTTGGGTGTGTTTTGTGAAGTCACTGATCATTTTATACCACCGTAACATAAATTTTGACTTAAGGGGTTCGTTTTGAGGGGTGAAATCGGAAGTGAAAAAAAAAGAATTTTTACTAGGTCATCGAGTGTGGTGTCAAATGAAAGCTTGTGAAAACACGAGTAAGAAATATATATATAATGTAATACTTCCGCACACTTTTCTTCGTATTACTTTTAAAAAATGGCGAAAAATCGCTGTCCCCTACCTTATCTCGAAAAGTACTGATCAAAAAATTTTGAAAGAATTCTGGAATATTCTCCACGGGGTATAGATTGAACGAAAATTATCACGAGTGCATTTAATAATTTATTTGGTATATAAAAAAAAACGAAATTTCAAGGTCACCAGTTTTCAATAAAGATTAGAAACAAACTTTGTTAAAAACTCATTTGGGGTGTGTTTTGTGAAGTCACTGATCATTTTATACCATCCTAACAAAAATTTATATTTCAAAAACAATCAACGTACAGAACACTAATTGTGCAAGTTCAACTTGCATTTGACTGGTTTTTTTTATTGTTATTATTTATTTGAATATTTGAGAAATTTGACCTATTTGCAACAGTTAATGAAAAGTATGCATTTCTAAAATAAATAGCTAATTTGACTTTTTCAAGTAAAGGGAAAGTAAAGTTCCATAATACAACTGAAGCCATACAGCATATCGACACCCACCCCTTTTACTCTCCTCCCCTAAAACAATATTGCTCAAAAACTATAGGTTTCACGTCTATTTCAAGTATTATAATATCATTTTGTTTGAGAATTATGATGCCAATAGATCGACAGGCTGACAGTCACATAGACCCACTGACAGAAATAGGAAAATATGTTTTTCATAATCTAAGAACCCTAAAATGTAAAGAAAGCAAAAATTCCTTTTACCTCATATATCTTTTACTAAAAATAATTAGCTAAAATTTTATAGAATATCCCAAACCAAAACCCAAGAGAAATTCTCATAATAATATGGAAACTATACGATATTTGATGATCCTCACCCCTATCGACCTCTTCCCCTGGTAACATTAAAAATAACAAAAAAAAATGTAATTTTTCAATGATATAAAGAATGCGTAAAAAAGATTCGTATCACAATAAATATTAAATCACTTTTCTAACTTCCTTCCCCACTACTTATATGTTGCATAATTATTTACAGTAAATAAATATTATGCTTAACATTTATTTATTATCGCAACCAAACAAATATATAATAAGAAACAACATTTGAAACACTGATACTTTAAATTAATATGAATAATAAAACTATATTTAATAAAATTTATTAGATAAATTAATTTTATACTACAATTTCAATCATTTCAAATTACTATAAATTATTTTCTAATTTAACTTGGTTGCAAGTTCACCCAGTAATCATACATATTTACGTTCGGACATCCCAGTTCCAAGTTTTCCCAGGTGTGATACGTTTCACTTGCGATTGATCACCACCTTCAATTTGTTTTGGTAAAGGAGCTACAATTTCAGGTGGACCTACTTCTCGTCTCCCATCACGAGTATAGTAGTAATTAGCGCTTAACTTATGTGCAGGTCCATCTGGTAATACTGGAGGCGGTGGGGATCTTGTAGCTAAACTCTCTTGAAACCGCAGAGCTAAAGTGTGTTTTCTTCCCAGTAGAAACTCTCTGACTTTTTGCAAGAATGGATTTACGTCGTGAACTGAAACTCTTGGTTTTGGAGGCATGTTAATTTTTTTGAGAAACAAAAATTATCAATGTTTTGAAATGACTTCTCTGAATATAACCTCTACGATTGCATAATGGGAACGGATATTTATGCGATGGACGGATAAATAGTCAGTGTAGTAGATAGGTTTAAAGTTGAGTATGCAGTAGTTGTATTTAATAATACGTCGGGCAGAAATCACGCATATCGCTTTAAAAATAGTTTCATAATATATATTTTTAGATTTGGTGCTACTTCTTTTATCAAAAACTCTTTTTCTCTATCCTTTATGAAGTTTTCCATCCATACACTGAGCAGTCCTATTTACACAATTTTTTTTTTAGGCTCATCCTATGGACTTCTGTATCACATGAAAATCAACCATAAAAAAGCAGCGCTTGAAAATAAAGCTTTCCTGATAGAATTAGACCAAGGCTCGACAAGTGAAATATACTTTTATTGCAAGAATTCATTTTTTTTTAATTGTTCGTTATCAATATAATGCCACTGTTCCCCAGATTATTTTAAACTTGGACATATTTGGAAAGTATCGTAAAAGCCAGCAAAATATCAAGCATAAGTTTTTGCTCTATTCTGTTCAGAATAAACTTCAATATAAAACCGGTAAGTTAAGTTCTGTAAATAAATAAGGTAAAATTTCGGTACGCGGGCTTTTCAGAAAATGGGAAGTTTTTTTTTTGGAATAGGCCCAAAATGGCCTAATTTTGAAAGATTTACGAGAAAAAAAATCAGAGGGAAGCCGTTTTTGCTAACCAGTCAGAGTAGTTAAATTTGGTTTTGGAGCTCAATATTTTGCAACAAAGAGTGTATTGTTAGTATTATTATTATTATTATAAACTGATTATAATTGTAATGAACGAAAAAATGGATGCACAGCCGGGGTGTAGTAAATTGTTAGGCGTTAAAAGAAACTTTGAATATACATACAGTGAATTATTTAAAACATAAATTTTTCGAAGTTGTCTTTAGAAGACAAACTTAAAGTTAAAGCTGCGGGAAAACCGATTCCGAATCTTAGTATTACTCAAGTAAGTAAGGGACAAAAACGCGAGTTCAAAAGGAGTTTTAAAAGTGAATTATATGAAAAACGCAAATGGCATGAAAGATACTTCAAAAATAATTCAGAACGAATTATTAGATTACATGCTACAAGTTTGCCACGAATATATAAGAATGAAATAGCAGAAGCCCAATTGATCTCTGTTATAGTAGACGAGACCACAGATATTTCTTGTAAGTTTTAAATGGTACTAGTTTTCAGATACATTTTAAAAGACGGTACCCCAACAGAACGATTTTTGGGCTTTTTTGAATCCACATGATCATAATGCAATTAGTTTAGCAAATTGTATTAAAGACGTTTTGCTCAAAGTAACAGATACACCAAATAAATTAATTTCACAAAGCTATGATGAAGCAAATGTTATGAGTGGCCGCCATGGTGGAGTAAACAGAATTACTCAAGATGATTATAAATACGGCTATTATGTTCACTGTTATGCTCATCAATTAAATTTAATTTTAGTTCATGCAACTAGCCAGAATGCAGAAGTACGTATTTTCTTTTCTAATATAACAGATATTACGAATTCTCTTCAGCGGGTTGAAATATTAAATGAAGTTGTACGCTGCCATATTCCAAGAACTTCTACGACCCGGTGGCTTTTTAAAAGTAGAGCTATAAATATTATTTTTGAGAACAGAGAAGCACTTAGAATGTATGGAGAAGGTAGAAAATACTTCGAAACAATCTGTCACGATTAATCAACCCTCTGCAATCCGTAGAGAGTTATACGATGCACAATTTGTATTCTGGCTAACATTTTTTCATAAAATAATGCCACATGCCGATATTCTATATAACAGTTTGCCAAAATCGACTTCTGATCCTGCACAGGTAGCCATAGCAATCAATATATTTGAAAAATGTCTAGCGACTGAAAGACAAAATGCTGAAGAAATTCCTACTACACCTAAGGTGTAGTGCATTTTCAGAATAAAAGACGTAAGGAAGATCCGTATTTAACGAAAGTAGTTCTAGCAAAAGAAGTATGTTATTATATATTAATTCAAATTAAGGAAAGGTTTTCATTTAATAGTAATCTGAGTGGTTCGTTTCTGTTTATGTCTTCTACTTATGTGTTTGGGGGGTAAACCTTTTTTATTTTTCGACATAGTCTCCTTTTAGGATTATACACTTCGTCCAACGATGTTCTAGTTTGTTGATCCCTTCCGAATAATAGGATTTGTCCAAGTCTGCAAAATATCCATTAGTGTCTGCAATCACCTCCTCGTTTGAATAAAATCTTTGTCCCGCCAGCCATTTCTTCAAATTGGGGAACAAATAGTAGTCCAAGGGAGCCAAGTCTGGAGAATAGGGGGGATGTGAAACGAGTTGGAATCCTATTTCCATTAATTTTGCGACCACAACTGCTGAGGTGTGTGCTGGTGCGTTGTCGTGATGGAAAAGGACTTTCTTGTGGGCCAATCGCGAGCGTTTTTCTTGCAGCTCGGTTTTCAAACGGTCCAATAACGATGAATAATATTCACCTGTAATAGCTTTACCCTTTTCCAGATAGTCGATGAGGATTATCCCTTGCAGATCCCAAAAGACAGTCGCCATAACCTTTCCGGCCGAAGGAACGGTCTTCGCCTTTTTTGGTGCAGATTCCCCCTTGGTAACCCATTGTTTAGATTGTTGTTTGGTCTCAGGAGTATAGTAATGTATCCACGTTTCATCCACAGTGACGAAACGACGCTTAAAGTAATCCGGATTCTTCTGGAACAGCTGCAAACCATCCTTGCAACACTTCACACGATTCCGTTTTTGGTCAAGCGTGAGCAATCGCGGCACCCATCTTGCGGATAGCTTTCTCATGTCCAAATGTTTATGCAAAATATTATGTACCCGTTCAGTCGAGATGCCCTCAGCACTAGCAATCTCACGCACCTTAACTCTTCTGTCATCCATCACCATATCATGGATTTGATCAATGATTTCTGGAGTCGTAACCTCCACAGGCCGTTCAGAACGTTCAGCGTCACTTGTGCCCATATGGCCAGTCCGAAAATTTTGAAACAACTTATAAACTGTTAGAATCAAAGGTGCAGAGTCACCATAATGTTTATCAAGCTTCTCTTTAGTCTCCTGAGGCGTTTTGCCTTTCATAAAGTAATGTTTAATCACCACACGAAGTTCTTTTTCGTCCATTTCTTGAAAATCACTCGACTTCCTTAATTCACACGAATGCCAAACACAAAGAAATAGACCAATATGGCTGAAACTTGGTGTGCGTTCATTCAAGAGATGCTACTAACTAAACATGACCTCGATACGCGCCGGTGGTGCCATCTCTCGGACTTTGCACGGACTTTTCAAACCAGCCTCGTATAGTTTAGGCATATCCATTTTTGGACAAAATTAGATTACAAACTGAACTTGAACTTATTTATAAAAGTATTGTGAAGTCATGTTGAGTGACACTGAACTCTGTTGTTTAATTGCTGTGGGCGTTATTAGTGCGAAAAAAAAAAGAGACACGAAGGAAATGGGCCAAACAGTGGTTTATTGATAAGGAGAAGTACACCAACGAAAAATTACCCAATGAACTCAGAATGTGTGAACCGAATGATTTTCGCAACTTTTTACGCATGGACGGTGAATTATTCGATGAACTCCTTGCTTTGGTTATTCCTAAAGTCGAGAAACAGGATACTGCCATGCGCGATGCTATTCCTGCTTTTGACAACATCTTGCTTCTCGGCATCTGGGTATTTTTCGCGATATTTCTCTACCAGCACGTCATATTGCTCACCTTTTTTAACGCGATTAGTATAATCTTTGCATTTGCCATCCCATAGAGCCGAAAGTCCATGGTAAACTTCGATAAATTTCAAAATGAACTGTTTATCCAATTTTTTATCCGCCATCACGACGCGTTGGCTACCACCTGTTGTTACCGACTGACGGGATATTGCACAATCCTGCCCACAGACGGCACGGTATTTTCCCGGTTGCGCAATATATTTCAACAAATTTTGATTTCGTACAATCTATGGCACAACCTTTCCATACTGTCTACACATGTTCAATTATATTGCACAAACCCAATTATTGCGCAATAATATTGACCGTTTGTGGGCCGCTTTAGAGTTTTCATGTATGGTGACTTTTTTTTTCAAATTTTTAAAAGGCACAGAACGCGAAAAAAATTAATCGTTTATAAATAATTAGTTAAAAATTATGAAAAAATACATTTTTTGGAAATTTCCGAACGATTAACTAAACTCCATTTCATCCCCTTTTATAAGCTGACGTTTCGTTCAAATCGGTTGACTTGTTTCAGAGCACCTGAATTACTCAGGCGGAACTAATGGCATAGGCGAAGCCATCAGTTCCGGTCGAGTACCGTCAAACGGGGTGAAGTCGATCAAAAAAATACGTTTTTTTGAGATAACTGAATAACAAATAATTATATTTTAATGCAATTAAAAATATAACTTCCTTGATACTTAGGTTGTCGATTGGTGACTGGAGTAAGGTCATAGATGCAATTTTTTTTTTTTTATTTTGAATTAAAAGGTGATCGACTTCACCCCAGGGTTCGGGGTAAAGTCGATCACCCATTTTAAAATGCATATTTCCCACTTTAGGATTGTTCGGGATGAAAAAAATTATATGTAGGTACCAAGGTACCACCTACATTTGCAGAATTTTGCAATAAAACACATATTAAGGAAATATAAACGTTTTATTCTTTGGACAAGCTTTACACAGCCATTGATTTCTTAATGACATAAACCTTAAATAAACAAACTATCCTTAAAAATAAAAATACAGGCAAAAATAAAACTAAAAAAAACAGAATTCAAAAAATTGCAAAATGAATGAACACACAAAAATTTCTCACTGGAGTGTTTCCATTTCGTTTTTTCTAAGCGAGAAGAAATGTTTGTCCCCGCTTTAGTGATTTTAAATTAACTTGTCGGACAATCTGTTCCCTGTTTATGACAGACTCATCCGGAATATTTGGATAAATGAAAAACAAAGATTTCATGGATGGATGTTTACGCAGTGTACTTACAACTATCTCAGTCCCTGATATTTCAATAATTTTAGCGATATAAAATCGATCTCTCTTATTTGTTTCATGTTTTGTGATGATAAATTGTCCTATATCCCAGTTCCTGGATGAATCAAGAATAATGTTGGCTGGCTCAGCAGAACTTTCTCCAATTTCATAATCATTTGTGTTGATATGCTGTTCCTCCGCCTCCAAGGTCTGTAAGTCATCTTCCTCTTCGCTGTCGCTTATTTGCCTCTTACGTGTTTTGGGTTGCTTGCAACTGCTCTGGTTCTCTTTTTCCAAATCTTCTGTGCCTATACTTTTGCCAGCGGCTATGTTTAGTCTTTTTCCTCGCTTTGGAGCATCATTAGGCCCAGTCTTGAGCTCGTGTAGATAATCTACAAGCACTGCAGTCATTGAAGTTTCTGCCACGTTTCCTTCCTCCGGTGTAGTAGGCTCTTTTCTTTTTACTACTCAGTATATATCACCACTACACCAAACACTTTATTTTTGCACTGACGCGCGTTTCGCTAACCATGTTAGCTTCATCAGGAGCGATGATTGACTGATGAAGCTAACATGGTTAGCGAAACGCGCATCAGTGCAAAAATAAAGTGTTTGGTGTAGTGGTGATATATACTGAGTAGTATCATTGTGCCAAAGATTCCACATTCCCAACTCTTTTCTTTTTATTTTTGCAAGAACAGCATCGGGATTGAAGGGGACTAGGCCGCAGGCTCTAAATCCAGCTAAAATATTGTTCATTTCGCGATCCCCAAGTCCTTCAACCGCGGTTTTCAACATCCTAGGAAATATAGTTTTTGGTAAAACCCCCCTATTCTTTAATTTCCATGCCTCCAGTGCTCTTTTCCATGATGCTTTGAGAGGACGAAAATATGCCACGTTCAGTGGCTGGAGCATGTGGGTCGAATTGGGGGGAGTAAGACAAACTTAATGTTGTTATTTTCGCACTCTTGAATGACACTGACAGTAATATGACTTTGCAAGTTATCTCCAATAAGCAACTTGGTTCCTTCTAATTTTTGGAAAAATGGAAGTGCTACGGTCCTGAACCAATCGTCAAACAATTCAGAATCAAACCATCCCTTTGGAGACCTGTTGTAAATTGCTCCTGGTAATCCGCCCTCCTTCCAACCTTCATAAATATGTTTGGCTTTGTACACTGTATAAGTAGGGAGACGAGTTCCATCAGCAGCTATTGCGAACATAACTGTTGTGCTGCTTTTGGTGGTGTCAAGTGTCCTGTAGGCGTGTTTGCTTCCTTTCTTCATTGCCACTTTAACCGCTCCGGGATCGTCAACGAAGTTTGTTTCGTCATAGTTTACAACGTTTTGTGGTGGGATATCTCTGATTATATCCGCCACATTTCGGAAATATTCCTCAACAATCTCGTATGTTACAGCGGCTCTCCCTCGCTTTGTATTCTCCGCAAGCTTGACTGTAAGCTGAGGATGCCTCTTCATCAGACCATTAAACCACCCTTCTCCTGGCATATTATTTTTAAATCGCTTTTCAGTGATGCCGCGACTATTTAAATATTGCTGCGTGATTCACCTAATATCAATGGGCTTTAATGGGAAACCCCACTCAGCACAGGTTTGCAAAGCATTCACTAACAAAGTTTCAGAATGCTCGTCAAGAGCAGGTTGACCACCATATGTCAAGAGAGCTGCCGCATGATAGTGATTGTTAAGTGTCGTATATGGCACTGCAAACCTTTCTGACGCTTTTCGCATGCTCAGTCTTTTTTTGCGCACTGCATCCAGCGCTCTCTCTAAATACACGGGATCGTAGTTTTTTTTGCCATAAGCACTCAGCTTCTTCTTTATGTATTTTCGTGGCATCTATAAAATAACCGGTCAAGTGCAAGTTGAACTTGCGCAATTAGTGTTCCGTACGTTGATTGCTTTTAAAATAAAAAATTTTGTTACAGATGTATAAAATGATCAGTGACTTCACAAAACACACCCCAAATAAGTTTTCAACAAAGTTTGTTTCCAATCTTTACTGAAATGTGATGACCTTGAAATTTTTGTTTTTTTTAAATACCAGAAAAATTATTAAAGGTAATGCACTCGTGATAATTTTCGTTCAATCTACACCCCGTGGAGAATATTCCGGAATTTTTTCAAATTTTTTTGATAAGTACTTTTCGAGATAAGGCCCGGGACAGCGATTTTTTAAAAATAATACAAAGAATAGTGCGCGCAAGTATTACATTATATATACATTTTTTTTACTCGTGTTTTCACAAGCTTTCATTTGACACCACACTCGATGACCTAGTAAAATTTTTTTTTTTCACTTCCGATTTCACCCCCCAAAACTAACCCCTTAAGTCAAAATTTAACTCTCAAAACTACATGGCTCTGATGAGGCCATCAATTCCTATATTATTACCAAATTTCAACTTTCTATGTCAAATAGTTTCGGAGAAAATCGGGTGTGACAGACAGACAGACAGACAGCCAGACAGACACCGAAGTGATCTTATAAGTGTTCCATACGGAACACTAAAAAGAAAATAATAAAATACGATTCGACCCCACCCTGCCCGACACCACCCTCATATGCTAGCACACAAAATTAATATATAAGAAAATCATACAAAAACAAATTGCTTTAAACATAATCTCAAAACCTAACAAAATACAGCGAAAACCAAGTGGTCCATTTCATCCCGTTGCACAGTGTGTCGCGTAGAACATGCTAGGTGGACAAAATTCATGTTATGATTTCCAGGAAATCTTATTTGCAAAACGTAAACAACACCACCAAACCCCGAATTCCGAGAAAAGGTTGTTTATCAAATTTGCAAGTGGCGAGTCATAAGCGTCAGAAGTCAGGTAATGAGTTTAATGCAGCTCTTTCAATCAATCAGTTGCAATTTAGCGACACTTTCGTGCACATCTTATAGTGACATAACACATGGGCTGAAAAGTCCCGGGCCTAACACATAGATGGCGCTAGTTTTATTGCAGTCACCTTTTTTTTCAGTTAATACTAACCTTCAAAAGACAGCTGTTAAAATTTCATGATATTCTATTCATTAGTTTGTGAGTTATTGTGCTAAGAGTGACGCTACTTTTGTTATTTTCAAAACAATGGATCAAAAACAATTTCGTGTTTTAATTTTACACTGCTTCTTGATGGGAAAAAATACCGTTCAAGCGAAGCAATGGCTTGAAAAGTGTTATGGGGACTCCGCTCCATCAGAAACAACAATAAAACGTTGGTTTGCTGACTTCAAACGTGGTCGTAGAGACACCGATGATGCAGAACGCAGTGGACGTCCAAATGAGGCGGTAACACCAGAAAACATAAAAAAAATCCATAAAAATCGTTTTGAATGATCGAAAAGTGAAGTTGCGTGAGTTAGCTGACATCGTAAAGATATCAAAAGAACGTGTTGGCATAATATTGCATGAGCATTTGACTATGAGAAAGCTCTGTTCAAAGTGGGTGCTGCGTTTGCTCACTGTTGATCAAAAAACAAGAACGTGTTGATGAATCTGAGCAGTGTTTGGCCATGTTTAAACGTAACAAAACGGAATTTTTGCGTCGATATGTGAATGGATGAAACATGGATCCATCACTTCACTCCGGAATCAAAACGATCGTCATCTGAGTGGACAGCAACTGGTGAACCTCGTCCAAAGCGCCCGAAAGCACAACAATCGGCTGGAAAGGTTATGGCCTCGGTATTTTGGGATGTGCGTGGTGTAATATTCATCGACTATCTGAGAAAGGAAATACCATCAACAGTGAATATTATATAGCGTTATTGGAGCGTTTGAAGGCTGAAATTGCAAAGAAACGACCGCATATGGCAAAGAAAAAATTTTTTGTTTCATCAAGACAACGCACCGTGTCACAAGTCAATCAAAACAATGGCAAAACTACATGAATTGAACTTCGAATTGCTCCCACATCCACCGTATTCGCCAGATTTGGCTCCCAGCGACTACTGGCTGTTCGCAGACCTGAAAAAAATGCTCGCCGGTAAGAAATTTCGCACGAATGAAGAGGTTATCGCTGAAACTGAGGCCTATTTTGAGGCAAAAGATAAATCGTTCTACAAAAGTGGTATTGAAATGTTAGAGCGGCGCTGGAATGATTGCGTTGCTCTTGATGGAGATTACGTTGATGAATAAAGCTAATTTTGAACCAAAAAAACCGTGTTTTCTTTGTTAGGCCCGGGACTTTTCAGCCCATGTGTTATTGTAATATTGTGAAAGTTTTTGTGATGAATATTAATACTGAGGGTAAGTACTATTTTTTAATGTATTTTTTTAATCAGAATCTATTAATTTGAATTTTTAGTATTTTTTTTTAAATAGCCTATATATTTTAGCGTGTTTTTTTTAAAAAAAAAAAATTTTGAAAGTTCAGAATATACAGACATTCACCTCTATCCGGGCTAGTTTTTAGATATTACACAGAAATAACTTTATTCTTCGTAAAAATACACATATTGTTTTAGCACACTTCAGTACAACATGTTTTTTTTTTTATTTTTTTCCCAGAACACGTTTACTCTATTTCAAGGGTAGCCTTTTTTGAGGAGTGGTTGAAACACACGAAGAATGAAAAAAACTCGCGTGTATATAACTTTCTTTTTTCAAAATTTCACTTTGGTGACATTACTGAAAGCAGCCAAAAAGAAATAAAGTTGAAGATATCCAACTTGTCTAATAAGTTTGGTGCCAAATGGTTGGCTTCAGGAAAGTCGAAGGAGCGTTGTTTTTAATTAAAAATAAGAATTGGTTGGATGAAGCAGACATACAGTTTACTGCGAGTTCTTTTGCGCCACAACCTTCAACATCAAGTGAGAATGTGACTCCTGCACGTCGCGTCGTGGATCTCGTAGAATCCCGAAGTGTCAGTGAATTGGTGACTGCTGCCGAAATTGCTGTGCGTCCAGCAGAGCAAAGGAAAATTGCCAATATGATTAGAGACATTAGTGAGAGCCCAGATAATATTATTAAGTCTAGAAATACCAGTTCCGTTAATCCTAGGCAATTAAGTAGTGACGAAGCCTTAGCTTACTATATAGATTCTAAGTCAACAACGCATTCTTACAAACAAACTAGGAAGTGGTCCATGAAGGCGGGGCATAATGTGTTTCCGTCATATTTTAGTTTAAAAAAGTCCAAACAGGCCTGTTACCTGCAGAGGAGCACATTGCTATAACAGAAACTCGTGCTGAAATAAATTTGCAAGCCTTAAATAAAATATAAACATAAAACATAAACAAAAACAAAATAATATTTTGTTTTTCTTTTTGTTATTGCGCTTTTTTACCGAAAAAAATAATGAATTTTACACGAAAAAAAAATTTTTTCTCTCCATTAATTTCTAAATAACTCCAAAACGATAAAAGATAGAATAAAATAATATTCAATCAACTTTAATAAAATTTTGTTACGCATTTTTTAATGTTTTATTTATAAAAATCTGACAAGTTGTTCCCGAGTTATCGTTAAATATGTCTGCGTAGCTGACTAATTTAGGGGAAAAATGAGCCACGCCCATAAAAAAAAGCCAACGTGATGAATTTTTTCTTAAAATAACTTAATATACCTAGAATATACATAAACAATTGAAAATAAGTGAAAAAATAATTTGTCCAGCTAACTTGTACTAGTCGACACACTGTGCGTTGTTTTGTTTCTATACACAAAAATTGCAAATTGAAACCGCACAAAAAATAAATTAGATGTCTGATTGTGAATAGCTTTTCTTGAATATATTCCTTATCACCTAGAGGAGCTCGGACGGGCTTAGTTTTCACTGATTTGGCTGTGCAACTATTTGATTTCACATATTTTAGAGATTGAGAAATTTTGCTCTTTTACTATTTAATTATTTTTGGAAAACTCACTTTACACGATTAACCAACAACACCGGTATAATAGATGTTCATCTGTTCGCCACACGAATGTAAATAAGAATCAGCTGATTTGTAATGCAGTGTTGCCATTATGCTTTAAACACAAATGAAAATACTGGTTTGATCGACTTCACCCCTGCCGATCGACTTCACCCTGTTTGACGGTAATCAGTAGAGGGCACTAAAAGGAATATGCCCTCTGTCTTTAGTTAAACTACTTTCACATTTTATAATTTCCATACTTTCGTATGCGTTCAGCAATCTCCTATCAGATACATTTTTAATTAATCTTAGATTACACCGGGCAACAAAAAAATATTTTTGTTTTGGTGCCTGGGATTTTAGAGCTGATTTTAACTATATTTGGGACGCTAAATCTATACATGCAATCCATTTTTCTCTATCAGCTCTACTTTTTTAGATACATCAAATTATCTACCAATGTGGGTTTTTATTCAGTATATTCATTTATGAGAGTTCTAAAATTATTATATATTCATTAATGTAGGTACAATGGTTTTATTGTCAGTCTGTAATTGAGTAAATTCCAGGTAAATCTATAAATAGTGGAACCATTGCCTATCAGGTACCTGAACTGACCCTTTTAATCACCTAACTCGGGTAAGTCTCGTCAGTTTGTGCGTTCTTACTAATGAGAGTAGATCGAATTCGGCGTGTTATTTTATGTTAAGAAAAGAGTGTTTTTGTGTTATTGAATAGAATTAAAATGAGTTCAGGTTCCAGTTCAAGAAGAAGTTGTGTAAATCAACCTGATGTGTTTTGCTATATATGCGGAGAATACATGTTTCAACAAAACAGACAAACTATTACTGACTTTGTAAAGCGAGCGTATCTTGAATACTTTGGAGTTAAGCTTGGTGATCAGGACAAAACGTGGGCCCCACATCTCGTATGTAAAACTTGTACAGAGCATTTACGGCAGTGGACTACCGGGAAAAGAAAATGTCTAAAATTCGGCGTACCAATGGTTTGGAGAGAACCAAAAAACACTTCAATGATTGTTATTTCTGTTTAGTAAATACTAATGGAATCAATCGAAATAACCGCAGTAAGTGGATTTATCCCAATTTAGACTCGGCAATACGCCCTATCCCGCACTCAGATGAAATACCGATTCCAACATTTCATCAGCTACCACATATCTCTGATGACGAATATTTTCCCTCTGATCGCTCTTCTGATGCTAATAAAAGTTCTGATGCTAATGAAACTAGCAGTGACTATGAGGGGACGTCATCAGTTCCTCAACGCTTCAATCAAAATGAATTAAATGATCTCACCAGGGATCTCAATTTATTATCGAAAAAAGCTTCTGAAGTACTGGCTTCTAGGTTGAACGACAAAAATTTACTGGAACAAGGAACCAAAATTACCTTTTACCGTACAAGAGAAAAAGATCTGCTACCATTCTTTTCTCAGAAGACAATCTTGTATTTTGTCACGAAATTAGGGGACTCATGAAAGAAATGGGACTTTCTGAATATATTCCAGATGATTTGGGCCTATTTATTGACAGTTCAAAGCGAAGTTTAAAATGTGTCCTTCTACATAATGCGAATAAATATGGTTCAATACCACTAGCTCACTCAACAAAACTGAAAGAAGAATATAATACCATAGCTTTGGTCTTGCAAAAGATAAAGTATTACGAACATCAATGGATGATTTGTGTAGACTTAAAAATGGTAAACTTTCTTCTTAGGCAGCAAAGTAGTTACACGAAATATCCGTGTTTCTTGTGCCTCTGGGATAGTAGGGACAAAACACACCACCGGGTTAGAAAAGATTGGCCTCAGAGAGAAAACATGGACGTTGGGGAAAAGAATGTCATTAACGACGCTTTGGTTGAAAGAGAAAAAAATCATATTTCCTCCGTTACATATAAAGTTGGGCTTAATGAAGCAATTTGTAAAGGCTCTTGATAAGAATGGGTCTTGTTTTGCATATATAGGGGTAAAAAATGCATCAGTTGAGCACAGAAAAACTCAAAGCAGGGATATTTGACGGCCACAAATAAGACAATTAATTAAGGATCCTGCCTTCATAAATTCAATGAATCAAGTTGAACGAGAAGCTTGGACATCATTTGTTGCAGTTGTAGAAAATTTTCTAGGCAAACATAAAGCTCAAAACTATGTTGAAATGGTTAACAAGATGCTTAATAGTTTCAAATCCTTAGGGTGCAATATGAGTATTAAAATACACTATTTACACAGCCAACTTAGACCGTTTTCCAGAAAATTTAGGAGACATGAGTGAGGAATAAGGTGAAAGATTTCACCAAGATATTAAAGTTATGGAGGACCGCTACCAAGGAAGATGGGACATGCACATGATGGCAGATTACTGCTGGAGTTTAAAAAAGGGACTGTTTAAAAAAACATTCAAGAATGTCGCGGAAAAGAAGCTTTCCAAGTGTTGAGTGACTATTTCATTTCTTCAATGTTTTTTTTTTGTTTGTAAGTACGACATAATATTGTATTTTGTATAACTAAAATAAAAATTTTGTATCTACTTTTGTTTACTACACTTACGGATTTGAGTTACAATAATGTAACTTATATTTCTCTAAAATTGTATATCTTAAAAATTAAGTAGTTTAAATAAAGACAGAGTGCGTATTCCTTATAGTCCCCCTCTACTGGTTACTTGACCCGAACTGATGACTTCGCCTACGCCATTAGTTCTGCCTGAGTATTTCAGGTGTTAAACTAAGTATGAATAGGGTCGATTTTTAATTTAGCTCTAGTCAGTCATCGCTCCTGATGAAGCTAACATTGTTAGCAAAACGCGTGTCGAGTGCAAAAATAATGTGCTTGGTGTAGTGGTGATATATACTGAGTAGTAACTTATTTATATTCATTAAAACTAAGTATCTTTAAAATATTAGTCAATTTGTTTGAAGTTGATAAATGTCTGATAACACAGGTCAACATGAATTTTGACTTTGATAAGAAGGTATGAAATTTCGATAGATTTATCGACAGTTAGACGAAAAAAAAAATATATATGGCCTGAAAAAGTTTGCTTTTGTATCCAGGAGAACGTTTTTTGAACAGTATTTTAGAAAATCCATAGTTTAAATTTTTATTTATTGATAAGTCGAAACAAATATATTTATATATTATTTTTATCAACTTTTACTATCATATCAAATTATAAAATAGTGGAAAAAAGTTTAAAAGTGAACCCTATTACTTTTTCTTTCATGTTCATAAGTACTTTCTCTCACTAAACCCCAAATGTAGTCTCCGTAGTTCGAAGTTCATAATATCTTGATGAAAACGTTCTCGTTCTTCTGAGTACGCCCCATGTTGTTTTCAAATTTATCTAAATAGCATGCAAAATATGTACAGTCCCTGGCCAAATTATTAGACGCACTGCAAGATTTCATGTAAAACTATTAATTACCGAGTGATATTGTACCGTTTTATTATTTTAAATTGATTTGTTTTTTATTTTTTATATTATTCCAATCAATTACCTATTTATTTGACATAAATAAAAACAGCATTAATTTAGAAAAGCATAAGTTTATTAAGTTTTAAAGAAAAGTGAAATTAGTGTTAGTAAAAGTCAATATTTAGTTGAGCCACCTTTAGCCGCTATCAAAGCTTTAATTCTGCGCGGCATGCTATCGATGCAAGATTGTACTGTCTCCTGCATTTGAGGATGATGATTCCACACATGAATAATCTTTTCTAGGAGCTGGGTTTTGTTGGTAATCACATCTTTAGCCACTTCTCTTTTCATCAGCTCCCACACATTTTCAATGGGGTTCATATCAGGGCCAATCCAACAGAGGGATATTTTTTTCTGCCAAAAAAGCTTTAACAGACCGAGCAGTGTGGCAGGGAGCTCCATCTTGCATGAAAGTGAATGGTTCCCCATTTGGAAACCATTCTCTGAGCTGCGGAATCAACCGATTTTGTAATACTTCTTTGTACTGATCTTGCCTCATTATTCCTTTGACTCGACGTACAGACGTCCAGTGCCCTTGCCGCTGATGACTGACCAAATCATCACTTGGTTGGGATGTTTAACCGTCGGGACGACACAATCAGGATGAAACCTTTTCTCCATGACGACGACGCACATACTGGCTTTATTCTGCAAAATTTCGAATGTGCTTTCGTCACTGAAGCAGTCCTGTCAAAAATAGGAAAAAATATATAAACTTCCATGTTTATTTGCTTTATTTAACTGAAAATGGATAATAATGTATCAATTATTGATTAAATTGCTGTATCTTACCGATCGCCAGAAGTCCACATCTTTGTCTTGCCATTGTTTGGCCCAACTTCAGGCGCTTTGCTTTCATTGCAGCTGTTAACTTGGGCTTCCT
>CM032446.1:5288288-5354068 GCA_019049505.1 Pachyrhynchus sulphureomaculatus | reverse complement strand
GAAATGTGTTTCTCAGAGATGTTTCCCATATTTTTTCCTAATACGTTTCTACTTGCGCGACATCTCTGAGAAACTCGACGAGTTACATTTTAACGATCCAGTGGTAGCCAACCGGCTTCGTTTTGCAGCGGGGTTTTGTTCTACCTGTTTCTCTTTCTGTAGCGACAGCTATATTTTCTGTGGCGATATAAACTATGATTTATATTTATTTGAGATTATGGAAGAAAACAAAAAATAATATATAGATATAATTCTTCTGGATGTCTCCTATCTTAATCGACAATGTGATGCTGATGTTTCGCCGATCATCCCGCCTGCCTTTTCAGAGCTTATTCAAAAACTGACTTCTTCAGATTCTAACACAAAATAATTCATGGAATAAGCTCTGAAGGAGCCGCCAGGATGATCTGCGAAAGTTCAGCATTACTTTGTCAGTCGACTCAGATGATTTTTTTTTACTATAACATAGAAGAAATCTGAAAGAATTGTAACTATAAGTTTCCCCTGGCTCCCCTCTAATGTTTTTGATCAGGTAGAACACATTGTATGTTTTTAAAAATTTGTAATATATGGCTAAATTTTAAACATACAGTGAAGTGTGCTTATAACAAACGCGTTTATTATTAACTATTTTATAATACACGAAAAAACTTCCATAAAACCAATGCAAATTTGTATTGATTATAACGAACCCTGTTATAACGAACTTCTGGATAAAGTGAACCAAATTTGGATGGTTTTTGTCTGTTTATAACGAACTTGCCACTGTCATAGAGGCGCGACTTTAAACGAACTGATGTTTGCAAACAGTTCAATTGAACTAAATCTATGGTTTCTATCATATGGAAGAAGAGGCAAGAAATCTTATCAATCTATGATAAAAGAAAATCTACACATGACCAAGTCGATAAGGGACTCCTTAAATGGTTTAGTCAAAAACGACATGAACATGTTCCTCTTACCGGCTATACTTTACAAGGGAAAGCTGGTGAATTGGGAAGGAAAATAGAGAACACCTAGTTTAACTGTTCTAGAAGTTGGATTGAACGATTTAAAAAGTGACATAATATTAGTGGGGGTAAGATAGTAGGAGAAACCAGGAGTGGATATGACTGTTGTTGATCAGTGGTTGGCCAATGTATGGCCGGAAATTCGAGAAAGTTATGAATATGTGGACATTTTTAATGCGGATGAAACGGGTTTGTTTTACAAGATGACGCCTGATAAAACATTACAATTTGTCGGAGAGAATTGTGTTGGTGGAAAATTATCAAAAATAAGGATTACTGTGTTGGTAACTGCAAATATGTCTGGAACAGAGAAAAGAAAATTGTTGGTGATAGGAAAGTTCGCCAATCCCAGGTGTTTTAAAAACAAACATTTACCAGTAAAGTACAAATCAAACAGTAAAGCCTGGTTGACATCAGAAATTTTTAAAAACGAACTGATCGAATGGGACAAAGAATTAAAATTCACAAACAGAAAAATATTACTTTTGATTGACAACTGTCCAGCGCACCCTGAAGTTGATCTACAGCAAATAAATGGGTTTTTATCCTCCAAACACAAGTGCAAGGCTTCAGCCTATGCATCAACGTGTGATACATTCTTTAAAATGTCTATAGAAAGATTTCACTTATGAAAATATTAGAGACAATCAATAAAGGTACCATTTTATCTGTAGCTCTCTTGGACGTTTTAAAACTTGCTTTGGAAAGAGTCAATAAAGAAACCATTGCAAACTGTTCTAAACATGGCGGATTTTTAAGGAAGGAATAAAGGAATATAGATATGACTCAGATGATGAGCTACTATTGACTCAGTAGATTGAAAAACATCAAGAAGATCCTACTGAGGGTCTAGAATTCGTTTATGATTCTGATATGCAACAAAGTACAGTGGAACTCAAGCTTAAAAAGATGTTTAATCACGTTTATTTTGAAGAATATGTATGTGCTGATAATGAATTAATGACGAGAATGAATTCTGGACTTCTGGAAAGATTTTAATCGATAATGACGACGAAGACGAGCTTGGAGAAGGAAATAATATTTATATTCCATCAATTTCAGAAATGACTAAGAAAATGACTGAAACGCGTAATTTTTCGGAATTTGGTGAAGTTCCTGAACAAACATGGAGTAGTTTTTGTGACCTTGACAATTATATAAACACCATTTCTTTTTCAAGTAAAATTGTACAAACGAAAGTCACTGATTTTATCGTATAAACTACGTATTTTAATGTTTTCGTTTATACTCGTATATGTACCAAGATACATAATAATAACTTTAGTGCGACTTGTTTTATTTTCCTTTGAACGTTTTCTTTTAATTTAATAATTATTATTATTCATTTTTCTAAGCATTAGCGCCTAATCTAAATAAATAACCGTCAAGTGCAAGTTGAACTTGCACAATTAGTGTTCCGTACGTTGATTGCTTTTAAAATAAAATATGTTGTAACGGAAGTATAAAATGATCAGTGACTTCACAAAACACACCCCAAATGAGTTTTCAACAAAGTTTGTTTCCAATCTTTACTGAAAACTGATGACCTTGATTTTTTTTTTGTTTTTTTTTATACCATATACCGAGTACAAAAATAAAGTGTTTGGTGTAGTGGTGATATACTGAGTAGTACCAGATAAATTATTGAAGGTAATACACTCATGATAAGTTTCGTTCAATCTACACCCCGTGAAGAATATTCCAGAATTTTTCCAAAATTTTTTGATCAGTACTTTTAGAGATAAGGTGGGGGGACAGCGATTTTTTCGCGGCTTTTTAAAAATAATACAAAGAAAAGTGTGCGCAAGTATTACATAATATATATATATATATATATATATATATATATATATATATATATATATATATATATATATATATATATATATATATATATATATATATATATATATATATATATACAGTAATACCCCGCTTTACGCGAGGGATACGTTCCGAAAAAAATCGCGTTAACTGAAATTCGCGTATATCGAGGTTTATGATTAAACATAGTCAAAATTTAATAC
This sequence comes from Pachyrhynchus sulphureomaculatus, assembly GCA_019049505.1. Lineage (NCBI taxonomy): Eukaryota > Metazoa > Arthropoda > Insecta > Coleoptera > Curculionidae > Pachyrhynchus > Pachyrhynchus sulphureomaculatus. Next base: position 5,351,031 of record CM032446.1, on the reverse strand, counting down.
AAAAAAATACAAATCATTTTAATCAATCACTTTAATTCTAAGAACACTTTATGCAATACATACTCTTATTTTTTACGGAAAAATACATCTATTGTCTTTTGGGTAACGTTTTGTTTACGTTCTTGTAAAATACGTTCATAACACCCAACACTGTTTTTAATTGTTTGACACACGGTCAAGACACGGTCATCATTATTGTCTATACTCTGCAATATGTCCAAACCTGAATAAATTTTTGAAAGTGCATTTTGTATTTCCCCTGAAGATAAAACTTTCTCTTCTACTTGTTCTTCCTCATCGTAGATAGGATTATTCTGTAACTCGATCAGATCTTCATTGCTAATAGGATCGTCGTGCGTTGCTACAAGTTCTACGAGATCTTCTACCGTGACATCTTCAAGTTCAGACCCCTCAATCATTGCAGCAATGTCTTCAAGCACTTGTCTCTGCATCTGGACAATTCTTCTAGTGCTTCCACTACATCTGGCCAAAGATTACGCCACACCCCATTCATACAACTCATTTTAACTTCCTTCCAAGCCTCTTCTATGTTGTGAATATACTTCATAATGTTGTATGACTTCCACCACTCTCGCATAGACTGTCTTCCTTCCCCGTCAGTTTCATGAATTAGTTGGCTAAAAGTGCGGCGATGGTAATAAGCTTTGAAGTTTGCTATTGCTCCCTGGTCCATAGGTTGTAATATTGACGTAGTGTTTGGTGGAAGGAACTTTACGTACACTTTTAAGTCTCTGGGCGTATCAAGTGAGGTTGGATGTCCTGGGGCATTGTCTAAGAGTAATATAACTTTAGGTTCAAGCCCATTTCTGTCACAGTATGATTTGACTGATGGGCAAAAACTATTAGAATACCATTCTTGAAAAATTTCCCGTGTAACCCACGCCTTTCTGTTTGATCGCCACACAACTGGTAGACTTGTCTTGTCTGTGCCTCGCATTGCACGGGGTGTTTCTGAATGGTACACTAGTAAAGGTTTCAGTTTGAAATCACCAGTGGCATTACCACCCAGCAGAAGTGTTAGTCGATCTTTCGCAGCTTTGAAACCACTGGCTTGACGTTCTTCCTTAGAAATGAATGTTCGAGATGGCATTTTTTTCCAGTAAAGTGCGGTCTCATCAACATTGAAGATGAGACAAGCAGGAATTTTCTCTCGTCTAACGAAGTCTTGAAACTTGTCTGGAAACTCAGCTGCAGCTTGAATGTCCGCGCTGGCCGCCTCGCCTGTTATGTGGATATTGTGAAGATTAGAACGCTGCTTGAACCGATGGAACCAGCCTCTGCTGGCAGCAAAAGTCGGAGTAGCACTCCCTTCTCCTTCTTTTGTTTTCAGCATCTCATACAAAGATTTTGCTTTTGTGCATATGAGATCTTGACTTAGTGGTGTGTTCTTCTTATTCAAATCTTCGATCCAGACTGACAGTAATTTCTCCATTCTTTCTAAGATAGATGATCTCGAACGAGAAAGTTTTGTTGCACTTATAGGTGTTGAACCTTCGCTGGAGATTTTAATTTTTTCCCGATTTTTATAAATCGTTCTCACAGTCGATTCTGAGAGTCAAAAATCTCTCCCAACAATTGTTGCTTTGCCTCCATTTTCCATTCTTCTTAACACTTTCATCTTCAATTCCAAAGTGACGCTTTTACGCTCTTTTTTCTTTACAGGCGGCATTTTTAACGTAGGGTTAAATTATGTATGTATGTATCTCCAATAAATATTAAAACAAAACTGCCAGCCGACCGAACTAACATTACGGAACAAATGAACACACGAAACGAACGAGGAAATCCCCATAGAACAAAGTCGAAGGACAGGGAATTCCCAATTCTTCAAAGAGAATATTCAGAGAAAGCGGGGATCCCCCCGGCGACCATAGAGAAGTTAATGACTACATGAGCGCGAAATTTGAAATTCGCGTTATAGTGAAACCGCGCGTAACGGGGTCGCGCTAAGCGGGGTATTACTGTATATATATATTTATTTTTACTCATGTTTTCACAAGCTTTGTTTTGCCGTTAGCGCGTTCTCTTGCAATACACTGCCTAAACCATTAAATATGGAACAATATCATGCAGCAGAGAATATAATATATATAAAATGCAACATCTCTCTGTCTGTCTCTCGTGTTTTCACAAGCTTTCATTTGACACCATACTAGATGACCTAGTAAAAAAAAATTTTTTTTCATTTCTGATTTTCACCCCCCAAAACTAACCCCTTAAGTCAAAATTTAACTTTCAAAACTACGAGGCTCTGATAAGGCCATCAATTCCTATATTATTACCAAATTTCAACTTTCTATGACAAATAGTTTCGGAGAAAATCGGGTGCGACAGACAGACAGACGGACAGAAAGACAGACAGACACCGGTAATCTTATAAGTGTTCCATTCGGAACACTAAAAAGTAGTGAAAAATGATATTAGATTTTGTTTACTGTTTGTAACACACTTCGGATATAGCGAACCATTTTTAGTAATTTTTTATAATTTGTTATAAACGTTATAACACTGTATTTATTTTGTATACATCATATTTAAATTAAATAGTTAATGAGATAATGGCATGTGAAAAGTAATGTTTTCAATGTTCCATACCTTACAAGATCACTTTGGTGTTTTCTCCAAAACTATTTGACATAGAAAGTTGAAATTTGGCACTAATATAGGAATTGATGGCCCCATCAGAGCTTGTAGTTTTCAAAGTTAAATTTTGACTTAAGGGGTTTAGTTTTGGGAGTTGAAATGGGAAGTGAAAAAATTTTTTTGATCAGGTCATCGAATGGGGTGTCATATAAAAGCTTGTAAAAACACTAGTTCAAAAATAAATATAATGTACTACTGGCGCACATTTTTCTATATATTTTTTTTTTAAATTGCGAAAAATCTCTGTCTCCCCCCCTTATCTCAAAAAGTACTGATCAAAAAATTCTGAAAAAATTCTGGAACATTCTCCACAAGGTGTAGATTGGAGAAATTTTCTCGAGTGCATTATTTTTAATAATTTATCTGGCATATATAAAAAAAAACAAAAATTTCAAGGTCATCGGTTTTCAGTAAACATTGGAAAAAAACTTTGTTGAAGACTCATTTGGGATTTGGGATCATTTTAAAAGCAATCAACCTACGGAACACTAATTGCGCAAGCCTGACTTGCACCTGACCGGTTTTTGATATTTTGGTTTATCACTTTTAATAAAGCATCGTAGAGACAAGAAACGGTCATATTCCTATTTTAGGGTACTTCAAATTAGAGATTATGTGACTAATGATATAGTCTGAAGTAATTTTAAACACGGTTCATAAGCATGTACACACATATCAAATGATACATTTTTAATAAAAATTACAAATAAAATAAGGTTAATTGAATTAAAAATTTTGAAAGGATAAGGGAATAGTTTAAATATTATTAAAACATGTTGTAAAAAATAAATATTTACACACGTCATATGACAAAATATTTAACATTTAAAAATTACAAATAAAATACAGTTAATCAAATTAAAATTTTGAAAGTATAAGGGCATGTTGCAAATTAAAACATAAATATAGAAGTTATGAGGATGTTTTTTTTTACTACATGGGGAAAAATCCCGAGACTTTCCGAGAGATGACAGCACAAACAAAAAAACTATATGGTTTTCAGATAGTGTTAAACTCTCAGAAGATTCGTGTAAAATTTTCTGTTTATTAGTTTGCGAGTTACAGCTGTGTGAGTGACTTTTGCTAATTATAAATATAATAATTATTTTTATCCGCTCCTACTTTCGAATTTTGGCCATTTTTGGAGTCTTTTTTGATTTAATTCGTCTAGAACAGGGGTCGGCAACCTTTTAACTAAGGGTGTGCCAGTTTTCATCCATACAACATTTTGCGTGCCGGCATAGGTACTTACTACAACTAAAATTTACAAAAATTAACTTAAAATATTGCTTTTAGAAGGTTTAATTACAAAAAAATTATAACATTTAACAAATAATTATATTATACTAGTCCTAGGACCTAGTGTGAACCCTGTGCTTGAAGTTCTTTAGAGAGTTTTCTTATATCCGGTTCATGTCTGGTTATTTTCAGTGTCACACATGCTTCCGAGTTGTCTGTTTTCAGCCTGCTTCGGTACGGGTTTAAAATCACTCTTATATGGGAAAAAAGTTGTTCACAGATATAGGATGATCGGAAAGCTGTAAGCATGGCAAACGCTACTTTCTTAAGGCAAATAAATTTCTCTGGTAAACTTATCCAACAACTGAGTATCTCGTTTGAATAGTTCGGCAGTCACCTTCTAATACCCTTCTTAATTCTACAAATTTCGTGTTCCCTAACTTGGAGCTTTTAAATTCAATGTATTGAAGATCAAAATCATTAATGTCCATCCATAAGAAAAGAGATATGTCAAAGCAACTGCTGGAAAAATCCATTAAATCTGGCCCAACTCGATAAACTCCTCTTTTAAATTAGTCATATATTTCAGAATTTCGTCTATTATTGCACCATCGTCGATACTGGATATATAAGTTTTTAAATTTGGAAAATATTTATATGTGTTTGTAGTAATATCGCTGATAAATAAATATTTTTAATTTGAATGATTTTCAGGATTCATATAAAATCCAGAACTGTTTGTAACTTTAAGTTGAGTTCACTGAGATGGTTTGTAATATCAGTAAGAAACATTAACATACAGATCCAGGTCTTATCTTCTAGTTCAGGATAAGCATCCACTTGATTTTTTTCCAACAAGAACGATTTAATTTCGCCCAGACATTGCACAAATCTAGAGAGCACTTTACCACGGCTGAGCCAGCGCACATTATTATGCAATGGCATATCTGAATATGCACTTTCTAATTCCTGCAGAAACGCCTTAAATTGTCTATGAATTAGTGAAGAACGACCGACAATGTAGTCAACTATTTTAACCACCCTATCTATCACGGATTTTAAACTTCCAGCGCACAAACTCTCTTGGTGAATTATGCAATGAAAATTCAAAATTGATCGACCCATGCGTTCAATAAGAAGGGAAACAAATCCTTTATGTCTCCCAATCATAGCAGGAGCGCCATCTATCGTTATGCAAAAAATTTTATTTAAATCAGTGTTCCGCTTTTCAAAATGTTTAACAAATTCTGAAAATATATCCTCCCCTCTTGTAGTTTCCTGCAATGGGAGCAGACAAATCAGCTCTTCATACACACTGCCATCATCGAAGTATTGCGTAGCGATTGCCAGACGGGCAATGTCATTAATATCGACACTTTCATCCAACGCTACACTAAATACAAAACTCTGTTTGATAGCGTCTCTCTGCTGTTTTTGGACATTTTGTGTCATTTTGGTAATCCGTCTCTCGATGGTCCGCGCTGATGCCGGTGTATCCCTAATCCTGGCAAATATTATATCCTTATTGGGCAAGTCGTCGAATAAAATCTCGCCAGTACTCAAAAACGTTTGCTTCATAAATTCTCCGTCAGTGAACGGCCTAACCTTTTGTGCCAACGATTGTGCAATTTTGAAACTCCATTCAGTTACCTGATTTTTTCCTTGGAAAACTTTGCTAAAGAATGTTGACTGATTCTCGTATTGTTTACTTGCTCTTTGTATTGCCCCCCTTTTATCAGCGTTATCTTTAAATGACGATTCATGTTTTATCTGGAAATGTTGTTGAACACTAGTTGTCCGGAAAACTACGCTTTCCCGACATAGGACACAAATGGCCCGATCGTTTTGCTGTACAAAACCTTAATCTGTGGTCCATGAAGTTTGAAATGATCGAACATCTCACCTTCTGTTTCTTCGCGGCCATAACGCAACGTAGTTTTAATTTCTAAACTTTTCGACGACTATTGACTGGAACGGATGTTACTTCTATACTAAATGATCCAAACGTGTAGCCGCTTGCCATATATAGAAAAATAATGTTTCCAGAAAATTCCAATAATTACGTTTATTTAAATTTCTTAGAACAAAAATTATTATCTACAACGCGCCCATTGCAATCAAAGGGCCGCCTAGAAGTTAAATCTAACAAAAACTAAAGTTCGGCAATATAAAAAGAGTTGCGGCGCACGTCGGAACGATTGAAGTCAAGTCAAACAAAAACCGCCTTATAGCGGCTCTTTTGATCTGAATTGAGGACGTTTATTTGTGTTTTTGCCTAGGCTTATATTTTGAGGCTTGCCGTCTTTAATACTTGCCGAAATTAAAGCCAAACCAATGCATTCAGTAAAATTATAAATTACAAAATATATATTTTGTAGTTTTTGGTAATAATACCTAGTGACCTATATAATATATCGTTTTTGTTTGTATCGTTAAAGTAATACTGTCTTCGATTATTTACTTAATTTCGAAACATGTCACAGATTACAGAATTAATGTGTAAATTTTGAATAGGTACGCGTGCCATTGAAAATTGCTTGGCGTGCCAGAAATGGCACGCGTGCCATAGGTTGGTCTAGAACATATTTTTGCTAAAAATTCTAACGGAATTTTATGTTTTTGTATAATATTTACGAACATAATTATTTTAATCAGTTTGATCCTAAATAGTGTTTATTGTTGGCCAACTTTTGGCCCTTTTCTGGATTTAATTAGACTAGAACATATAAAAGTTATACTTTATTTTCAACAACTCTAAGGAAATTGTTAGGAAAGAATGGTGAAAGTTATATGACTAAAAATAAACGCTATTCGAATTATTATATTCGTAATTATCAACTCAAAAACATAAAATTCCGTTAAAATTTTTCGCAAAAATATGTTCTAGAAGAATTAAATCAAAAAGACTCCAGAAATGCCCAAAATGGCCAATGTTCGAAAGTAGGAGCGAAATACGTCAAAGTAATTATTGTATTCATAATTAGTAACCCAAAAAACCCGCTGGAATTTTTCGTAAGATCATGTTGTAGTCAAAATAAGTCTTCAAAAAAAACGCAAAAATAGCATTTTCTCAACGATTTTTTTACTAATTTCCACGCTCGATAATTCCTAATCTATCCATTTTTGGACTTTATGTCCACGGAGACTTTTGATCAGAATGGTTTGAAACATAACATACTACATTTTCAGTCAATTTGGCCGGGATCCAGTTTCAGTAAGATTAGTGCGGAGTTCCTTGTAATAATTTATCGTACCTACAGTTCGATAAACTGACAAATTGACATATCGGGCAACAGACAAATTGACTAGGGAGGTGAAAGCAAAAATATGATTTTTTTACGAATACGCACATAATCACACGGTAAAAACCCAAAATCCTTGAATATTTTGCACAGTTACGTTCGATGTAAAGTTCTGAAACAGTTTCAAATTTTAAGAAACTTTCCGCAGCAAGTGTTCTGTGCTGCCCAATATACGAGGGTTGGATGATAAGAACCTGACCTGGACAAGAAAAAAACATATATATGTAAAATTTATTTTATTTGTTAACTTACAGGGTCTCTGTTACGGATTTTATTGTTAAGCGACTGTACGTCGCAGCGCGCTCTACCTATCGGGGATCGGTGGTGGGGGAAGTCAGCTACCGAGCGAGTGCTTGCTCAGTTGTCTCCGAGCTCTCAGAGGGGCGATTTCGTGAACTTCTGTTCCATCTCTTGTACAAGTCGCGATACATCGCGCACTGGAACAAAGATACGCGATAAAGTTTTGTGTGAAACTCGGCAAGTCCGCGGTAGAAAAAACTTTTCCAATGCTTCAGCAGGCCTTCGGGAATGAGTGTTTATCACAAAAGCAAGTCTACAGATGGCACAAGGCGTCCAATCGCCCCAAGAAGGCTCAAATGAGCAGATCAAGACCATGCTCATTGTGTTTTTTGACATTAATTGAGTTGGTACCTCCCGGGACAACCACCAAATTTTAGGTGAAAGTGTTTAAAAAACTGGGAACTAGGATATGGCGCGTCAGGCCAGACATCAGCAGCCATTGGAAACGTCACCATAACAACGCGTCAGCACACAACGCCTTCGGCGTGACCAGCTACCTGGTCAGATCTAATGTGGCATCGCTGCCCCAGCTACCCTACAGTCCCGACGTGGTTCCCCCAGACTTCTTTTTGTTTTCCCGCTTGAAATCTCCCCTGAAAGGACATCATTTTAGAACAATTGACGACGTGAACGCAGCTTGTACAACGGCCTTAAAAGCAATTCCTGAATAGGCCTTCCAGGACGCCTTCGTAGCTTGGAAATCGCGCTGGCAAAAATGTATCGACGCAGGAGGAAACTATTTTGAAGAATTTTAATGTATTATACCGATCTGGTTAATAATTTTTTTTTTATTGACTTGGTGACATTAGTTTCAGGACAGACAATGTAGTCTCCGATATACTTAGTTCAACGTTTCTTTATCTTTTGTATCCCATCTAAAAAATACGATTTCTCTAACCCTTCAAAACAGGCGTTTGTTCCAGCAATCTACCTCATCGTTTACGCCAATTTTTTTTCCGTTGAGCCATTTTTTCAAATTCGCAAAATAGGCAAAATTCACTGGGGGCTAAATCTGGCGAATATGATAGATACGGAAGCAATTCGTATCCTAACGTATCGTAACCTAATTTTGCCATGGCGATGACACAACTGTGCACGCGTGCGTTTTCGTCTTGATGAAAAAAACCCACTGAGATTTTTTTTGAATCTTCACACTTGCGTGTTTGTTGGGAGCAATCGCGGCATCCATCTTGCAGAAAGCTTTCTTGTATTCAAATGACTTGTAAAAATGCTCTGCACCCGTTCAGTTGAGATGCCCACAGTTTCAGCAGTCTCACATCCTCTCATTCTCTGATCATTTATCACTATATCGTGGATTTTTTCATTCATTTCTGATGTGATCTTATTCGGGCGACCTGGACGTTCTTCACCAAAAATACTTGAACGGCCGCGTTTGAATATTTTATGGTCGATAACGAAGGTGTAGTCTCCATAAACTTCGCTGAGTTTCGCTCAAATATTTTGTCACTGCTTAATTTTCAATTTTTTCCGAGATAAAATCACAAAATTGTTCTATTTAAGGGGTTTGACCTACCTGCAATTTTTGAAAAAATTACTTTTTTTTGCTTAAATGACGTATAGCCTTACTTTGAATTAAAATTTTTTAGCTCTTTACAAGTTTAAACCCTAACCAACATAATGAAAAAAAATAATGACATGAAAGGGAGTGTTCGAAAAAATCCATCCTTCAGTTACAATTTAAATCTATACCAATACCATGGAAAAAACAGCGACTTCCAAGCAGTAAACTTTTCTGAAAAAAACTACAGTAGAACTTCAGAAACTTAAACCCTTCTCAATTTTAGAAAAAGGTCCTGTTTCTAGGAGAGCTCATATGTTCATGGAATATCATATTCTTTCATGATATCTACAATCCCTTCCATTTTGGATTCTTCTCGTATAAAATAATTTAGCATCCTAGCATCCCCTAGCATCGTCGCTCAATTTGTTGGGCGTTAGTTTGGGAGCAAATATGTCTTGGCATGAACATGTTGCAGGCATAGCAAGGAGAGCTTCTCGAAAGTTGGGAATATTATTTAGAACCAGAAAGCTTTACACCCCACAGCAACTGTTAATTCTTTACAAAGTCCAAATTCGACCAACTATGGAAGACTGCTCCCACGTTTGGGGCTCCGCTCCCAAACATACACTGCATTTGTTGAATTCTGTTCAGAGAAGAGCGGTCCGTCTGATTGGGGACCCGGAATTGACCGGCGGCCTTGATTCGCTGGAACATCGAAGAACGGTTGGCGACTTGAGTCTGTTCTACAAGTATTTTCATGGAAAGTGTTCGAAGGATGTAGTCCGCTTAATTCCTCCCAAAGCGGTGCATGTTAGAAATACACGTCGCGCTGGTGCTTCGCATCCGTATGAGGTTCAGCTTGTTACTCCGCGTACGACGCTTTTCAAGCAATCTTTTATATGGAGAACGTCATCCCTTTGGAATAATTTGCCCAGCGCTGTGTTTCCCACCGAGTACAATTTACAGCGATTCAAGAACAACGTGAATCGCTTTTTTCCGCACTCGTGCCGCTCCTGGAGCGCTTTAGGGGACTTCCCTGCAGCACGTGTGCTAGACCCATAAAGAAAAAAAAAAAGAAAAATAATTTTTAAAATCTTCCATATTATTATTTATATGGTGCTAATGCTTTTAGTTCCTTTTTTCCTTTTTACTTCCCGCGCTCAGAATAGTGTTGTACATCCAAAAAAATTACCCTCCGAGATTTTTTGCAGGTCCCTAGATCATAAAAGACATAATTTCCAATGACTATCAGTGTGTTGCCACGATACTTGAAATATTCATTCAATTTTTCTGATTCTTAGTTGCGAAAATAAACAAGTTTTAAGCATAATTATATGTTCATTATTATTTTTAGCTTCTAGTATTTAATTTCTGAAAACGGAAAGGCGTTTACTTTACGCGCAGCTAATACTTTCTTAAATTAAGTATAATTGGCATCATAAAGGTAATTTTTTTTTAAAATTTCATACAGAAAATATTTTGAAATTTTAAACGGGTTTTTCTCGAAACTACGTTTTTTAAATCGGCCGGCAGTGTAACTCCAACAATTTACATCCGATTAACTTGAGCTTTTAACTATAGTTTTTCTTAATAAGATTACGATTATTAGGATTAATCAATTACCTTTTTTTTGTAAACCAATGAGGGCTGATTTTTAGAAGAAAAAATGAAAATTTTTTTTCAAACTTCCACAAATTTTTGAAAAATTGATATTTTTCAATAATCGTGTGTACTTCTCTAGCAAAACATATGTAAATAATTGTAAATTGTTTGCTCTAGATGGAGAATTAAAATTGTTCTACTGCCGGCCGCGGAACACCTCCAAAACAGATGCCTGTGTTCTGGTGTTAGTGCGCCGCCATTTTATCTAATACCATAAATTAAAATATTATTTTTTACATTTTAATATTTATTTATTTATTTACTGGTACAAGCCCAACAAAATAATTAATTAATTGGGCCGATCATACAATCATTAAACAATACTACATATCACAAAATGCTTAATTATGCAAACAATAAACAAACTACAAATTTACATATGCTTACAGCTATTGAAATAAATTTAGACAGATACCGAAGAATTCCCTCTGAGACATGGACAGATCACATGCTCTAGATACCTTATTATTAGCAGCGCATATCTTATAAACGGGAGAAGTATACAATATATTTGTGTGAGCAGTAGGAAGATAGAAGAAGTTTCCAGTTCGATGAGCTAGTCTGGGCACAACAAAATTCAGTTTCTCCAGCAACAGTGGACATTGAATCACACCATTTACAAGTTTATACAGAAACATCACCATACCCATATTTCTACATTTCTCTAAAGTCATATAAGTAAATCTCTCTAACAAAATATCATTCTCTATACCTACCGGTGGATCCACCCCATCAACTTTCTACTGAAATCTTTCCACCAGGTATGTCCTGAAGAAACTAACAAAATTCGTCGTGAAGCCGAAATCAACCATCTTTCCCAGAAGCACACCATGATCTATCCTGTCAAACGCCTTCGAGAAGTCAGTGAACACCACATCAACCTGCATATATGCAATATGCATATATTAAAACCTCAGAACAGATTTTTTTCGATGGTTGTATAGTAGAGTGTAAAAAAAGAGCCTGTTTTTCCTGCCTGTTAGGTAGATGTAACCTCTTAAATGGGTAACACTCGCAAACTAAATCACGCAGCAACTTGAAAATTTGGTAGGATTCTTGTGAAAGATTATGTTTACGAAAAGTATAATTTTTTAAATAGTAATAGCGTCATCTCTGGCAGAAGCCAGGTGCTTATCATATAACCCTCGTATTATTAGTAAACACATTATCAGCCTTGTGCGAGTCTAAATTCCACTAGGCTAGCTTTTTATTACTTGGAATTTTACACCAGTATTTTCTATCTCTGTAATTCGATTATAAACAAAACCGGAGATTAAATGATTATTTGTTTCATGAGTAACCAAACAGTGCGTTCGAATTCCGACACGTTCTGAACTTTTGAAACACGGATAGTCGAGTTCCTACACATAGCTTGTCCGAGCAAATACTTCTGTTGTAATCCGTATATTAATATTGATAAATCTTTTATGAAAATAAAACACTAAATTTTTAATAAAATTTTCACTTTTATTGATTTCTATACTTGACACATGTTTCGCTAAAACATCAACTTTTTCAAAAATATGGGTATGGAATGAAATAAACATTTTTCGATGATTTGGTATGTAAATATTTACAGGTAGGTTGCAACTAAAGGATAACAACAAAATTTAATAATTATACAAATTATCTATACATTAAGTAAATTCAACAATGGAGAATTTCTGAGGTCCAGTTGGTCATTTACCATAAGTGTATTTTAATTCTTTCTTTTATTAATCTCGAAGGTTACAAATACGAGGCTGGTTTGAAAAGTCCGTGCAAAGTCCGAGAGATGGCACCACCGGCGCGTATCGAGGTCATGTTTAGTTAGTAGCATCTCTTGAATGAACGCACACCAAATTTCAGCCATATTGGTCTATTTCTTTGTGTTTGGCATTCGTGTGAATCGAGGAAGTCGAGTGATTTTCAAGAAATGGACGAAAAAGAATTTCGTGTGGTGATTAAACATTACTTTATGAAAGGCAAAACGTCTCAGGAGACTAAAGAGAAGCTTGATAAACATTATGGTGACTCTGCACCTTCGATTAGAACAGTTTATAAGTGGTTTCAAAATTTTCGGACTGGCCATATAGGCACAAGTGACGCTGAACGTTCTGGACGGCCTGTGGAGGTTACGACTCCAGAAATCATTGATCAAATCCATGATATGGTGATGGATGACAGAAGAGTTAAGGTGCGTGAGATTGCTAGTGCTGTGGCCATCTGGACTGAACGGGTACATAATATTTTGCATAAACATTTGGACATGAGAAAGCTATCCGCAAGATGGGTGCCGCGATTGCTCACGCTTGACCAAAAACGGAATGGTGTGAAGTGTTGCAAGGATGGTTTGCAGCTGTTCCAGAAGAATCCGGAGGACTTTAAGCGTCGTTTCGTCACTGTGGATGAAACATGGATACATTACTATACTCCTGAGACCAAACAACAATCTAAACAATGGGTTACCAAGGGGGAATCTGCACCAAAAAAGGCGAAGACCGTTCCTTCGGTCGGAAAGGTTATGGCGACTGTCTTTTGGGATTCGCAAGGGATAATCCTCATCGACTATCTGGAAAAGGGTAAAACTATTACAGGTGAATATTATTCATCGTTATTGGACCGTTTGAAAACCGAGCTGCAAGAAAAACGCCCGCGATTGGCCCACAAGAAAGTCCTTTTCCATCACGACAACGCACCAGCACACACCTCAGCAGTTGTGGTCGCAAAATTAATGGAAATAGGATTCCAACTCGTTTCATATCCCCCCTATTCTCCAGACTTGGCTCCCTCGGACTACTATTTGTTCCCCAATTTGAAGAGATGGCTGGCGGGACAAAGATTTTATTCAAACGAGGAGGTGATTGCAGACACTAATGGATATTTTGCAGACTTGGACAAATCCTATTATTCGGAAGGGATCAACAAACTAGAACATCGTTGGACGAAGTGTATAAGCCTAAAAGGAGACTATGTCGAAAAATAAAAAAGGTTTACCCCAAACACATAAGTAGTTTTTATTTTTGCACGGACTTTTCAAACCAGCCTCGTAAATTAAATTTATACGATTTGTTCTGAACGTGTAAAATATGGAAATTATTATCAAATACCAGGTGTATGCATAAGTTTTTGCCGGTTTTTGTGGTAAAGAAAACACGTAATTTTCAAGGGAAATTCATTTTTTTATTTATTCAAAATATTGGCCATTGGCTTCTACACACTTCGCCCATCTTTCAGGTAAATTATGAATACCATGCCAGAAAAACTGCTTGTCTTTTGCGGCAACCCATTCGTCGAACCATTTTCCAATTTCCTCGAAATTGCTGAAGTGCTGCTCTGCAAGCGCGTGCCCCATTGATGCGAAGAGGTGATAGTCAGATGGCGCCAGGTCGGGAGAGTACGGCGGGTGCGGAAGGATGTCCCATCCAAGCGATTTCAAGGCTTCTTTCACTGGTTTTGCTGTGTGAGACGGCGCATTGTCGTGTAACAAAATCACTTTGCCATTTCTTCTGGCCCATTCCGGTCGTCTTTCGATCAGTGCGTGATTTAAATTAATCATTTGTTGGGTCATCATCCAGTAACGCCTGCAATTCCTCGTCTTCGTACTTTTGTGGTCTACCAGAGCGCGCACTGTTTTTCACATTGAAATCACCACGTTTAAATTATCGAAACCATGTCTAATCGATGGAGCGTGTTCGTCATATGTTTCTACCAGCAAACGATGACTTTCCGCAGCATTTTTCTTTTGATTAAATAAGAAAAGCAATGCGTACCGAAAATGCTCTTTTTCAGGCACAAAAGTCGACATGATCACTGAACGATACAATACAGTCCCTGGCCAAATTATTAGACGCACTGTATTTTTTTTAGTAATTTTATGTTTCTTAAGAGTTTTTATGCAATAATGGTATATTTAAACTACAATATTATTGATTTTTATTTAAAAGAATTGTTGTAGACTACATATTTGTATTTATTTTTAACATATGGCAACACTGTGTTGACAAAGTGATACATGAACGTAAACAAGTACAAACCTGTATCAGTCGCGATCGGAATCGAGTCAGGTACGGACGTGTTTCTGTGGCTTTATGGACTGTGATTGTTTGTTTAACAGTCTTATACTACTCAGTTATTAGTTTATTTTGTATGCAGTGTTTTAAAAAAGTAATTGGACTATTTTCATTATGGGTAGAAAAGGCGATCTTTCACCACGTAAAAAAGCTGAAGTGAAGGCCCTTGTGATTGCGAAAACATTTACAAACCGATAAATATCACGAAGATTGAAGGTTTCTGAAGCTAGTGTACGACGCATAAAAAAGAAAATTGAGTCAGGGAAGGAATTAAGCCCGAAAAGAAACAAAAAAAAGATGCGGTAGAAAACCAATTTTCACTCCACGGTCAGAGAGATGTTTGAAGAAAATTTGTGTAGAAAAACAGATTTGCTACCACAAAGGTAATAAAATCACAACTCCAGGATGCTAGCGTAAATGCTTCTGAGCGCACTGTTCGAAGAAAATTGAAAGAATTAGATTTTAAGGCCTGTCGCCCCGCCAGGAAGCCCAAGTTAACAGCTGCAATGAAAGCAAAGCGCCTGAAGTGGGCTAAACAATGGCAAGACAAAGATGTGGACTTCTGGAGATCGGTAAGATACAGCAATTTAATCAATAATTGATACATTATTATCATTTTCAGTTAAATAAAGCAAATAAACATGGAAGTTTATATATTTTTCCTATTTTTGACAGGTCTGCTTCAGTGACGAAAGCACATTCGAAATTTTGCAGAATAAAGCTCAGTATGTGCGTCGTCGTCATGGAGAAAAGTTTCATCCTGATTGTATCGTCCCGACGGTTAAACATCCCACCAAAGTGATGATTTGGTCAGTCATCAGCGGCAAGGGCACTGGACGTCTGTACGTCGTCAAAGGAATAATGAGGCAAGATCAGTACAAAGAAGTATTACAAAATCGGTTGATTCCGCAGCTCAGAGAATGGTTTCCAAATGGGGAACCATTCACTTTCATGCAAGATGGAGCTCCCTGCCACACTGCTCGGTCTGTTAAAGCTTTTTTGGCAGAAAAAAAATATCCCTCTGTTGGATTGGCCCCATTGGAAATGTGTGGGAGCTGATGAAAAGAGAAGTGGCTAAAGATGTGATTACCAACAAAACCCAGCTCCTAGAAAAGATTATTCATGTGTGGAATCATCATCCTCAAATGCAGGAGACAGTACAATCTTGCATTGATAGCATGCCGCGCAGAATTAAAGCTTTGATAGCGGCTAAAGGTGGCTCAACTAAATATTGACTTTTACTAACATTAATTTCACTTTTCTTTAAAACTTAATAAACTTATGCTTTTCTAAATTAATGCTGTTTTATTTATGTCAAATAAATACGTAATTGATCGGATAATATAAAAATAAAAAACAAATCAATTTAAAATAATAAAACGGTACAATATCACTCGGTAATTAATATTTTACATGAAATCTTGCAGTGCGTCTAATAATTTGGCCAGGGACTGTACAGACGCTAATGTTTGGCGGACTCAACTTGTGTATGTTGGTTAGGTTAATGTCAGCCGAACAAACTGACGTATCTATCAAATTCATACACTGCGTACTGTTCGCTGGTGCCATCTCTTAGTGAAACCGGCAAAAACTTATGCATGCGCCTGGTACATGATTCTCTTCTATTAAATGTTTAGCATATGAAGAATCAGTTTTACTTTTTAAAAAACTTTTATTATGTTCTGAAATTCTTCGTGGGAATGTTGTTGTCCTATATAGAGTTTATTACAAGAACAGAACATTCAAACAAAGAATTTCAGAACATAAAAGTTTTTTAAAAAGTAAAAATAATTCTTCAATTGATTCAGCCGATACTTGGTGGAAATCCATAACTAGAAGTTTTGCAAGAAGTAAAACACTACTTAAATTTCCACTAACCATCTGAAGAAGCTGTCGTACAGCGAAACATGTCATGATGTTAAAAATAAAAAATTTAGTGGAAATTTAAATAGTGTTTTACTTCTTGCAAAACTTCTTGATAATAATGTCCATATTTTACACGTTCACAACAAATTGCATAATGTAAATTTATTTTAAGACCCTCAAGATGAATAAAAGAAAGAACACAAACACACTGTTAAGGGACCAACTGGACCTCGAAAATAGTTGAATTTCTTTGACGAATAGATAACACAGGGCAACAAAAAAATATTTTTGTTTTGGTGCCTGGGATTTTAGAGCTGATTTTAACTATATTTGGAACGCTAAATCTATACATGCAATCCGTTTTTCTCTATCAGCTCTACTTTTTTAGATACATCAACTTATCTACCAATGTGGTTTTTATTCAGTATATTCATTTATGAGAGTTCTAAAATTATTATATATTCATTAATGTAGGTACAATGGTTTTATTGTCAGTCTGTAATTGAGTAAATTCCAGGTAAATCTATAAATAGTGGAACCATTGCCTATCAGGTACCTGAACTGACCCTTTTAATCACCTAACTCGGGTAAGTCTCGTCAGTTTGTGCGTTCTTACTAATGAGAGTAGATCGAATTCGGCGTGTTATTTTATGTTAAGAAAAGAGTGTTTTTGTGTTATTGAACAGAATTAAAAATGAGTTCAGGTTCCAGTTCAAGAAGAAGTTGTGTAAAATCAACCTGATGTGTTTTGCTATATATGCGGAGAATACATGTTTCAACAAAACAGACAAACTATTACTGACTTTGTAAAGCGAGCGTATCTTGGATACTTTGGAGTTAAGCTTGGTGATCAGGACAAAACGTGGGCCCCGCATCTCGTATGTAAAACTTGTACAGAGCATTTACGGCAGTGGACTACCGGGAAAAGGAAATGTCTAAAATTCGGCGTACCAATGGTTTGGAGAGAACCAAAAAACCACTTCAATGATTGTTATTTCTGTTCTAATGGAATCAATCGAAATAACCGCAGTAAGTGGACTTATCCCAATTTAGACTCGGCAATACGCCCTATCCCGCACTCAGATGAAATACCGATTCCAACATTTCATCAGCTACCACATATCTCTGATGACGAATATTTTCCCTCTGATCGCTCTTCTGATGCTAATAAAAGTTCTGATGCTAATGAAACTAACAGTGACTATGAGGGGACGTCATCAGTTCCTCAACGCTTCAATTAAAATGAATTAAATGATCTCACCAGGGATCTCAATTTATCGAAAAAAAGCTTCTGAAGTACTGGCTTCTAGGTTGAACGACAAAAATTTTACTGGAACAAGGAACCAAAATTACCTTTTACCTTACAAGAGAAAAAGATCTGCTACCATTCTTTTCTCAAGAAGACAATCTTGTATTTTGTCACGAAATTAGGGGACTCATGAAAGAAATGGGACTTTCTGAATATATTCCAGATGATTGGCGCCTATTTATTGACAGTTCAAAGCGAAGTTTAAAATGTGTCCTTCTACATAATGGGAATAAATATGGTTCAATACCACTAGCTCACTCAACGAAACTGAAAGAAGAATATAATACCATAGCTTTGCTCTTGCAGAAGATAAAGTATTACGAACATCAATGGATGATTTGTGTAGACTTAAAAATGGTAAACTTTCTTCTTGGGCAGCAAAGTGGTTACACGAAATATCCGTGTTTCTTGTGCCTCTGGGATAGTAGGGACAAAACACACCACTGGGTTAGAAAAGATTGGCCTCGGAGAAAAACATGGACGTTGGGGAAAAGAATGTCATTAACGACGCTTTGGTTGAAAGAGAAAAAATCATACTTCCTCCGTTACATATAAAGTTGGGCTTAATGAAGCAATTTGTAAAGGCTCTTGATAAGAATGGGTCTTGTTTTGCATATATAGGGGTAAAAATGCATCAGTTGAGCACAGAAAAACTCAAAGCAGGGATATTTGACGGCCCACAAATAAGACAATTAATTAAGGATCCTGCCTTCATAAATTCAATGAATCAAGTTGAACGAGAAGCTTGGACATCATTTGTTGCAGTTGTAGAAAATTTTCTAGGCAAACATAAAGCTCAAAACTATGTTGAAATGGTTAACAAGATGCTTAATAGTTTCAAATCCTTAGGGTGCAATATGAGTATTAAAATACACTATTTACACAGCCACTTAGACCGTTTTCCAGAAAATTTAGGAGACATGAGTGAGGAACAAGGTGAAAGATTTCACCAAGATATTAAAGTTATGGAGGACCGCTACCAAGGAAGATGGGACATGCACATGATGGCAGATTACTGCTGGAGTTTAAAAAGGGACTGTTTAAAAAAACATTCAAGAATGTCGCGGAAAAGAAGCTTTCCAAGTGTTGAGTGACTATTTCATTTCTTCAATGTTTTTTTTTTGTTTGTAAGTACGACATAATATTGTATTTTGTATAACTAAAATAAAAATTTCGTATCTACTTTTGTTTACTACACTTACGGATTTGAGTTACAATAATGTAACTTATATTTCTCTAAAATTGTATATCTTAAAAATTTGAGCTCCTAGGTACAAATGAATACGTTATTTGAATTCAGGACATCAAATTGATATAGAATCAGCTCAAAAAACCTCGACACCAAAACAGCTGTTCCCTTGTGTAATTTGTATAATTATTAAGTGTTGGTGTGTTATCCTTTAGTTACAAACTATCTGTAAATATTTACTTATAAAATCATCGAAAAATGTTTATTTCATTGCATTCTCATACTTCTGATAAAGTTAATGTTTTAGCGAAACACGTGTAAAGTATAAAAATCAGTAAAACAGGAAATCTTACTAAAAATTTAGTGTTTTATTCTAATTGAATATGAATTTCCATCAAATATCGGCTGAGTCAGTTAATTATAATAATTTTTTGCTAGAAGTTTATAAACGAATATACAGCGGTATCATCTTCACTGTCATTATAGTCCTCAAAATCAATAACTTTTGATCAAGATTTTTGAATAATGGTAGTACGCACAGAATCCCAAGCTTGACTTACCCAGCAAATAACATTTTTCAGTGTAACCTTTCTCATCCCATTGATAATATCCTCCTTTTCTGTGTATTTTAACAGATGTTCAAGATATAAACGCCTATAATTTTTTTAAATGTTTCCGAGGATGCCTTGATCCATTGGTTGCATTAGCCGGTTACATTTGGAGGAAAAAATTTTACAATTTCGCCCACATGAAGTCCTTCTCCAGGGTGAGAGGCGGCATTATCCATTAACAAAATTGCTTTAATAGGAAGACGGTTTCTGTTCAAAAATTTAGTCACAGATGGCACGAACTCTCCTTCAAACCAGTTAGTAAATAAGGTCGCATCCATCCATGCGCTCTTCTGACTTTTGTAATAGACTGGTAGGGCTTTGGGTGAGATGTCTTTTAAAGCTCTTGGACCTGCAGACTTGCCAATCACCATCAGTGGGATTTTGTGCTTGCCAGATGCATTGGAACATACCATTATAGTTAATCTTTCCTTACTTCGTTTGTGCCCAGGAGCTGATTTTTCCTGTCGAGATGCCAATGTTTTTGGTGAAAGCATTTTATAATTCAGACCAATTTCGTCACAGTTGTAAATTTGATCACATGTGTATCCACAATCTTCGATTTGCTTTTTAAAGTTCTGCTTAAACTTCTCAGTTGATGACACATCAGCAGAAAGTTTTTCACCACATACAGTCAATTGTCGTACACTGTACCGTTTTTCCCAGCGGTCAAGCCATCCAGAACTGGCGGTACACTGATCTATGTCTGGGAATTGTAATAATCATTATTGCTTTCCGTTTTAAAATTGGACCTGATAGAAGCACACCTTTTGATCTCTGTTGGTTAGACCATATGAATAAAGCTTCGTTAACCTTTTCATAGTCGCCGGTTTTCATTGATTTTCTTCCTGAGGACGAGAAGGCTTGATTTATACACCACTCTTCTATTTTTGTGCGGTTTCTTTTCCAATCTCCAACTGTTACCTCACCTACTCCATAATCTCGTGCAACAACTCTAATTGTCTCTCCTGCTTCAATTCTTCTGATAACTTTTAATTTTTCTTCAATAGGAACGAAGATTCTTTTACGCTTACGCTTTACGCTCCATTATAATACGACAAACAAAAATTCAGTAGTAAACGCTATAACGCACTGCATTCACGCAAATTTACATGCTGAAAGAGTCCAAAAACATAAATAGGGGAAGCCCTCACACGGGCCAGGGGGATTCCCCGAAGGCCCCGACGATTTTAAATGGAAATATGTACATACATATTTTAGAAGCTCGGTTAATACGCAGCATAGACGCGCGTACCTCGGATAATCAGGTTCTTAGATTGGCTCGGTTAATCCGGAGCTCGGATAATCGCGACTCGGTTAATAGGGGTTCTACTGTATCTGAACTGGCGGTGTTATTTGATCCTAACTGAAGTCGATTTCGCTATATTAAATTTCTATTATCTGCTGTCGTGTAGGAATTTCACTACGCCCTTAATGAATATTTTTTTCGCAAAATTCCGAGAACCAACATTTGCAAATTACCGAGAAATTATCAGATTGCTTAAATGCGGTTATTGTTATTGTCGGTTTTAATTTTAATGAACTGAATTTTTCAAAATACTAAGTAATGCAAATTTTTGTTATTTTATACTTTATTTACTGTTGTCGGGAATAATTTATAAATAAAAGTTGCTGCGAATTTTTAAGCTTATTTGTTTAAGCAAAAGCATCGAAGTAAATTGGAAGAAATATGTTTCTAAAATGACACCAAGTAACTCGCAGAAATATTGCACATAATATAAGAAAGACTAAAAACAAGGTCTTGTTCTCATGTACTACATTAGCAAAGACACGCGGTATGTCCATGCCTTAAGTTTTATCAGCTAAAAAGGTTAATGTCATATTAGCTTGTAAAATAACCGACTATAATTGAAGTTAAAAAATATTTTTCATTCGATGTAAAATTAACTTTTCTATTCAATATTGACAGCCCATATTTATGACTACCACCAGTGTATATAAAATTACTATTAGCTCGGGTTAAACATTTGTCATTACTGGCCATTGCATGTCATTTTTAGTGTCCCTTACAGAACACTTACCAAGTGTACAAGTATGAAATGCGGATTTGTTTTCTAAAAAAACATCATAAATTCGAAAGAATGATAAAAAGTGCTTTTTTCAAAGTATGCTCCATCGCTTGTTATACATTTTTCCCATCTTTCGGGCAATTTGTGAATACCACGCCAGTAAAAATCTTACCCTTTTGCTGCGAACCATTCATCGAGCCATTTTTTTTTTCACATCTTCGTACAAACCAAAGCGCTGCTCAGCAAGTGCGTGACCCATCGATGCAAACAAGTGGTAATCGGAAGGAGCCAAGTCGGGTGAGTAAGCCGCATGGGGTAGAACTTCCCAGCTGAGTGCTTCCAACGTGTCGCGAACTGGTTATGCCGTATGTGTTGCCTCTTTCGGCACTCTGGCCTTTTTTCAAGCAGCGAATGGTTCAAATCGGTCAATTGTTGTTCGTAACGTTTAGTATTAACCGTTTCCCCAGGTTTTAACAGCTCATAATAGACCACGCCCCTCTGGTCCCACCAAACACAGAGTAGCGTCTTTCTGCCAAAGCGATTCGGTCTTGCGGTCGATGTGGATGGTGCGCCTGGGTCTACCCATGATTTTTTGTTCCTGGGATTCTCAAAATAAATCCACTTTTGATCCCCTGTAACTATACGATGAAAAACGACTTCCTTTTGTACCGAGCGAGCAAAATATCACACGTGTTTTTGCGCTTTTTTTCCATTTGCCTGTCGTTCAACTCATGTGGTACCCATCTACCGGTCTTCTGAATCTTTCCCATCTCTCATAGCCGATTGGAAACAGCTTGTTGACTAACGCCCAATTGCTCGGCGAGTTGTTTTTGTGTTTGCGAATCATCTTCGTCCAATAATGCTTGCAATTCCACATCTTCGTGTTTTTTTGGCGGTTTTCCACGTTCCTTGTCTGCAACATCGAAGTCACCATTTTTGAAACGCCGAAACCATCGTTCAGGCGTATCTTGCGTTGGAGCATGTTCACCATAAGCTTCTCGAAGTAATTCTTCAAATGAAAACAAAAAATTAATGCTGTCCGTGAATGCTCTTTGTTCGGTATAAATTTCGACATATTGAACACAACACTGCATACACTTTTCCAATTTATCACTCATGCGCGTCTGACACTTGTTGATGACACAACAAAATGGCGCAGTATTAAATCTTTATAGCACAAACTGCATTGGTGCACCATCTGTTGTCTGAAATCCGCATTTCATGCTTGTACACCTGGTATGTATAAGATCACTTCGGTATCTGCCTGTCTGTTTGTCTGTCTGTCTGTCTGTTTGTCTGTCTGTCTGTTACACCCGATTTTCTCGGAAATTATTTGACATAGAAAGTTGAAATTTGGCACTAATATAGAAATTGATGGCCCCATCAGAGCCGTGTAGTTTTTGAAAGTTAAATTTTGATATAAAGGGTTAGTTTTGGAAAGTGAAATCGGAAGTGAAAAACATTTTTTTTACCATGTCATCGAGTGAGGTGTCAAATGAAAGCTTGTGAAAACACGAGCATACTTTTCTTTGTATTATTTTTAAAAAATTGCAAAAAATCGCTGTCCCTCCCCTTATCTCGAAAAGTACTGATCAAAAAAATTTTGAAAAAATTCTGGAATATTCTCCACAGGGTGTAGATTGAACGAAAATTATCACGAGTGCATTACCTTTAATAATTTATCTGATATATATCGGGTGGCGCAAGGGTAACGCTATGATTTATTTAATGAATAACTTTTTTCTTTCTGATTTTATTTAAGGGTGGCGTTTATTAAAATTTAGAATATAGTTTGGAAATATGTTCACATTATGTTTTGAAGATAATATCTTTCAAATGGTGCCCATTGTTTGCTTCGACCTGACGTGCTCTTTCCAGAGCATTTCCCATAACTTTTCTTAGAATTTTAGGTCCCAGCGCCCTCACTTCTCGGATATTCGCCTTAAGCTGTTGGATGGTTCTTGGTTTATTGGCATATACCTTACTCTTTAGGTAATCCCAAAGAAAAAAATGGGGAGCCGTTAAATCGGGCGAACGCGGTGGCCAGTTAATATCAGAAAAAAACGCGATATTATTCGATCGGCAAAAATTTCGCGCAGGAGAGCCATAATTGGACGAGCTGTGTGAGTTGTGGCTCCATCTTGTTGGAACCACAATTCTGGATTGTTCTCTACCTCGGGCCACATTAACCGCAACTTGTTCGTCGTTTTCGAAAAAATATGGTCAATGATCTTTTCTGAAGTTATTCCACACCATACTGTGCATTTAAGTGGGTGCATTTGATGTTCAACAATTATTCTTGGATTTTGGGTGCCCCATATTCTGCAATTTTGTTTATTCACGTGACCATTGAGGTGGATTATGAGTTTGTGAATAAACTCGTTGTTTTCTAGGCACAATTCTTGCAAACGGCGACTATATTGAATGCGTCTTTGTGCATCATTTGGTTTTAACTCATGAACCAATTGAATCTTATATGGGAAAAGGTGTAAATTATGTAAAATTCTTTGCAAAGACCGCCTAGACATCACCAACTGCTGAGAACGTCGTCTGGTAGAAGTTTCGGGGTTTTCCTCAATACTTGCTTGCACCCGAGCAATGTTCACATCATTTCGAACTGCACGAGGTCTTCCAGCACGCGGAAGATCACAGATAGCCCCTTGTTGCCGAAAACGTTGAACCAATCGGTAAATTGTTGGAGCGCTAGGTGCATTTCGAACATGAAAGAAATTTCGATATGATCTTTGTGTCTGAATAATCGAATGCTGACTTTCATAATAAAATTGAACAACTTTGGTTCTTTGTTCTGTGCTGAGTCTTTCCATCATAAATTTCCCAAGATTTTCAAAGTTAATTCTGAAAAAAAAAAATAAAAAAAAAAGACGTTAAAAAAAAATTTATTCACTTATGAAATCATAACGTTACTTATGCGCCACCCTATAAAAAAAAAAATAATAAAAATATCAAGGTCATCGGTTTTCAACAAAAATCGGAAACAAACTTTGTTGAAAACTCATTTGGGGTGTGTTTTATGAAGTCATGGATCATTTTATATCTTCGTAACAAAAATTTTTATTTTAAAAGCAATCAACGTACCGAACACCAATTGCGTAAGTCCGACTTGCACTTGGCCGGTTATTTTGTTATTGTCAATGCTAGTAGAACCTCCTGCGAGTGGGACTACTTATTCGAAGTACTTACCTTGCACAGGATAAATCAACGATAGATTAAAGTTCATTATCTACCTAAACTAGTAGTTTTTCTAATACAGTAATACCCCGCTTTACGCGAGGGATACGTTCCGAAAAAAATCGCGTTAACTGAAATTCGCGTATATCGAGGTTTATGATTAAACATAGTCAAAATTTAATACAAAAAAATACAAATCATTTTAATCAATCACTTTAATTCTAAGAACACTTTATGCAATACATACTCTTATTTTTTACGGAAAAATACATCTATTGTCTTTTGGGTAACGTTTTGTTTACGTTCTTGTAAAATACGTTCATAACACCCAACACTGTTTTTAATTGTTTGACACACGGTCAAGACACGGTCATCATTATTGTCTATACTCTGCAATATGTCCAAACCTGAATAAATTTTTGAAAGTGCATTTTGTATTTCCCCTGAAGATAAAACTTTCTCTTCTACTTGTTCTTCCTCATCGTAGATAGGATTATTCTGTAACTCGATCAGATCTTCATTGCTAATAGGATCGTCGTGCGTTGCTACAAGTTCTACGAGATCTTCTACCGTGACATCTTCAAGTTCAGACCCCTCAATCATTGCAGCAATGTCTTCAAGCACTTGTCTCTGCATCTGGACAATTCTTCTAGGTGCTTCCACTACATCTGGCCAAAGATTACGCCACACCCATTCATACAACTCATTTTAACTTCCTTCCAAGCCTCTTCTATGTTGTGAATAGACTTCATAATGTTGTATGACTTCCACCACTCTCGCATAGACTGTCTTCCTTCCCCGTCAGTTTCATGAATTAGTTGGCTAAAAGTGCGGCGATGGTAATAAGCTTTGAAGTTTGCTATTGCTCCCTGGTCCATAGGTTGTAATATTGACGTAGTGTTTGGTGGAAGGAACTTTACGTACACTTTTAAGTCTCTGGGCGTATCAAGTGAGGTTGGATGTCCTGGGGCATTGTCTAAGAGTAATATAACTTTAGGTTCAAGCCCATTTCTGTCACAGTATGATTTGACTGATGGGCAAAAACTATTAGAATACCATTCTTGAAAAATTTCCCGTGTAACCCACGCCTTTCTGTTTGATCGCCACACAACTGGTAGACTTGTCTTGTCTGTGCCTCGCATTGCACGGGGTGTTTCTGAATGGTACACTAGTAAAGGTTTCAGTTTGAAATCACCAGTGGCATTACCACCCAGCAGAAGTGTTAGTCGATCTTTCGCAGCTTTGAAACCACTGGCTTGACGTTCTTCCTTAGAAATGAATGTTCGAGATGGCATTTTTTTCCAGTAAAGTGCGGTCTCATCAACATTGAAGATGAGACAAGCAGGAATTTTCTCTCGTCTAACGAAGTCTTGAAACTTGTCTGGAAACTCAGCTGCAGCTTGAATGTCCGCGCTGGCCGCCTCGCCTGTTATGTGGATATTGTGAAGATTAGAACGCTGCTTGAACCGATGGAACCAGCCTCTGCTGGCAGCAAAAGTCGGAGTGGCACTCCCTTCTCCTTCTTTTGTTTTCAGCATCTCATACAAAGATTTTGCTTTTGTGCATATGAGATCTTGACTTAGTGGTGTGTTTCTTCTTATTCAAATCTTCGATCCAGACTGACAGTAATTTCTCCATTCTTTCTAAGATAGATGATCTCGAACGAGAAAGTTTTGTTGCACTTATAGGTGTTGAACCTTCGCTGGAGATTTTAATTTTTTCCCGATTTTTATAAATCGTTCTCACAGTCGATTCTGAGAGTCCAAAATCTCTCCCAACAATTGTTGCTTTGCCTCCATTTTCCATTCTTCTTAACACTTTCATCTTCAATTCCAAAGTGACGCTTTTACGCTCTTTTTTCTTTACAGGCGGCATTTTTAACGTAGGGTTAAATTATGTATGTATGTATCTCCAATAAATATTAAAACAAAACTGCCAGCCGACCGAACTAACATTACGGAACAAATGAACACACGAAACGAACGAGGAAATCCCCATAGAACAAAGTCGAAGGACAGGGAATTCCCAATTCTTCAAAGAGAATATTCAGAGAAAGCGGGGATCCCCCGCGACCATAGAGAAGTTAATGACTACATGAGCGCGAAATTTGAAATTCGCGTTATAGTGAAACCGCGCGTAACGGGGTCGCGCTAAGCGGGGTATTACTGTATTTCAATTTTTTTAAATAAATACTGGTTTTTTTTAGTTTTGTAAAAAAGTGTCAGCGCCATTGTTTCTGAAGGTGGAATACTCATAATTAGTACGAGCGTTCTATAGAGATGAAAAAAAGGATATATGTAAAGAAATTTGAGTTAGATGCTACAGGGTGTTTCAAAATAAATTTATAAGTTTCGACTATTTTAAATCGAAAAAATCTCAAATATTTTAAATGACACACCCTGTATATTATTATTTTTTCTGATAGATTTTACAAAACCCGCCAACTTTTATTAAGTATGTCATATACCTATTTTTAATAGTGTTCGATTTATTTTGAATTTTTCAATTTTTACCCTTGTTTTTAATACACTTACGCTATTGTGAAAACATAAACAAATAGTTATTGTTGTTGCTGCTGTTTAGGGGGCAGAGCGCGTCGACTACGATGGTCATTTGGCGCCCCATTAAAGATTTTTATTTAATTATCATACTGTTATATTCATCTCGTTTAGATAATTGCGGATGTTATTTTTGATTGTAGGAAATTAATTAATGGTATACGTAATCGAATGAGGGATTTTGTGTTTTGTTCTCAGCAGGGAGGAAAAATGTGTTTGACTGAGAGGATGGCATTACAGGTTGCCCACTTCGGTATAGGTTTTTTTTTTAATAGATATGAATGTGTTTGATAAATATACCCTATAGCAAGTCTTCTTAATAAAGTGTTTTCAGATCTTGTATTACTCATAATATGTAAGGGTGGGTATACCGTAGGTTTTAGTGACCATAGTTTGTTGTCATTATTTTCCAGATCCCACTCCAGTTGGAATGTATTCCTATTTATTGCTTGAAGCAGTTTAAGAAAATCGTTTTTGTTGTTTTCTCTTGAGAAAGGGTCTCCATTAGTTGCTGCTATTTTAGCTTCCCTATCAGCCATGTCGTTGCCCTTTATGTCCGTGTGTCCCGGGATCCATAAATATGATATTTTGATGTTTCTCATATTTGCAATGTATAGGAGGTCCATAATTTGTCTTTGATATGTATTATTAGAAGCTGCTAACAGAAGATAGACAAGAATTTCAAGAAGAGAACCCTGAAGACGAACAGAATAAGGAAATAAAAGAGATATAACTAAGCTATGAAGAAGTAAAGAAGACAATAAAAACACTCAAAAATAATAAATCTGCAGGGCCTGGGGGTGTGGTAAATGAAATGATTAAGTACGGGTCTAATAAATTACATCGAATGCTGAGAAACATGTTCCACAGAGCGACAAACAGATAAAAAATACCAGAGGAATGGTCAAAAGCTTATATAGTATCTATATTTAAAAAGGGAGACTGCAGAAAATGCACAAACTATAAAGGCCTAAGCATAATATCGAGTATGGGACGTTTGTATGGAAAAATTATTAAAAATATCATGGAGGAAAATATAAAAGGAAAAATTGGAGAAGACCTAGCAGGCTTTACGGCCGGAAAATCATGTATAGACCACACATATACACTATAAAACAAACAATGGAAAAAAAACTGGCAAAGAATAGAGAAGTTCATCTAGCCTTCATAGACATAAGAATGGCCTATGACTCAGTACCAAGACAAAGATTATGGAACGCAGTGAAAGAAATAGGCATTGACAAAGAACTAATATACGCAGTAAAAGCACTCTACGAAAACAACACAGTGAACATAAAAATAGGACATAAAATAGGGAAGAGACTCCAAACATCAAAAGGCCTATTACAAGGATGCTCTACATCCCCAACACTATTCAAAATATACCTCGAACAAACATTAAAAAAATGGAAGCAAAAATGTAGTGGAATGGGAGTCCCAATACGAAAAGATTACTTATATACTCTAAGTTTCGCAGACGACCAAGTAATCATAGCGCAAGATGAGGAAGACCTCAGTTATATGGTAAGAAAACTGAAAGAAGAATACACTAAAGCAGGATTAGCAGCAATAAACTTTGATAAAACGGAATATCTAACAACAAAGGAGGGAAACGTGGAGAATCTAGAAGTAGATAACGAAACAATAATCAAAGGAACCGATATATTTAAATATCTAGGAACCATCATTTCAAAAAAACGCAACATCAGAAGAAGAGGTTAAAGCTAGATTAGGACAAACGCGAACATGCATAAGACAATTAAATTCGATCCTGTGGGACAAGCACATTACAAAGAGAAACAAAACACGCACATACAAATCAATAATACAAAGCATAATGACATACGGGTTAGAAACATGGACGATCAACAAAAGAAATAAATCTAAAATTAACGTGGTAGAGATGGAGTATTGGAGAAGATGTTGTAGAGTGACACGTATGGAGAGAATAACAAATGAAGAAATAAGAAGCAGAATGAACATCAAAGAGAACGCAATAAACACCATTGCAGAAAAACGATTAAAATGGTATGGATACATAAGACGAAGCGAAGATAATAAGTGGATAAAGAAAATAACGGAGTGGAGCCCTATAGGGAGAAGAAAAAGAGGAAGACCCTGACGATCGTGGAGACACGATGTGGACGAGGCTATGGGGGACAGGGGGTCTAACAGATGGAGACTGGGAAGATAGAAAACGGATGGAATCAAAGGCTGAGAGAAGGAAGACAGCGTCAGCTGTAGAAAATCCTTGTTATATATATATATTATTAGAATTACTGGATTTAATGACCGTTAATGTACTCAGGGAGTCTGATGCTATTAGTACTTTACTTGTCCCCATGGTTGGAGAAATCGCAAATCTTGTCGCCTCCTTAATGGCTAATAGTTTAAATCGTTTTATGATGTTTCCATAAATGGATGCGGCTCCGACTCCTTTATCGGATTTGGAACCATCAGTATGTATAATAGAGTGTTTTTCGGATAATGGGTGTGGATTCTATCTAGGAATATGATTTTTATTTCTTTGGGGGATTTATCTCTTACATTTTCAGTATGAAGATGGAGGTCAATATTTGGGATTGGAGATTTCCAAGGAGGGAAATTATTCCAGAGAGGATAATCAAATTTTGGGGGAGATAATTTATGCAGTATCATGAAGTCCTTTATTCTACTGTGAATAGAATCTGGAGGAGATACCGAGTTTGAACGATGTGCATTTGTTAAGTTAATTGAGCCTTTTGAGTGAGGTGACTGAAGGGTGGATGCATAAAATTTCATCAGAGAGTGTTGCCTATCCAGACGGAGTGATGGTGTTGCTGCTATGCACTGTAGACTAACCACGGGTGAAGTTCTTCTGAATGCCCCAGTGGCCAGTCTTAAGGCCTGATTCTGTATTGTGTTTAAAGTTCTTTTTACCCCCTGTGATGCTGAATTATATAAGAAGTCCCTGTATCTCAGTTTAGGGAGAATTAGAGATTTGTACAGTTTGATTAATGTTGGAAAGTCTGCGCCCCATTTAGTGTTAGCTAAGCATTTTAGAATATTTAGATCTTAAGTTGTACGGGTCTTGAGGTTTTCTGACGTGTGGAACCCAATTCAATTTGTTGTCGAAAGTTAACCCAAGAATTTTGGAAGGATTCATTAAAGGAATTACTTTATTATTTAGAGTTAATATATTGATTTTTGGACAACTACGTATCTTGCAAAAATGTATGCAGACAGATTTTGTTGGGGAAAAGGAAAGGCCCATGCATTTACTGTGGTTATTGTAGATTGTATTTCGCGAGTTAATTCGTTTGAAGAAGTATTCGAATTGTATAGAATGAAATCATCAGCAAATAACTTGAAACTCACTGAGGCAGGAATCTCATTTATTAAGGATATCGTGGCTATGTTTGCCAAACCATATGGATAAAGTTTATAGCGTCCAAGAAAATTACAGAAAAAATGTTACCTTTATCGATCGTCTCTAACGTTTTCATAAGTAAAATCTTTCTACAATGACATTTTAAAGAATGTATCACACCTTGATCCATAGGCTGGAGCTTTGCATCACTTGTGTTCGGAGGCATAAAAACCAATTTTATTTGCTGTAGATGAACCTCAGGGTGCGCTGGACAGTTGTCAGTCAGAAGTAATATTTTGCTGTTTGTGAATTTTAATTCTTTATCCCATTCTATCAGTTCGTTTTTAGAAATTTCTACTTTACTGGTAAATGTTTGTTTTTAAAACACCTGGGACTGGCGGACTTTCCTATCACCAACAATTTTCTTTTCTCTGTTCCAGACATATTTGCAGTTACCAACACAAACTTTAATGTCTTAACAAACCCGTTTTCATCCGCATTAAAAATGTACACGTATTCATAACTTTCTCGAATTTTTCCGGCCATACATTGGCCAACCACTGATCAACAACATATCCACTACTATTTTACCCCCACTAATATTATGTCGCTTTTTAAATCGTTCAATCCAACTTCTAGAACAGTTAAACTCGATGTTCTCTATTTTCCTTCCCCATTCACTAGCTTTCCCTTGTAAAGTATAGCTGGTAATAGGAACATGTTCATGTCGTTTTTGACTAAACCATTTAAGGAGTCCTTTATCGACTTGGTCATGTGTAGATTTTCTTATTTTTTTTTACAATTAAAACTTTCTTTTATCATAAACTCCTGGACAAAATTAACGCAACAATCTGAAAATTAATTTATCTTTTTCTATGTCAGTTTTAAAGTTTATCGAGTATTTCAATAGTAGGCTATGCATATTTTGTTTCGTTGTTCATGACAGAAATCAAAACAATTCGTTTAGATTTACAGTTTTAAAGAATTTTTTAGAAGATAAACAATTTTCTGTTATAATGCGATAGATTTTCTTTAAAAGTAAGCTTATAAATTGTTCTCTTTTTCAAAGTACGTTTTTGTAGTAGACTGTTTTTTATTTTTGACCCCGAAGAATTAGAAAAATGAATCGAACAAGGAATTTAACTGAACACGAGGTAGTGCGAGCCTCAGTTTTATTGGACGAGGGATATTGTCAGAGTTATGTTGCCAATTTGTTAGGCAAACATCGTTCCACAATAAGTCGTATGGTAAGACGCTTGAATGAAGTAGGAACTTATTCTAGAAGGCTAGGGCAAGGGCGAAAACGATGCACTAGCGACCTAGATGAACGTTTTTATAAGACAATATGCTTCAAGAAACAGGACTGTCACTAGTTCTATAATAAGAAACGAACTCGAAGCTGTTCGCAATGTCACAGTTTCTTCTAAAACAGTTAGAAGACGGTTAAATGAAGCTGAATTAAACAGTAGGAGACCAGCCACTGCGCCCTTGCTTACTAGAGAGAAGAGAGTTGCCAGGTTACGTTTTGCTCGAAATCACGAAAACTGGTCTGTGGATGATTGGAAACAAGTTTTCTTCACAGATGAAACTAGGGTTAGTCTAAAACATCCAGATGGTCGTGAGCGAGTATGGCGAAGACCAGGAGACAGGGTTTGCTTCTTGCAATATCTCTGCAAGGATTCCATTCGGCGGTGGCTCTGTTATGTTCTGGGGTGGCATCTGCTTTGATGCTCGCACAGAGTTAGTTCCTGTCCGTACGAGATCCATAAATGCTGACTACTATCTTGAGAATATTGTAATAGAACATGTGATGCCTTGCGGTCATTTTGTGGGGCCCAATTTCCTGTTTATGCAAGACAACGCTCGACCTCACGTGGCTAGGGAGGTACTCTCGATTATCTTAATCAAATTGATACACCGATTATGCAATGGCCACCAAAAAGCCCGGATCTGAATCCAATAGAACATGTATGGGATCACCTTAAGAAGAATGTGAAACGTCATATACCCACACCTAGAAACCTGAGGGAACTTGAAAATGCAGTTATCACAGAATGGGAGCAAATTCCTCAAGATTTTATCCAAAATTTAATTAGAAGCATGCCTGGGCGCATAAACGCTGTCATCCGAAGTAGAGGAGGCAACACATGCTACTAGTGTTTCAGTTACAAACCATTAATTTTGCTACTAGTGTCCAAGTTTATTTTTTTTCATTATTACATAATTTCAACGATTTTGTTATTAGGTCTTAAGAATAATTTTAATTCGAATCTTATAGAGAAATTTGGTAGCTAAATTCACTTTTAAAGTATCCGAATAAGTTTTAGTGTAACCAATGTTCATAAAAAATTATTAAAATTAATTCATTATAGAGATTTGTATGATTTAATATATTGTTGCGTTAATTTTGTCCAGGAGTGTAAATTGATAAGATTTGTTGCCTCTTTTTCCATATGGTAGAAACCGTAGATTTAGTTAAATTCAACTGTTTGCAAACATCACTTTGTTTAACTCCATTTTCTATTTTCCTTATAATATCTTATTTGTCTTTTAAAGTAAACACTTTACGTTTTTGTATACGTATTTTAAAATAAAAACTTAAACATTCACTTTGCTACTTTGATCAAATATGTATTAGAACCACATAACACAAATAAATTGAAAATAATACTGCTCGAACTAGCGACAGGGCGGAAATAAGTAGAATAGGAGTTCCCAGCGAGTTTCGGTGAATTCCCTAAGTTAAGTTCGGCGACATCGAGCACAGGGAGTGGCAAGTTCGTTATAAACGGACACAAAACATCCAAATTTTGTTCGCTTTATCCGGAAGTTCGTCATAACCGATAAAAATTTGCATTGGTGTTATGGATGTTTTTTCGTGCATTATAAAATAGTTCGTTTTAAAAAACCGGAAATTCGCTATATACGCGTTCGTTATAAGCAGACTTCACTATAGTTGCTTTGTAAAACCTAATAAAAGTGGCTAAAATCTGACCATAACTTGGAAACGATATCCTAATATCAACAAGGTACATAAAAATTTGAAGTAAGTAGGTCAAAGAACATAAGAAAAATTTGACTAAAATATATAAAATGGGCAAAACTGGCCATTATATAAAAGAGGAAAACGTTGTCAGGATTCACGATGAATAATTTCAATAAGTCGCTTGGATAAACTTATAGTACGGCGACTTTTTACTGCAATTTAGCCAGTTTTTTTTTTATTGTTTCCATTTTTTCAGCAAAAATTTACATATTGCGCTGTAAAAAAGGTTCTTAAAAAAGACGTGTTCAGCCGTGAATAATTGTTTCTGTTGGTCCAAGGAATGATTTAAATCGAGTCCAATGAGTGTCCCTTTTAAAAAAAAGTTTCTCTTTTTTTTTGAACCGCTAACATATCAACAATTTACGGAAATGCTCATAATATAGTCGATGCACGCATACCCATACAGACTTGCGTTGAATTATGCAGCCTTGGCCAGAAGTATTAGGCACCCTACAATTTACTTCATTTCTTGTGTTTCAGGGTAAAAAATTAAATTCGTATGTTTTTTGTAAAATCGTAAAATTATGAAATAAATTAATATTTGGTGTGTCCGCCCTTAGCTTTAATTACAGCAGCAATTCTTTGGGGCATGCTGCGTACAAGCCTAGTACATTCAGTTGTACTTATGACATCCCACTCATCCATCAAAGCGCTTTTTAGCGCTGCTTTTGATGTTATGCTATGCTCCCGTATCTTGCGCTTCAGAATACCCCAAAGATGTTCGATAGGATTAGATCTGGAGACTGCGCCGGCCAATCCAACAAGACAATGTTATTGTCTCTAAACCAGCGCATCGTAGCCGCTGATTTATGACAAGGTGCATTATCTTGCTGGAATTTGATGTCGTCTAAAATTAGTGTCGCCAAAAATGCGCGTTAGCGAAGACATCAGTACAGTTTTTAGTACATTTATGTACTTTTGACTGTTCATGCGGCCTTCACAAACGAACATTTCGCCGACACCTTTAACAGCCGTGCAGCCCCAGATTATAATGCTGCCTCCTCCGTCTTTTACAGTAGGTACCACGCAATCTGAATGGTATTCCTCGCCGACACTCACTCCT
Organism: Pachyrhynchus sulphureomaculatus; assembly: GCA_019049505.1. Lineage (NCBI taxonomy): Eukaryota > Metazoa > Arthropoda > Insecta > Coleoptera > Curculionidae > Pachyrhynchus > Pachyrhynchus sulphureomaculatus. The sequence goes on along the minus strand of CM032446.1, from coordinate 5,316,083 downwards.
CTCACGAATGTCACACCTGACGTTCCGTAAGAATAGAAAAAAATACTCAATTAAAAAATTAGTTGTTATCTTTACTAAAACGGATTAAATCAAGAGAAATTGTATGTAGTTATTTGTTAAAATAAATCATATAAAAACTTACCTTAAAGTTGGATTCGTCGGACCATACAACATTAGACCAAATGTTGCTTCAGAGCCCACTCTAAGCGTTCCTTCCTTTTGGTCTCTGAAAGCCAAGGCTTCTTTCTAGCTTTGCACCCTCTTAATCCAGCTTCTGTCAGCCTTCTTGCCGTTCGAGAACTAATCGGCATCCCAATCTCTTCCGACAGAGTTGCAGCGAGCTCAGTGATGTTTTTTTTTTTCGATTTTTAATAGACTCGCGGATGAGTTTTCTGTCCTGTCGCTCATTAATCTTACGTTTTCTGCCCGTTCTCATTTTGTTGGCATGGGAGCCAGTCTCCACAAACCTTTAATAGCACATTGCACTGCGCACCGAGAATATTTCACTAACTTGGCTATTTCTACTTGGGACTTGCCTTGTTTCGTGTAGAGTTTGAATTTTAATTCGTTTTTCGATACCAAGCTCACTTTTCTTAGACATTTCTCAAATATAAGAATGTCCAGTTCACAAATAAAACAGGCACGGAAGCTTCTTGACACTACAAGTAGTAAAAAGAGACTGATAAAACATTAAAAATATTTTTCAAAAAACTTCATTATCGCAATTTTGTGGGGCAGGTGTTTTATGGACCTGTAAAAGAGATTGTCTATTGTTTAAGTTAGCTTTTGACAGCGCCGCCTATACTATTGTTAAAAAAATTAGTCTTTTTTTTAATATTTTATGAGTGTCACGTGGTTATTAGGGGTGCCTAATACTTTTGGCCAAGGCTGTATATAGTATATATCGAGCTAGCTGCTTAACAGGTTTACATCTGTAATATAGAGCTTGCTAATGAATAAGGTAGATCGTTAAGGTTTACTAAAAAACTACTTTTTGACAAAGCGAAGAATTTTCTTCAATAATTTGGGTGAAAGTAAAATATGGTTTATATTTTACATTTTGGAGAAATTTTTATTTATTATTTTTTTTGGGCAAGGAAACGTTTATTTTTGTTGTAAACCACATAAGAATATTTTAAAATGTTATTTCTGTTTGTAGCCTTCACCATGGAGCAAGACATACCCGACTACGACATGGATTCGGATGACGAACGATGGCTGCAGTCTCAAAAGCCCCCGTCTTGACCTCACCCCACTTAAGGTAATAAGTTGATATGTAGTAACATAAATGTGTCGCATATTCGATAAGGTAATTGACTCAAGTACTGTCTACTTTTAGTTTGAGGAGATGATGGACAGGTTAGAAAAAAGTAGCGGCCAAACGGTCGTCACGCTGGCAGAAGCGAAGGCATTGCTGAAAGAGGACGATGAGCTGACCATTGCCGTGTTTGATTACTGGTTGAATAAAAGACTCAAAACTGTAAGTAGTTACAAATGGGTAAATTATGACTTATTACATGGGGTGAAAAGTCCCGAGACTTTCCTAGAGATGGCGGCACAAACAAAAAAAAAAGATTTTTCAGTTAGTGTCAACTCTCAGACGATTCGTGTAAAATTTTCATGAGATTTTGACTATTAGTTTGCAAGTTACGGGTAAAAACATTGTTTTTTCTTCAAAAGTCTTAGGATTTTTTACCCTATTTAGCACAGTAAATTAAAAAAAATCTAAATTAAACTACATCTCTCTACATCAAATTATAAATAACAATCTGTAATATGTTCATTTAATGTCTGGAATATAAGGCCTACTAGACAGTGTTCTAGGCCGTAGTTGGACCCACTAAGTTATAATTACACAGGCCAACAAAATAATATTTGTAAAAACTTTTTAAAACCAATACATCTAAGTGTTATGTAATTTTGGCTGCTGAAACCGTATCTGGTATCAGATTTTTTGTATCACCCACAGTTCTCTCACAAAGATGACATTGATTAAATTTCCTCTTCCTGCTTGAAAAAATTTCTTTTTCTATAATGGTAAATAGATGTTCCAGATTCCAATAAATGTTTTTCTTTCAGCCTAGAACCAAGCAATTCTGCTTTTTTCTTTAGTCAAACCCAAATTTCTCACTAAATCATTTAACTCGGCTTGTGTAAACAACCGTGGTTTTAAATTTTCTAGAGAACATTGAAACTTATCATCATCCGGTCGACTTTCATTAAATTCGGGACTAGTTTGTAAAATGTCCTCAATAATCTGAGGTGGCTCAGGGACAGGAAGTCCCGATCCATGCCCCACCGGCCGATTAGCTGAAATAAGTTACGATAGACAATTACTTTCTTATTTTTGGAGTTACAGTCGCTTTTTCCGCACTCGTGCCGCTCCTGGAGCGTTTTAGGGACTTCCCTGCAGCACGTGTGCTAGACCAATAAAAAAAAAAAAAAACCAGTCAAAGTGAAACTCGTACACTATAAAAATTTTAAATATTTTTATCTCAGTGTAAAATAAACAACAGCAAATACATTTTGTGTGACCTGCGTATTAGTACAAATTCCTCAGCATATAGTGATCTAAAAAAAAAATTTGGAATGTAAACAAATTGTTATAAATTTGCATTTAGAATGCCAAAATTAAACTCGTACAGTTAGTATCTAATTGTTGTAAAAATACCTTGAAACAAATTTATTCTAAAATTATAGTGTCTGGTGATAGTTTCAAACATTTACTGTCGTTTAATTTTGTTTTTAAAATATGGGACGGCAACGAGGACAAACTTGCGTTGCCGAAAGGGAATTGATAATCCATCATTTTCAGATGGGTAAGTCCTACCGTCAAATCGGCAAGATTGTGAACCGAAGTCATACAACAGTTCAAACTATTGTAGACCACTACAAAAATGAAAATAGAATAAAAAATAAAGTTAGAAAAAGTCCCAGAAAAATTTTTAATTATTACGACGAACGATGGATTTTGCGAAAAGTGGAAGAAGATCCAAAAATTTCTGCTCCTAAGCTAGCAAAGGAAGCTGAAAAATATTTGCATAAAAGTGTTAATCCACAAACAATTAGAAATCTTTTAAAAAAACATAAATTAAATAGCAGGGTTGCTAGAAAAAAGCCATTTATTAGTAAAGTAAATAACGTTAAAAGACTACAGTTTGCTGAAGAATACCGTGAAAAGGATTTTGAATTCTGGAAAGAAGTTATTTTCACTGATGAGAGTAAGTTTAACATTTGGGGATCGGATGGGCAGTTAAGAGTATGGAGAAGGGCAAATGAAGCACTAAAAGAAAAAAATCTAAGAGCGACAGTTAAGCATGGAGGAGGATCCGTTATGGTGTGGGGGTGTACGTCTGCCAAAGGCCCAGGAAACTTACATTTTATAGAGGGTATAATGGATCAAAATATGTATTTGGACATATTGAAGCAAAATTTAAAGCAAAGCGCGGAAAAGTTTGGATTGCAGGGATCATTCAAATTTTATCAGGATAATGATCCCAAGCATAAAGCACAACGAGTTAAACAATGGCTCTTATACAAACTGTCCAAAAGTACTCGAAACGCCACCACAAAGTCCAGACCTTAATGTAATTGAAAATTTATGGAGCCATTTGAAAATTGCCATCAGAAAACATGAAATTTCTAATAAAAATCAAGTCAAGGTTGTATTACAGGAAGAATGGGAAAAAATATCGCCAGAATATTGTGAAAAATTGGTGCGGTCGGTCCCCAATCGACTAAGAGATGTGATAGGAAACAAAGGCCTACCAACAAAATATTAGACAGTATAGAAAGCCATTTTTTTACATTTGTACGAGTTTCATTTTGATGTTTAAAAATAATATTTTTTTTATTTTTCTGTCAAAATATTTGGAATAATTTACTATTCGCATTGTTATTTAGTTATACTAATTGGGAGTTAAATGATAAAATCTTATTCTTTCAGTGTGCTTTTTGTGTTACAAATAAAATTATATTGAAGCTAGTGTACGAGTTTCGCTTTGACTGACTGTATATCCAGAAACATCATCGCTGCAAAAATAACAATCATTTGAATGATTTTCCTGCTTTCTCATACCATAGGTCAGGGGTCGGCAACCTTTTAACTAAGGGGTGCCAGTTTTCATCCATACAACATTTTGCATGCCGACATAGGTACTTACTACAACTAAAATTAACAAAAATTAACTTAAAATATTGCTTTTAGAAGGTTTAATTACAAAAAAATTTTAACATTTAACAAATAATTTTATTATACTAGTCCTAGGACCTAGTGTGAACCCTGTGCTTGAAGTTCTTTAGAGAGTTTTCTTATATCCGGTTCATGTCTGGTTATTTTCAGTGTCACACATGCTTCCGAGTTGTCTGTTGTCACCCTGCTTCAGTACGGGTTTAAAATCACTCTCATATGGGAAAAAACTTGTTCACAGATATAGGATGATCCGAAAGCTGTAAGCATGGCAAACGCTACTTTCTTAAGACAAATCAATTTCTCTGGTAAACTCATCCAACAACTGAGTATCTCGTTTGAATGGTTGTGGCAGTCACCTTCTAATACCCTTCTTAATTCTACAAATTTCGTGTTCCGTAACTCGGAGCTTTTAAATTCAATGTATTGAAGATCAAAATCATTAATGTCCATCCATGAGAAAAGAGATCTGTCAAAGCAACTGCTGGAAAAATCCATTAAATCTGGTTTGATTAAAACAGCGAACATAGGACCATGTTTATCAAAATCCTGACCCCTCTGGATAAACCCTCTTTTAAATTAGTCATATATTTCAGAATTTCGTCTATTAGTGCACCATCGTCGACACTGGATATATAAGTTTTTAAATTTGAAAAATATTTATATGTGTTTGTAGTAATATCGCTGATAAACAAATTTATTTTTAATTTGAATGATTTCCAGGGTTCGTATAAATCCAGAACTGTTTTGCCTGAACCTTGTAACTTTAAGTTGAGTTCACTGAGATGGTTTGTAATATCAGTAACATTAACATACAGATCCAGTTCTTATCTTCTAGTTCAGGATAAGCATCCACTTGATTTTTTTCCAACAAGAACGATTTAATTTCGCCCAGACATTGCACAAATCTAGAGAGCACTTTACCACGGCTGAGCCAGCGCACATTATTGTGCAATAGTATATCTAAATATACACTTTCTAATTCCTGCAGAAACGCCTTAAATTGTCTGTGGATCAGTGAAGAACGACCGACAATATAGTTAACTATTTTAACCACCCTATCCAATACGGATTTTAAACTTCCAGCGGAGATTTTAGCGCACAAACTCTCTTGGTGAATTATGCAATGAAAATTCAAAACTGATCGACCCATGCGTTCAATAAGAAGGGAAACAAATCCTTTATGTCTCCCAATCATAGCAGGAGCGCCACCTGTCATTACGCAAAATTTTTTATTTAAATCAATGTTCCGCTTTTCAAAATGTTTAACAAATTCTGAAAATATATCCTCTCCTCTTGTAGTTCCCTGCAATGGGAGCAAACAAATCAGCTCTTCACACACACTGCCATCATCGAAGTATCGCGCAACGATTGCAGACGGGCAATGTCATTAATATCGACACTTTCATCCAATGCTACACTAAATACAAAACTCCGTTTGATAGCGTCTCTCTTCTGTTTTGGACATTTTGTGTCATTTTGGTAATTCGTCTCTCGATGGTCCGCGCTGATGCCGGTATATCCCTAATCCTGGCCAATATTGTATCCTTATTGGGCAAGTCGTCGAATAAAATCTCGCCAGTACTCAAAAACGTTTGCTTCATAAATTCTCCGTCAGTGAACGGCCTACCCTTTTGTGCCAACGATTGTGAAATTTTGAAACTGCATTCAGTTACCTGATTTTTTCCTTGGAAAACTTTGCTAAAGAATGTTGACTGTTTCTCGTATTGTTTACTTGCTCTTTGTATTGCCTCGCTTTTATCAGCGTTATCTTTAAATGACGATTCATGTTTTATCTGGAAATGTCGTTGAACACTAGATGTCCGGAAAACTACGCTTTCCCGCCATGGGACACAAATGGCCCGATCGTTTTGCTGTACAAAACCGTAATCTGTTGTCCATGAAGTTTGAAATGATCGAAATTCTACCTTCTGTTTCTTCGCGGCCATAACGCAACGTAATTTTAATTTTTAAACTTTTTGACGACTATTGACTGGAACGGATGTTACTTCTATACTAAATGATCCAAACGTGTAGCCGCTTGCTTTATATAGAAAAATAATGTTTCCAGAAAATTCCAATAATTACGTTTATTAAATTTCTTAGAACAAAAATTATTATCTACAACGCGCCCATTGCAATCAAAGGGCCGCCTAGAAGTTAAATCTAACAAAAACTAAAGTTCGGCAGCCTTATAGCGGCTCTTTTGATCTGAATTGAGGACGTTTATTTGTGTTTTTGCCTAGGCTTATATTTTGAGGCTTGCCGTCTTTAATACTTGCCGAAATTAAAGCCAAACCAATGCATTCAGTAAAATTATAAATTACAAAATATATATTTTGTAGTTTTTGGTAATAATACCTAGTGACCTATATAATATATCGTTTTTGTTTGTATCGTTAAAGTAATACTGTCTTCGATTATTTACTTAATTTCGAAACATGTCACAGATTACAGAATTAATGTGTAAACTTTGTATAGGTACGCGTGCCATTCAAAATTGCTTGGCGTGCCAGAGATGGCACGCGTGCCATAGGTTGCCAACCCCTGCCATAGGTACTGCAAATCTAAAAGCTTTCTTTTCTTTCTTATACCATTTCCTAAGATCCTCGATACAAACATAACATACTTTGTGAGGAGTCCAATATTTTTCTTGATTACCGATTTCTACACCAAAATATGCAAAGTATACTTTTTTTACAAAGTTAGTAATGTTTCTTTGATGTTTTTTAACTACAAACTCACCACATATGTAACAAAAAGTGTTGGGAGAGTTTTTACAACCACGTACCCATTTTGAGTGTGAATTAAAGGACATGAGTTAAACACTGCGATGCGAGGTTATATTAACTGGAAGAAAACAAACAGCTGTGACATTTATCGGAACTGCCAACCTAATAACATTTGATTTTACTGCCAACCTTATAAAATTCTGATTTTATTGCCAACCTAATAACATTCGAATGATAAAAAATTAACTTTTCTCATTTTGAATATTAAAATGTGAAAAATTGGTGGGTGATGATACGACTTTTTTATTATTATTTTCGGATTCAGCACACCAAAAAACATAGGAATCAGGTAAAATTATTAAAAAAGTTTTTTCATCGTTGGCCTATGTTATCATTACAGTATTTTTTTGTTATTTTTTTTAGCAACATCCCCTGATACTAACAGTACGCACCGAGCATCGACAAGGCACGGCCGCTAACAATCCCTATTTGGCATTCAGGCGACGCACCGAGAAAATGCAGACGCGCAAGAACCGCAAGAACGACGAGGTTTCCTACGAAAAAATGCTCAAGCTGAGAAGGGACCTGGTCAGGGCTGTGACCTTGTTGGAGCTTGTCAAGAGGAGGGAAAAGTGCAAAAGGTATGGTGAAACTGGAAAAGGCGCAACATTCATTTTTTTTGACTTTTTGATGAAAACATTAATATTTTTATGTTTTGTTTTTTCACTTTTTGACAATAATTTGGTATGAAAGCTTTCACGGTTGAAAAATCGTGGTTCTTGTGATTAGACCGGTCAGTTTGGTGTAACTTTCTGACGTTTCGCCCACGATTTCACGAGTAGTTCAGATACGCCGGAAAGTTATTCAAAATTAACACGGTTTAGTCGCAAGAACGACGAATTCCGCAATTTTTGTTTATTGGTCTTGAAACCAGGCCCGAAGTTGAACGATGATTTTATAAGAGCTTCTTTCAAGCGTTGAACTAACTTTGTTTTCTAATTTAGGGAATTTGTCCATTTGACCGTAGAAGTTTTTGAAAAGAGATTCCAGGCTCGTGATTTCAGTGGCGCTATAGAAGCCGAAGCGGCCGCATCGAAGGCCGCGACGGCGCCGCAACGTCCCGCATTCACGCCTATATTCCATAACCACTACCCGAACCAGAGTTGGGCAGACGCCGTGGCCAGTCAGGCACAGGCTGCTGCCCAAGCGTCAAAGACTACCATCAAAGACGAGGTAAGTAAGGTTATTAAAGTGTTTCATATTTGCTGTAATAATTTGTGTAAAAATTTTCTTCTTCGACTTATTTTTAGGTCTAAGATCTGTTTTTTGGTATCGTCTATTATTCAACCATTTTCTTGTGAGGTTGACTGCCAGCTATCTCTCCAGCGTTTTGGTGGTCTGCCTGATGGTCTTCTGGTCTCCGGTTTTCTATTCTGTGCAATCTTCACCAGTCTATCATCTATCATTCGGTTTAGGTGTTGGTTCCACATGCTGCTTTTGTCTTTTTCTTGTCCATCTTACAATGTTTTCTGTTTCAGATTCCGTTCTTATTGTTTCATTCCGTGTCCTGTTGAGTAGTGTTTTTCCACATATAGTTCTTAAAATTCTCATTTTCTAGAAATTGTAAGGCATTTTGCCTTTTTTTACAGAGATCTCCATGTTGTATAGTTCTGCGACTCTTCTGAAACTTTGCAACTGCCTTTGTAAGTTATCTTTGGATTCATTAATTAGCGCGACATCGTCGGCATAACATACCATAGTAATTCTCTTCTTTCCTAAGCGGTATCCAAGACTGTCGTCTTTTGTTAGGTCTATTATCTTGTCCTTTATTATACTAAAGAGTCTAGGACTCTGACCGTCACCTTGTCTTATGCCACATGAGATACATACTTCCTCTGATAATTCTTTATTCACTTTTATTCTTATTGTGTTGTTGGCGTTTAACTTCTGAATGAGACATATTATTTTTTCCTTGCCTCCTTTTTCTATGAGTATATCTACAACGTCTTCTAGTTTTACCTTGTTGAATGCTTTCGTTAGGTCTATGAAACAGATGTACGCTGCTTTGTTGTATTCTATTGCTTTCTTTGCAATTTGTCTTATTATGAATGTCGCGTCTATTGTAGATCGGTTTTTTCCTAAACCCTTGTTATTCCTCATTAGTGGGTATAGTTATATTTACATTACCGTCAGAAAGTATTTGCCCATCTAGTTATTTCAGTCTCAAGACAACAAAAACCCAGATAATATATATTTTTTTTAATTTTAATGAGTTATTTATTTTCACATTATTTACAGTCTAGAAAATCAGAAAAATATTCATAATTTTCCAGGATTTTTCTCATCCATGTGACTCCTCCTGTTTTTAATTACCTCTTTACAGAGTTTCGGCAGTCTGTTCAGTAGTTTCTTCAGAGTTTCTTCAGTTATTTTAACCCATTCTGCTTGCATAAGTTCCCACAAGTGATTTTCTGATGTTGGATTGAGTTTTCGAACACACCTGTCCAAATGGTTCCACAGTAATTCGATGGGGTTCAAGTCGGGTGATTGTGGAGGCCAAGTCATTACTTCCAGGACGTCATCGGATTTCCATTGGTCCAAAAGTTCTCTAATTTGTTTAGCAGAATGTTAAGGGCGCTGTTATGCTGAAAAAAAAATTCCCTGAAAAATATCTCTTGCAGAAGGAAGCATTTGAGTTAGCAAAATTTCTTGATACTGTTTTTTTGCATGATTCCTTCTATCCTAAAGATTTTTTCCAACTTTACCATTGCCAAAACAACCCCAAACTATTACTGAACTTCTACCATGTTTTACTGTAGGCTTCAAACATCCTCTCTCCAGCTGACCGTCGCACTTAAACTCGTCGATTTGAACCAAAAATTTCGAATTTAGGTTCGTTGCTCCAAAGGACGAAATTTCATCGTTCCGATGTCCAATTTTCATGTGCGCGGGTCCATTCTAATCGTTTACGTTTATTCACAGCCGTGATTTCTGGTGCGGTTAGGCGGCGATTACGTCTGCTGAACATTGTTATAGCTCTGTCTTTAGTGGGAGTCGTTTTTGGAGGCCTTCCTGAACGTTTTTTTGTTGAGAATTTCATGTCCCGCAGAAATTTTTTTTACGACGTAGTCCATCGTTCTCGTTGGCATTCGCATATCACTCGTGATTTGTCGACTGGAGTGGACCATTTTGATGTCTCGCAATTATCAGAGCCCGATTTTCAACGGAAACTTCTTTCGTTTTTTGGCATTTTCACAAAACAATTGAGTCTGTATCAAATGGTAAAGTACTGTTTGCGAATGCTTAATTTCCAAAAGGGCAATGGTGTTTATAGCATAGTTTTTATCATAAAATGTCACTAGGAATTTCCATAATCCCTAGAAACTTGAAATAAGTTCTTACTTTAACTGGAATTCTCAGAAATCGCCTCAAAACGATTATCATGCAAAACTTGAAAATTTGTTCTAATTGGTTTTTAATTTGTAATTTCACCAAAAAGGCTTATCTGAACTATTTTATGATGGACACTTGTTAAGAATAATTAAATTTACCTAATATAATAAAAGGGTTTAATTAGGTATTAAATTTTGGTAGTTACATTGAGATTTCTAGGTGGGCAAATACTTTCTGACGGTAGTGTATATGCTCTGCTGTTGTTTGAATTTGAAGGTCCCTTTTTACTACCTTTTTCAGCACAGTTATGCTTTTGTTCCACTCTTTGGTATCCTCATTCTATTGTAAATCTTTTCAAATAGTTTGTGTATTTCGATGTTTTAAAAATGTTTGCCCTTCATATTTAGCAGCTCATTACAAATTTCATCCTCCCCTGGTGTCTTTCGATTTTTTAGTTTCGTTACGGCCTTGTTTACATCTTCTAATGTTATTATTCCTTGTTGTTCTAAATCAGTTGTTTCTAATGGTTCCACGCGTTCATCGATAGTATCCTCGTGTTTGAACAAGTTTTTAAAGTAGTTTACCCATTCATTTCTCGGGATAGTACTTATTTGTACATATTCATTTATAGGTTTTTTCCTTCCCTTAACATCTTCCATATCTTCTTCTGGGACCCATACAGATCGTGTTCCATATCACTTGTAAACTTTCTCCAATATTCTCGCTTGATATCCACGATTCTACGTTTGCTTCTTTTTCTAACTTCTTTATATTTATCGTGCTCTTCTGGTGTTTTCTTATTTTTTATAGTCTAGATAGGCTTTTCGTTTTTCTAGTGCTAGAGACTTTATTTCTGATGTATACCACGGTTTGTAGGCTTTCGAAGTGGCGTTTATATTCACTTTATAAGTTTCTATAGCTTCTTTTTCCGCGTGCTTTATATTTGTTGATAATTTTAACCAGCTTCTTTCTATATCTTCTGTGTTTATTGGATTGTTAGTTACTTTTTCTTTTATTATGTTTTGGTATAACGTGTGTACTTCAAGTTTCTATTGACTCTATGTTTAATTTTTCGATGTACAGTAGAACCCCGATTAACCGAGTCGCGATTATCCGAGCTCCGGATTAACTGAGCCAACCCAAGATTATCCGAGGTACGCGCGGTCTATGCTGCGTATTAACCGAGCTTCTAAAATGTGTATGTATATATTTCCATTTAAAATCGTCGGGGCCTTCGGGGAATCCCCCTGGCCCGTGTGAGGGGTTCCCTATGTATGTTTTTAGACTCTTTCAGCTTGTAAATTTCCGTGAATGCAGTGCGTTATAGCGTTTACTACGGAGGAGTACGAGTATACTCACATAAATTATTTGGTTGGAATTCTGGTAGTTAAGTGTAATTAATACGAACTGCTTTGTTTGAATTTTTGTTTGTCGTATTATAATGGAGCAAAACAAGTGTAAAAGAATCGTCGTTCCTATTGAAGAAAAATTAAAAGCCATAAGAAGAATTGAAGCAGGAGAGACAATTAAAGCTGTTGCACGAGATTATGGAGTAGGTGAGGTAACAGTTGGAGATTGGAAAAGAAACCGCACAAAAAATAGAAGAGTGGTGTATAAATCAAGCCTCCCCTCGTCCTCAGAAGAAATTCAATGAAAAACCGACGACTATGAAAAGGTTAACGAAGCTTTATTCATGTGGTTTAACCAACAGAGATCAAAAGGTGTGCCTCTGTCAGGTCCAATTTTACAACAGAAAGCAATAATGATTAGTAGGCAATTCCCAGAGATAGATCAGTTTACCGCCAGTTCTGGATGGCGTCACCGCTGGAAAAAAAACGGTATGGTGTAGGACAACTGACTGTATGTAGTGAAAAACTTTCTGCTGATGTGTCATCAATTGAGAAGTTTAAGCAGAACTTTAAAAAGCAAATCGAAGATTGTGGATACACATGTGATCAAATTTACAACTGTGTCGAAACTGGTCTGAATTATAAAATGCTTCCATCAAAAACATTGGCATCTCGACAGGAAAAATCAGCTCCTGGGCACAAATGAAGTTAGGAAAGATTAACTATAATGGTATGTTCCAATGCATCTGGCAAGCACAAAATCCCACTGATGGTGATTGGCAAGTCTGCACGTCCAAGAGCTTTAAAAGACCTCACCCAAAGCCCTACCAGTCTATTACAAAAGTCAGAAGAGCGCATGGATGGACGCGACCTTATTTACTAACTGGTTTGAAGAAGAGTTCGTGCCATCTGTGACTAAATTTTTGAACAGAAACCGTCTTCCTGTTAAAGTAATTTTGTTAATGGATAATGCCCCCTCTCACCCCGGAGAAGGACTTCATGTGGGCGAAATTGTAAAATTTTTTCCTCCATATATAAGCAGCATAATGCAACCAATGGATCAAGGCTCTTCGAAAACATTAAAAAAAATTATAGGCGTTTATATCTTGAACATCTGTTAGAATACACAGAAAAGGAGGATATTATCAATGGGATGAAAAATGTTATTTACTGGGTGTCAAGCTTGGGATTCTGTGCGTACTACCACTATTCAAAAATCTTGGTCAAAAGTTATTGATTTTGAGGACTATAATGACAGTAAAGATGATACTCCATTAAATGAATTAGCTTGGAAATTTAGAATCCATGGAGAAATGTCCTGTTTGAGATAGAAGAAAAAGAAAAAAGTTTATTTGAATTAATGCAAAAATTAAAATAGATAGATGGAGAAACATTGCAGCGAGAAACAGAACCGCATAGATACCTATTTCACTGTTTTATAATGTATGTACCTATTTATATGTTAAAAACGTTAATACATCGGTTTAAAGTATTGGTGTTTATTTTTTGAATAAAAACAAATCCGGATTATCCGAGTTTTTAGTTATCCGAGGAGGGTGCCCCCTCCACGTTACCTCGGATAATCGAGGTTCTACTGTATTTAAAAATTTTCTGATTTCTGTAATATAAATTCTTTGTTTCCTCAATAGGTTATACCTAGAAGAGAGAAACGTCAATACAAGAAACGGAAACACAAATCGATCAGCGGTCGCGGCTTAGACGGCTTATCTTCAGACGAGGAGGGTTCCCTCGGCGCGCCAGCTCGAGGAACCACTCCCGAACTTGAGGAGCAGGAAGACGACGGTCCGTTCGCCTTCAGGAGAAACAGGCTGTGCAGTTACCATAAGGTAAATAATTGCACCGTAGAGATATGAACATGTTTGTTTTAGTGTGGTGTTTTTTTTTGTTGATAAAAAATAATTCTCTTTTTGTTTTTCTTAGCCACTTCCCACGTTAGGTAATTGGCCATGGTGTTCCAAGGAAGAAAGCGGTTCCGCTGATCCCAAGTACCGTTTTAACCTAACCTCACTTTCGAATCCAAAGAAATGTATAGGTTTCGCGAGGCGCCGGGTCGGTAGAGGCGGTAGGATTATTTTAGATAGGGTTACGACGGATTACGACGATTTGTGGCGAGGGTAAGTAAAACAATATATATGATTTGTTTAATTAATAGTTGCGTGCTGGCAACGCGATTGACATATTATGATTATATCTCAAATCAAATCAAAATCAGTTTATTTGCCAATATCTACAAATTCATAATGTGACAGAAATTAAATTTGCTCGAAATACGATAAAAAGGATGGCACAGCGACTATACACTCCCTGGCCAAATTATTAGACGCACTGCAAGATTTCATGTAAAATATTAATTACCGAGTGATATTGTACCGTTTTATTTTTTTAAATTGATTTGTTTTTTATTTTTATATTATCCAATCAATTACCTATTTATTTGACATAAATAAAACAGCATTAATTTAGAAAAGCATAATTTTTATTAAGTTTTAAAGAAAAGGGAAATTAATGTTAGTAAAAGTCAATATTTAGTTGAGCCACCTTTAGCCGCTATCAAAGCTTTAATTCTGCGCGGCATGCTATCAGTGCAAGATTGTACTGAATCTCCTGCATTTGAGGATAATGATTCCACACATGAATAATCTTTTCTAGGAGCTGGGTTTTGTTGGTAATCACATCTTTAGCCACTTCTCTTTTCATCAGCTCCCACACATTTTCAATGGGGTTCATACCCGGCCAATCCAACAGAGGGATATTTTTTTCTGCCAAAAAGCTTTAACAGACCGAGCAGTGTGGCAGGGAGCTCCATCTTGCATGAAAGTGAATGGTTCCCCATTTGGAAACCATTCTCTGAGCTGCGGAATCAACCGATTTTGTAATACTTCTTTGTACTGATCTTGCCTCATTATTCCTTTGACGACGTACAGACGTCCAGTGCCCTTGCCGCTGATGACTGACCAAATCATCACTTTGGTGGGATGTTTAAACCGTCGGGACGACACAATCAGGATGAAACTTTTCTCCATGACGACGACGCACATACTGAGCTTTATTCTGCAAAATTTCGAATGTGCTTTTCGTCACTGAAGCAGACCTGTCAAAAATAGGAAAAATATATAAACTTCCATGTTTATTTGCTTTATTTAACTGAAAATGATAATAATGTATCAATTATTGATTAAATTGCTGTATCTTACCGATCTCCAGAAGTCCACATCTTTGTCTTGCCATTGTTTGGCCCACTTCAGGCGCTTTGCTTTCATTGCAGCTGTTAACTTGGGCTTCCTGGCGGGGCGACAGGCCTTAAAATCTAATTCTTTCAGTTTTCTTCGAACAGTGCGCTCAGAAGCATTTACGCTAGCATCCTGGAGTTGTGATTTTATTACCTTTGTGGTAGCAAATCTGTTTTCTACACAAATTTTCTTCAAACATCTGTCTGACCGTGGAGTGAAAATTGGTTTTCTACCGCATCTTTTCTTTCTTTTCGGGCTTAATTCCTTCCCTGACTCAGTTTTCTTTTTTATGCGTCGTACACTAGCTTGAGAAAACCTCCAATCTTCTATTTCTCGGTTTGTAAATGTTTTCGCAATCACAAGGGCCTTCACTTCAGCTTTTTTACGTGGTGAAAGATCGCCTTTTCTACCCATAATGAAAATAGTCCAATTACTTTTTTAAAACACTGCATACAAAATAAACTAACAACTGAGTAGTATAAAACTGTTAAACAAACAATCACAGTCCATAAAGCCACAGAAACACGTCCGTACCTGACTCGATTCCGATCGCGACTGATACAGGTTTGTACTTATTTACGTTCATGTATCACTTTGTCAACACAGTGTTACCATATGTTAAAAATAAATACAAATATGTAGTCTACAACAATTCTTTTAAAAAAAAATCAATAATATTGTAGTTTAAATATACCATTATTGCATAAAAACTCTTAAGAAACATAAAATTACTAAAAAAAATACAGTGCGTCTAATAATTTGGCCAGGGACTGTAAATAGCCGATACCACAAGCCCTTCATTATTTGGGCATGTGTAGTGCCACCCAGTGGCGGACCTATATCTTAAAAATAAATAAAAAACTAATTGAAAAAATTCTAAAAATAAAAATTCTAAAAAATAGCAGAGCGTAAAGAGGGATCGGCGAGCACGCAGCGAAACGGGTGGCGGAGACGCGGGGAGATGTATATGCATAAACAGAGTAAATTTTACATAATATGATATGATGGGCAAGTGGTACCACCACTAA
Organism: Pachyrhynchus sulphureomaculatus; assembly: GCA_019049505.1. Taxonomy (NCBI): domain Eukaryota; kingdom Metazoa; phylum Arthropoda; class Insecta; order Coleoptera; family Curculionidae; genus Pachyrhynchus; species Pachyrhynchus sulphureomaculatus. The sequence goes on along the minus strand of CM032446.1, from coordinate 5,300,141 downwards.
AAGGATCCCAAAAAATTATATACAAAATAGGTAAATATTACGTTAAATTAGAATTCTTTTGCTGGTTAATAAGTTGGTGTTTTACATAGGAAGAAAACTTGCCTGGTGATAATTGTTTAACCTCTTGTGACAAAGAATTCCACAAATGCACAGCAACAAAAATAAAAGACTTTTGAAAGGCTGCCTTCCTGTGTTGAGGAACTCTAAAAGAATTAATGTTTCTCGTATCGTGCGGATGCAGAAAAACACTAAATTGTTCTCTGAGGTATTGGGGTTGTCCAAATTTAAAACTTCGATAGACGAAATTATACAAATGACACTTTCTACGATTTTCCATATTTAAAATATAGCTGTTATTTAAATAGGGTGTGATTCGATTTCTGAATGGAATGTTAAAAGAAAAGCGCATACAAGAGTTTTGTATTTTCTGGATTAATCTAACATACTGGGCTGACAAAGAGTCGCCATACACAACATCAGCATAATCAAATAAAGATAAGATCAAGCTGTTGCATAAATAATATTTGGTTTTTGATGGCAGAAGATTCCTTAGATTATATAGTTTTTTTAAACGAATATAAGCTGCCTTTAATTTAATATTAATATGTGATTGGAATGAAAGAGATTTGTCAAAAATTACTCCTAATACTTTGGCCTCATGAATTAAAGGCAAAAAAGTATTGTCAATTGAAGGTCTGAAGGTATCAAAAAGTATACCCTCTGCATTTTTATTACCGTTAAACAGCATAGAACAAGACTTCTGTGCATTAAGCTTAAGGCTATGATCATTACAAAAATTATATACGAGGCATGTTTTTTAAGTAAGTACCGTTTTGGAATTAAAAAAAGACGTGCAAAGATATCGCTATAATTTTATTTTTACATGAAAGCCTGTACCTTAAATCTACTTTTCTACATAATTTCCGTGAATATTGAGGCACTTGTCATAACGTGGCACCAGTTTTTGAATACCCCTCCTCATAAAATTCTGCCGCCTGACTTGTTAACCACTGTATCACAAATGTTTTGACTTCGTTATCGTCTTGAAGACGCGCTGACCACCCAGGTGCTTCTTCAAGTGCAGGAACAAATGGTAGTCGCTGGGCGCCAGATCAGGGCTGTATGGAGGATGATCTAGAGTTTCCCATTTAAAAGATTTGATGAGATCTTTGGTTCGATTAGCCACATGTGGACGGGCATTGTCATGCAGCAAAACGATACCCTTACTCAACTTGCCACGTCTTTTGTTCTGGATTGCACGACCGCAGATTGTTCAATGTCTCACAATAAGATGCCGCATTGATTGTGTCATTACGAGGCAGAAACTCCACTAGCAATACTCCTTTTCTGTCCCAAAAAACTGTGCACATGATTTTGCGGGCAGAAATTGTTTGCTTAAACTTCACTTTTTTGGGTGATGATGAATGTCGCCATTCCATGGATTGTTGTTTCGATTCTGGTGTGACGTAGGCCACCCATGTTTCGTCACCAGTAACAATTTGGTCTAAAAAATGTTCACCTTCATTGTGGTACCGCTCAAGGAAAGTCAATGCACTGCCTAAACGTTGGGTTTTGTGCAAATCCGTCAACATTTTTGGAACCCAACGTGAACACAATTTCCGGTAATTCAAGTTCTCGGTCACAATGCGATACAAAACACTACGAGAATATTGAGGAAAGCAGTCGCACAATGATGAAATTGTAAAGCGTCTGTTTTCTCTCACCTTTTCGTCCACTTTCTGCACCAAATCTTCATTAACGACCGAAGGACGCCCACTCCGTTCTTCATCATGCACATTTGTGCGGCCATCTTTAAATGCTCTCACCCATTTCCTTACCATTCCATCACTCATAATGTTTTGTCCGTAAACTTCACAGATCTCACGATGAATATCGATCGGCTTTACGCCTTTAGCACTAAGAAATCGTATAACAGCCCGTACTTCACAATCGGCGGACTCACGATTGTCGGAGGCATCTTAAACACTCAGTAAACAACGTATACAATGAAGAATCAGACTGTAATGGCGTCAGTGCGTAGACATGAGATGTAGGTTACCAGCGCGCATGCGCGGAACGCCGACCGTATCGCTGCGGCGGCGGAATCGCAAAATGGTACTTACTTAAAAAACATGCCTCGTACTACAAGCTTTAAACCTAACATAACTTAATGCATCAAGTCATAAGTGAGCAGCGAGGTATACAGGTATACTATAAGCCTTGAACCTGACATAACCTAATGTGTCAAGTGCAGGCGAGCAGATAGGCATATATAATGAGCTTTAAACCTAATATAACCTAATGGTTAGAGACATAACAAGAACAGAAAGGTATACACCACAAGCTCTAAACCTAACATAACAGGTTACACATAAGGTGGCAGAAAGGTATATACCGTAAGCTTTCCAGGACAATTTTGATGTCAATCTTTTATCAGCTGGATTAAACGCAACAGTTGTTATATTTAGATAGATTTGTGCAGTAAAGAACTGTTTCGTTCTTACGATTAAGAATGTTGAAAACTGGAAGCTATTTTTTGAGGTTGGAGTATCACATTTTTTTTTAATTATCTTTGAAATGAAAGTATATACGTTAAAATACCAAATTTAGTCGAATTTGGTACTATTTTTTTTTAGAGAAGTTGCCTATGAACAATCAATTAAATATTTTAATTTGAATAAGCTTTTCCTGGGCAATCAGTCCTGATTTTGTAAGGGACATTTCCATGTGAGACTGCAATTCAACTTACAGTTACTAAATGGAAAGATCTAATTGATAAGAATCATTATGTGATAGCAGTCTTTTTAGATTTAAAAAGAGCATTTGAGGGATACTAGGAGAAAAAATTGGAATATTATGGTATTAAAAATAAAGCTTTAAGCTGATTTAAAAATTATCTGTCGAATAGAATCCAATATGTTAAGGTTGGCAGAAGCTTCTCTACAAATATTGAGAATAGGTATGGTGGTCCACAGGGTAGAGTAATGGCGGCACTGTTGTTTGTAATATATTTAAATGATATTAATTAATATTGAGGGTTTGGAGTTCATTAATTTGTTTGCTTAATTTCATGTAGTGGAAACAACTTGGTAGATCTGGTTTTGGAGGAATTATTCAGTGTTTTTCCGTTAATAAGCTTAAATGCCGGCAAAACTAAAGCAATGATAACACAGGGAACAGCTGTTTTGGTGTCGAGGTTTTTTGAGCTGATTCTATATCAATTTGATGTCCTGAATTCAAATAACGTATTCATTTGTACCTAGGAGCTCAAATTTTTAAGATATACAAATTTTAGAGAAATATAAGTTACATTATTGTAACTCAAATCCGTAAGTGTAGTAAACAAAAGTAGATACGAAATTTTTATTTTAGTTATACAAAATACAATATTATGTCGTACTTACAAACATTGAAGAAATGAAATAGTCACTCAACACTTGGAAAGCTTCTTTTCCGCGACATTCTTGAATGTTTTTTTAAACAGTCCCCTTTTTAAACTCCAGCAGTAATCTGCCATCATGTGCATGTCCCATCTTCCTTGGTAGCGGTCCTCCATAACTTTAATATCTTGGTGAAATCTTTCACCTTGTTCCTCACTCATGTCTCCTAAATTTTCTGGAAAACGGTCTAAGTGGCTGTGTAAATAGTGTATTTTAATACTCATATTGCACCCTAAGGATTTGAAACTATTAAGCATCTTGTTAACCATTTCAACATAGTTTTTTGAGCTTTATGTTTGCCTAGAAAATTTTCTACAACTGCAACAAATGATGTCCAAGCTTCTCGTTCAACTTGATTCATTGAATTTATGAAGGCAGGATCCTTAATTAATTGTCTTATTTGTGGGCCGTCAAATATCCCTGCTTTGAGTTTTTCTGTGCTCAACTGATGCATTTTTACCCCTATATATGCAAAACAAGACCCATTCTTATCAAGAGCCTTTACAAATTGCTTCATTAAGCCCAACTTTATATGTAACGGAGGAAGTATGATTATTTTCTCTTTCAACCAAAGCCGTCGTTAATGACATTCTTTTCCCCAACGTCCATGTTTTCTCTCTGAGGCCAATCTTTTTAACCCAGTGGTGTGTTTTGTCCCCTACTATCTCAGAGGCACAAGAAACACGGATATTTCGTGTAACCACTTTGCTGCCCAAGAAGAAAGTTTACCATTTTTAAGTCTACACAAATTCATCCATTGATGTTCGTAATACTTTATCTTCTGCAAGACCAAAGCTATGGTATTATATTCTTCTTTCAGTTTCGTTGAGTGAGCGAGTGGTATTGAACCATATTTATTCCCATTATGTAAAAGGACACATTTTAAACTTCGCTTTGAACTGTCAATAAATAGGCGCCAATCATCTGGAATATATTCAGAAAGTCCCATTTCTTTCATGAGTCCCCTAATTTCGTGACAAAATACAAGATTGTCTTCTTGAGAAAAGAATGGTAGCAGATCTTTTTCTCTTGTACGGTAAAAGGTAATTTTGGTTCCTTTGTTCCAGTAAATTTTTGTCGTTCAACCTAGAAGCCAGTACTTCAGAAGCTTTTTTCGATAAATTGAGATCCCTGGTGAGATCATTTAATTCATTTTGATTGAAGCGTTATTGAGGAACTGATGACGTCCCCTCATAGTCACTGTTAGTTTCATTAGCATCAGAACTTTTATTAGCATCAGAAGAGCGATCAGAGGGAAAATATTCGTCATCAGAGATATGTGGTAGCTGATGAAATGTTGGATCGGGTATTTCATCTGAGTGCGGGGATAGGGCGTATTGCCGAGTCCTAAATTGGATAAGTCCACTTACTGCGGTTATTTCGATTGATTCCATTAGTATTTATAAACAGAAATAACAATCATTGAAGTGGTTTTTTGGTTCTCTCCAAACCATTGGTACGCGAATTTGTAGACATTTTCTTTTCCCGGTAGTCCACTGCCGTAAATGCTCTGTACAAGTTTTACGTACGAGATGCGGTGCCCACGTTTGTCCTGATCACCAAGCTTAACGCTAAAGTAAAGTCCAAGATACGCTCGCTTTACAAAGTCAGTAATAGTTTGTCTGTTTTGTTGAAACATGTATTCTCCGCATATATAGCAAAACACATCAGGTTGATTTACACAACTTCTTCTTGAACTGGAACCTGAACTCATTTTAATTCTGGGTTCAATAACACAAAAACAACTCTTTTCTTAACACAAAATAAATAACACGCCGAATTCGCTCTACTTTCATTAGTAATGTAACGCACAAACTGGACGAGACTTACCCGAGTTAGGTGATTAAAAGGCAGTCAGTTCAGGTACCGTGATAGGCATGGTTTCCACTATTTATAGATTTACCTGGAATTTACTCCATTACAGACTGACAATAAAACCATTGTACCTACATTAATGAATATATAATAATTTTTAGAACTCTCATAAATGAATATACTGAATAAAAACCACATTGGTAGATAAGTTGATAGTATCTAAAAAATAGAGCCTGATAGAGAAAAACGGATTGCATGTATAGATTTAGACGTCCCAAATATAGTTAAAATCAGCTCTAAAATCCCAGGCACCAAAACAAAAATATTTTTTGTTGCCCTGTGTAATTTATTTCGTACATAAAAACAAAAATCGGAAACATACTATGTTGAAAATTCATTTGGGATGTGTGTGTGTCACCGATCATTTTTTACCTCCATAACAAAAATTTTTATTTCTAAAGCAATTACGGCACGGAACACAAATTGCGCAAGTTCGACTTGCACTTGTTACGTTTTTTTATTTATTTATTTATTTATTCATTCCTTTATTGCCATCAAGATTACATAACGTAAAAAAGTAACGTCACAAAAAAAGTAGAATATATGCATATAACCAACAAAATATAAGACACCGTACAGAGGACAAAATCTTACAACTATTGATAACTAAAATTATTGATCAAAATTAAAAGAATAGAAACATTTGAGAGAGCAAACCTTTTTGCTTCCCTTTTGAATCTCTCAATCCCCTCAATGTTCCTGATCTCCAATGGGAGAAGCCGATATGCCTTGATGCATTTAAAATATGGCCCTTTTTCAAAGAAAGAAGTAGCATGGTAGGGCGCTCGTAATTCGTTTCTACCTCTAGTCGTGATTGCCATATCTGGAGCATATATTCATCCCTATTTGCCAGAGAAAAATGATGGATGCTTCTTAACAAAGGTGACCAAAGCCATGAAGTAGAGACCTGGGACCGTAAGTAACTCTATTTCAATAAAGTATGGTCGACACGACGTTAGAGGATGTAAATGACGCATGCATCTCACAATTCTCTTTGTGCCCTAGAGATATCCCTAGCAAATTTTGAAGATCCCCAGAAAGAAATCCCATAGTTTAATTGGGATTGAACATAAGCAAAATAGAAAAGTTGTATGCTATTTGATGATACAATATATCTAAGTCTTCTAATAAGAGCACACGCACTATTGAGCTTAGACCGAAGTTTCACTGCATGTATTTCCCAACAAATACTTGAGTCAATATTAACCCCCAAAAATTTTATCGTCTCTATATTGGGTATTGACTTTAGTTCATGTCGCACATATAATGATTGTGTGGGTATTTTATTTTTATTAAATAATATAAGGCCCGTTTTATTTCCATTAAGACAAAGGTAATTCTTTTCACACCACTCTGCCATTCTTGCCACTATACGAGAACAGATCACTGGCAGGCTAGTGATAGAAGAGCTTGACAAAATGACCAATGTGTCATCAACAAATTGACAAGCCATTGCATCACCATCATCCACATCCTGCTGCCGCAGCAGATAGTCCGGTAAATCGTTCACATATAACAAGAAAAGCAATGGACCTAGTATCGATCCTTGTGGTATAACCCTACACATGCTGTTAGGGTCCGAGAAATAGTCCCGGAGGTTAATCCTAACATTCACTGACTGGGATCGGTTTTGTAAATATGACTCCAGAAGCTCCAGGGCCACTCCCCTCACCCCATATCACTCAAGCCTAATGAATAGCAGTGTGAAATTTATGGTATCAAAAGCCCTTGAGAGATCAAAGTACAGGCCAGCCACTTTCTCATTTCTGTCAAGTTTCATAATGATTTCTGTGAGGGCTTGATAAATAGCCATCTCCGTGGATTTTCCTGATAAATAGCCAAATTGGTTTGGTGAGAGAATATTGCACTGTAAAAGAAAGGGTAAGAGTCTGTTGTAAATTGATCTCTCAAACACCTTTGACACCGCCGACAAAAGAGACACTGGCCTGTAGTTTGCCCGATCATGAATAGCACCCTTTTTAAAAATAGGCACTACTTTCGCCATTTTAAGAGAATCTGGGAAAGTTCCCAATGAAAAGCAGTTGTTTATTATAAATGTTAATGGTTTACTAATGTAGTAAGGAATGTGTTTTAATAGAAATATAGGAATTTCATCCATTCCACTGGAGTATTTATTAGGTAGAGCCATTATGATTCTGAATAACTCATTTTTATCCACATTTTTATATCTGTATGTACAGAACTTTCCAAACAACAAGAAAACTTTCTTCACGGTTGACATAGTTTTGCGTTGTCAACATAAGAACATAACTTTTAACAAGCTTCACCCTTATTAATTATTAATTAAAAAATATAATTCTTTTTTCCAGGCTGGACTTTTCAATCATCGAACCCGCCAAACCTAAGGTTGAACACCAGAGCGCATCCACATCGGAATCGTTACCCGATCCCCTGGTCGCGCACGTCAAAACCGAACCTTCGTTACGGACAAGCGACATCACTAGTACCTACAACAAATATAGCGCAGTATCGTCAACTAGCGGGGCGCAGCCTACGGCAACTGTTAAAAGTGATATGGGCACGTCGTCATTCGCGAGCGGTAGTAGTGATTTCTTTAGTAACAGTGGTACCGGTGTAAGTAGTAATAGTAATAGTTATGTGACAAGTGACAGGTTGTCAGTGTCGTCGATCGTCGATGTCAAAGTCGAGTGTAAGACGGAACCGATGGATGAGGAAGAAAATGATGTTGGAGTTAAGGTGGACCAGCTTAAGGAGGAAGATGAGGAGCGTGAGGAAGATATGGTCGTGTTTTTAAGAGCGTTGAGGAGGGATTGGTAAGTTTTATTTTTTTATTTTTTTTATCGCTCACCTCCCCACCTAAGTAGGGATTTTACCCTTTTTCCATATCTCAGGGATATCGGCGGGGATGTCATAATACCCGTCAACGTAGTCGAAGTGCCGGAACACATTTTTGTATTTCACGGCATCTTTTAGACAACGCGGTAGTGCTGCCACGAACGTTATTTTTGCATTTCTGCAAACAACTACCAACTATGAACACTCACAACACCCAGCCGACACACGGAATCGAACCGCTGACCTCCTGATCAACAGCAGGCTCCTTAGCCCACTGCGCCAATCGGTCCGGTAAAACAATAACTATTTACAGTCCCTGGCCAAATTATTAGACGCACTGCAAGATTTCATGTAAAATATTAATTACCGAGTGATATTGTACCGTTTTATTATTTTAAATTGATTTGTTTTTTATTTTTATATTATCCAATCAATTACCTATTTATTTGACATAAATAAAACAGCATTAATTTAGAAAAGCATAAGTTTATTAAGTTTTAAAGAAAAGTGAAATTAATGTTAGTAAAAGTCAATATTTAGTTGAGCCACCTTTAGCCGCTATCAAAGCTTTAATTCTGCGCGGCATGCTATCAATGCAAGATTGTACTGTCTCCTGCATTTGAGGATGATGATTCCACACATGAATAATCTTTTCTAGGAGCTGGGTTTTGTTGGTAATCACATCTTTAGCCACTTCTCTTTTCATCAGCTCCCACACATTTTCAATGGGGTTGATATCAGGGCTATTACCCGGCCAATCCAACAGAGGGATATTTTTTTCTGCCAAAAAAGCTTTAACAGACCGAGCAGTGTGGCAGGGAGCTCCATCTTGCATGAAAGTGAATGGTTCCCCATTTGGAAACCATTCTCTGAGCTGCGGAATCAACCGATTTTGTAATACTTCTTTGTACTGATCTTGCCTCATTATTCCTTTGACGACGTACAGACGTCCAGTGCCCTTGCCGCTGATGACTGACCAAATCATCACTTTGGTGGGATGTTTAACCGTCGGGACGACACAATCAGGATGAAACTTTTCTCCATGACGACGACGCACATACTGAGCTTTATTCTGCAAAATTTCGAATGTGCTTTCGTCACTGAAGCAGACCTATCAAAAATAGGAAAAAATATATAAACTTCCATGTTTATTTGCTTTATTTAACTGAAAATGATAATAATGTATCAGTTATTGATTAAATTGCTGTATCTTACCGATCTCCAGAAGTCCACATCTTTGTCTTGCCATTGTTTGGCTCACTTCAGGCGCTTTGCTTTCATTGCAGCTGTTAACTTGGCTTCTTGGCGGGGCGACATGCCTTAAAATCTAATTCTTTCAATTTTCTTCGAACAGTGCGCTCAGAAGCATTTACGCTAGCATCCTGGAGTTGTGATTTTTATTTACCTTTGTGGTAGCAAATCTGTTTTCTACATAAATTTTCTTCAAACATCTCTCTGACCGTGGAGTGAAAATTGGTTTTCTACCGCATCTTTTCTTTCTTTCCGGGCTTAATTCCTTCCCTGACTCAATTTTCTTTTTTATGCGTCGTACACTAGCTTCAGAAACTCCAATCTTCGTGATATTTCTCGGTTTGTAAATGTTTTCGCAATCACAAGGGCCTTCACTTCAGCTTTTTTACGTGGTGAAAGATCGCCTTTTCTACCCATAATGAAAATAGTCCAATTACTTTTTTAAAACACTGCATACAAAATAAACTAATACTGAGTAGTATAAAACTGTTAAACAAACAATCACAGTCCATAAAGCCACAGAAACACGTCCGTACCTGACTCGATTCCGATCGCGACTGATACAGGTTTGTACTTATTTACGTTCATGTATCACTTTGTCAACACAGTGTTGCCATATGTTAAAAATAAATACAAATATGTAGTCTACAACAATTCTTTTAAATAAAAATCAATAATATTGTAGTTTAAATATACCATTATTGCATAAAAACTCTTAAGAAACATAAAATTACTAAAAAAAATACAGTGCGTCTAATATTTTGGCCAGGGACTGTATTTCGTAACAAAAAATATGTACGGGGAAGATACCTGTAATTAACTAGCTCAATATATTTTTTCATTTGAATATTTGAACGTATCTTATAACACACTAAAGTTGAGGTCAGTTCTTTATCTTCTACAAGATATATTGACGTTAGATAAGTTATAGAACTGTAAAGTAAATGCCAAGTGTGACAATAAGGTATGTCCCAAACAGTTTGACCACAATAAACATAAAACACAGTAGCGACGCTCAAGAAAATTTTTAGGTCTTGTTTTTTATCATGCGTCCCCTATTATATCAACAACATGGCTGCCAGCGCGGTCGCGGGTTGTGTTTATATCTGGATTTCATTGAGAATATTTTTATAAGGTGATCCGAAATTCTTTATTCATAATTTTCCAATAAGTAAATGACTCGTTTGACGTTATAATTAATAATAATTATAAAAAAAACCGGTCAAGTGCAGTTGAACACTGCACAATTAGTGTTCCGTACGTTGATTGTTTTTTTAAAATCAAAATTTTTGTTAGGGTGGTTATAAAAAGTGATCAGTGTTATCACAAAACTACCCCCCAAATGAATTTTCAACAATGTTTGTTTTTCCAATCTTTACTGAAAACTGGTGACTTTGAAATCTTTGTTTTTTTTTTCATACACAAATAAATTATTAAAGGCTACATGCACTCGTGATAATTTATCGTTCACTCTATACCCCGTGGAGATATTCCAGAATTTTTTCCAAAATTTTTTTGATCAGTATTTTTGCGAGATAAGGTAGGGGGCCTGGCAGCGGTATTTTTTAAAAGAAAACGTCATACGAAGAAAAGTAAGTGCGCAAGAGCTTAGACATTATATATATATATATATAACATACTCGCTATATATATATTATAGATATATATATCACATATATACATAAAATATATAGATATCTATATATCTATCTATATATATATATATATATATACCATATATACTCTATATATATACATATATATATATCAATATATATATATATATATATATATATATATAATATACCATATATATATATTATATATAAAGATTTATTATATATTTAATATATATATATTTATATATATATATATATAATAATATATACTCATATACATCTTATATATATATATATATATATATATACATTATATATATATATATATATTTTATATATAAATATATATATATATATCAAATTTATATATATACTATATAATATTATACATATATATTTCTTTTACTCGTTATGTTTTCACAAGCTTTCATTTGACACCACACTCGATGACCTAGTCAAAAAAATTTTTTTTCACTTCCGATTTCACCCCTCAAAACGAACCTCTTAAAGTCAAAATTTCATGTTACGGTGATGTATAAAATACGATCACCTCGTGAACTTCACAAAACACACCCCAAATGAGTTTATCAACAAAGTTTGTGTCCAATCTTTACTGAAAACTGATGAACCTTGAAATTTTTTTTTTTTATATACTCATTAAATTATTAATTAAAGGTAATGCGCTCGTGAACAATTTTCGTTCAATCTACACCCCGTGGAGAATATTCCAGAATTTTTATCGAAATTTTTTTGATAAGTAACTTTCGAGATAAGGCCCGGGACAGCGATTTTTTCGCGATTTTAAACAAATAATACAAAGAAAAAAGTGCCGCGCAAGTATATTATTATAT
>CM032446.1:5269204-5288188 GCA_019049505.1 Pachyrhynchus sulphureomaculatus | reverse complement strand
TTGAAAAATTCAAAGTTTTACAATACATATTTCAAATCTGTCGTGTGATAAGTGTTGTTTACTTACATATTGTATTGTTTTATACATTTTTACTGAGAAAATGAGTGGATATGACGACGCTGAGCCGTCTCAAAGAAAACGCCCGCGCTTACAACGGACTACAGCGAACAGGAGAGCACTAACTCAAGAAGAGCTTGAGGCCATTCTTAATGAAGAAGACGACCTTTTTCCATCAAGTGAATCTGAATACGAATTATCCCACAGTTCAGAATCTGATTCTGATGAAGATGAAGAAGTCGGACAGATACAACAGCCACCAACTGTCAACTTAGAAGGTACCAACGTTGCTCAAACTACTCCGCCTACGCCTACGCCAATTACGGGCTGGGCAAATGATTGTAAAAGTCCGAACGATATAAAAACTTTTGAATTTACGAAGAGGCAGGAATTGTTAGTACTAAAACCGGGGAACAGCCCTATAAATTATTTCTTTTTATTGTTCGACGAGGATTTTATGAATTTCATTATTCAAGAAACAAACAAAAATGCAGTTAGCGTTTTATGTGAGAGTTCGTCGGAAAAATCTCGCATTAGTGCATGGAAAGATGTAACCGTTGATGAAATGAAAATATTTCTTGGACTTTTGTTCACTATGGGAATGGTCCCACTGTCCAGATTGCAAGATTACTGGAAAACTAACGATAGAGTGTTCAATTTTCCTGTGTTTCGAGAACAAATGAGTAGGAATCGTTTTCTATTGATTTTGCGATGTTTACATTTTTATTCAGAAGATGAGCTTACGGAACCTAACAGAGATGTTCTGAAACGGATTAGACATGTAATTGATTATTTCAATAATAAAATGAAACACATTTATTATCCAGGGAAGCAGCTTGCCTTAGATGAAAGCATGGTGTTGTGGCGAGGACGATTGGGGTTCCGCCAGTACATAAAAAACAAGCGTCACAAATATGGGATCAAACTCTATATGTTGACGGAGCCGAATGGAACCGTTTTGAGGTTCCGTGTCTATACAGGAGCTAATGATGCAGATCTACGTGGTACAGGGCATGCATCCAAGGTAGTTTTGACACTTATGGAGGAATTACTCGATAATGGCCATTCTTTGTATATGGACAATTTTTATAACAGCTTTGCCTTGTCAAAACAACTTCTTGACAGAAAAACATATTCCACGGGTACCCTAAAATCCAATCTAAAAGAAAATCCATTAGAATTGGTAAAAAAAAAAAGATTAAGGTGGGAGAAAATGTATCCGCATTCAAAGATGGCGTTCATATAGGAAAATGGGAAGACAAGAGGGAAGTGACGTATATCACAACAGAGTACGACAATACAATACAAATAACCACTAATAGAAGGGGAGTTGAAAAACAAAAACTGCTGGCAATTATTGAGTACAATAAATATATGTCAGGCATTGACCACCAAGATCAACTTCTTTCGTATTATCCTTGCGAACGCAAAACAATAAGGTGGTATAAAAAGTTATTTATACATGTAGTGCAATTGCTTGCGCAGAATGCTTTTAAATTCTACAATGCCGATTATGGAAATAGAAAAATGACACTGTACGATTTTCGGATTTCTATTATAAATGCTCTTCTTCCAGTCAGACCAGGAGTTGCAATTGTCCCCAGACGTGTAGAATCAAAACATTCTATTACGAAGATACCTGAACAAACTCGTGACAAAGAAAATACACTCAGGGTAAAAAGAAAACAGTGTCGTCAGTGCACTAAAGAAGGTAAAGGAAGAAAACAAACTGTATTCCAGTGTAATGACTGTAATGACAAACCGGGGTTGTGTGTGGAGTGTTTCGACATATATCACGATTCCTTGTAGTTCATAAATACTTTTATATTTTATTCTATGCTTATTATTTGGTTTTCTTTCGTTATCGTTCTTTTATTTGATATATTTTATAATAGTACTATTTTGTTGTGGTACCTGAAATGAATTTATTTTTTCATGTTTTCAAAGTTATTCTATACAGAATAGCTAAAAATTTTATTTTTACTGTTTCTTATGCTTTAGATAATAAATAATAAGGTTGCAATAATCTGTTTTAGTAAAAAATCCGATCGGAGTCGCCGGCACACAGTAACCGTTTCACAAAAATTGCTCGTCAATGCCACCGACTCCGATCGGAGTTGTTTTTGTTTTTTTTGTTATACTAATTTTTTATGCTTCCAAAAAACATTTAATACTGAATTAAGGGTTTTCGACCGTAGTTTCATAATTATGTGCGAAAAACTTAATTTGGCTCCTCGGGATGACGCACTACTCACAAAGCGGCAGCGAAAGTGTTAAAATATCTAAATTTATATCTTTTCCAGTCTCGTTTTGCGATAAACTCAGTCACTCTGGGAGACTACAATCGTCCCCTGCAAATCTCCAAATTTGTGGCAGAGCTCAACGCGGGTTTCAGACTGCTCAATCTCAAAAACGATGCCCTTCGTAAAAGATTCGACGCCCTCAAATACGACGTTAAGAAAATTGAAGAAGTAGTCTATGATCTATCAATACGGGGGCTTGCGCCAGGTGGCGCTCAAGAAGGTTCTGGTGACAGTACGTTGCCAGTGGAAAAAAGTACCGAGGATGCTGGATAGAACTAAGACATGAAAATTTCAGTGAAAAGATTACATTCGCACTTAAATATACTTATAGATTTTTCACGTTTTATTTGTATTTTAAAATATGGAATTCTAAAAACAAAATTGCAAATTTGTGTATTGTCTTTTATTTCTTATAGGCTTTAATGTGCAAGCAAGGGACACGAAAGACCGGTGCCTGTGTGAAAGTTTGTATTAAACAGGTCCAGAAGCTGAAAGGCACAAAAACTATAGCTATCGGTACAAAGAAAAATAAACACGTGAAATAAAACTTCGCCGCAAAATGAAGCCGGCTGACTACCGCCGACACGTTTCTCAGAGATGTACAGGGTAATCATTTTTAGACGCCCTGTCCCGATTTATGGAAAATAGTTGGATATATTTTTAGTGTTCCGTACGGAACACTTATAAGATCACTTCGGTGTCTGTCTGTCCGTCTGTCACACCCGATTTTCTCCGAAACTATTTGTCATAGAAAGTTGAAATTTGGTAATAATATAGGAATTGACGGCCTCATCAGAGCCATGTAGTTTTGAAAGTTAAATTTTGACTTAAGGGGTTTGTTTTGGGGGGTGAAATCGGAAGTGAAAAAAAAAAAACATTTTTACTAGGTAATCGAGTATGGTGTCAAATGAAAGCTTGTGAAAACACGAGTAAAAATATATATATATATATATAATGTAATACTTGTGCGCACTTTCCTTTGCATTATTTTTAAGAAATCGCGAAAAATCGTTGTCCACTCGCCTTATCTCGAAAAGTACTTATCAAAAATTTTTGAAAAAATTCTGGAATATTCTCCACGGGGTGTAGATCGAACGAAAATTATCACGAGTGCATTACCTATAATAATTTATCTGGTATATAAAAAAAAAAAACAGAAATTTCAAACTTTGTTGAAAACTCATTTGGGATGTGTTTTGTGAAGTCATTTATTATTTTATACTTACGGTTATTTTAATGTAAAATGGTATAGTGCATCTCAAGGAGTATACTGACGTATTTGACATTTGGTAGTGAAAACGACGCTGGGTGCCGCGACGCCAAATAACTTTTTTTTCCATCAACATACCTTGTGTAAAACGGCATTGGAAAGCTCTAATTTTTTCAAGGTTTTTTCCTTAAACTGTTTTTAGTGTTCCATACGGAACACTTATAAGATCACTTCGGTGTCTGTCACACCCGATTTTCTCCGAAACTATTTGACATAGAAAGTTGAAATTTGGTAATAATATAGGAGTTGATGGCCTCATCAGAGCCATGTAGTTTTAAGAGTTAAATTTTTACTTAAGGGGTTAGTTTTGGGGGGTGAAATCGGAAGTGAAAAAAAAATTTTTTTACTAGGTCATCAACTGTGGTGTCAAATGAAAGCTTGTGAAAACACGAGTAAAAAATGTATATATAATGTAATACTTGCGCGCACTTTTCTTTGTGTTATTTTTAAAAAATCGCTGTCCCGCACCTTATCTCGAAAAGTACTTATCAAAAAATTTTGAAAAAATTCCGGAATATTCTCCACGGGGTGTAGATTGAACGAAAATTATCACGAGTGCATTACCTTTAATAATTTATATGGTACATAAAAAAAAACAAAAATTTCAAGGTCATCAGATTTCAGTAAAGATTGGAAACAAACTTTGTTGAAAACTCATTTGGGGGTGTGTTTTGTGAAGTCACTGATCATTTTATACCACCGTAACATAAATTTTGACTTAAGGGGTTCGTTTTGAGGGGTGAAATCGAAAGTGAAAAAAAATTTTTTTTACTAGGTCATCGAGTGTGGTGTCAAATGAAAGCTTGTGAAAACACGAGTAAAAAATATATTGTATAATGTAACACATGGGCTGAAAAGTCCCGGGCCTAACAAAGAAAACACGGTTTTTTTGGTTCAAAATTAGCTTTATTCATCAACGTAATCTCCATCAAGAGCAACGCAATCATTCCAGCGCCGCTCTAACATTTCAATACCACTTTTGTAGAACGATTTATCTTTTGCCTCAAAATAGGCCTCAGTTTCAGCGATAACCTCTTCATTCGTGCGAAATTTCTTACCGGCGAGCATTTTTTTTCAGGTCTGCGAACAGCCAGTAGTCGCTGGGAGCCAAATCTGGCGAATACGGTGGACGTGGGAGCAATTCGAAGTTCAATTCATGTAGTTTTGCCATTGTTTTGATTGACTTGTGACACGGTGCGTTGTCTTGATGAAACAAAATTTTTTTTCTTTGCCATATGCGGTCGTTTCTTTGCAATTTCGGCCTTCAAACGCTCCAATAACGCTATATAATATTCACTGTTGATGGTATTTCCTTTCTCAAGATAGTCGATGAATATTACAGCACGCACATCCCAAAATACCGAGGCCATAACCTTTCCAGCCGATTGTTGGGCTTTCGGGCGCTTTGGACGAGGTTCACCAGTTGCTGTCCACTCAGATGACGATCGTTTTGATTCCGGAGTGAAGTGATGGATCCATGTTTCATCCATTGTCACATATCGACGCAAAAATTCCGGTTTGTTACGTTTAAACATGGCCAAACACTGCTCAGAATCATCAACACGTTCTTGTTTTTGATCAACAGTGAGCAAACGCGGCACCCACTTTGAACAGAGCTTTCTCATAGTCAAGTGCTCATGCAATATAAAGCCAACACGTTCTTTTGATATCTTTACGATGTCAGCTAACTCACGCAACTTCACTTTTCGATCATTCAAAACGATTTTATGGATTTTTTTGATGTTTTCTGGTGTTACTGCCTCATTTGGACGTCCACTGCGTTCTGCATCATCGGTGTCTCTACGACCACGTTTGAAGTCAGCAAACCAACGTTTTATTGTTGTTTCTGATGGAGCGGAGTCCCCATAACACTTTTCAAGCCATTGCTTCGCTTGAACGGTATTTTTTTCCCATCAAGAAGCAGTGTAAAATTAAAACACGAAATTGTTTTTGATCCATTGTTTTGAAAATAACAAAAGTAGCGTCACTCTTAGCACAATAACTCGCAAACTAATGAATAGAATATCATGAAATTTTAACAGGCTGTCTTTTGAAGGTTAGTATTAACTGAAAAAAAGGTGATTGCAATAAAACTAGCGCCATCTATGTGTTAGGCCCGGGACTTTTCAGCCCATGTGTTAATACTTGCGCACACTTTTCTTCCTATTACTTTTAAAAAATCGCTGTCCCCTACCTTATCTCAAAAATACTGATCAAAAAATTTTGAAAAAATTCTGAAATATTCTCCACGGGTATAATAATTTATTTGGTATATAAAAAAAACAAAATTTCAAGGTCACCAGTTTTTAGTAAAGATTGGAAACAAACTTTGTTGAACTCATTTGGGGTGTGTTTTGTGAAGTCACTGATCATTTTATACCACCCTAACAAAAATTTTTATTTTAAAAACAATCAACATACGGAACACTAATTGTACAAGTTCAACTTGCACTTGACCGGTTTTTTTTTTAATACAGGTTTATACAAGTTACTGACGTATAATCCCCCATTACTCACGCAGCTGACTATTTTTTTTAATATTGTTATCACTTAAACAAATTGTACAAATTTTCAAGTTAATTGAAATGACTCTTGGAATTTTTTTTTACTTGTACATTTTCTCACGACGAGCTCCACAACTACTAGAGCAGCTGACGCTTAGATCATGAAATTACTACCCAAGAGGAACAATTTGCAATAGGAATCAAACGGGATGAAATGATCGAGTCATTTGCAACGCTACCTCCCAGACTATATGAGTTTGTAAGTAATTGAAATAAAACAACAAATTAGTTTAAGGCAGGGCCGTGCCGGCCCCGCGAGCATCTTTATTTCTTTTTTTGCCTGTTTCTTAATTTCTTACACATACCTAGATATTTACAATTATTCACATTTAGATGTACTAATGAAAACCACAACAATATGTCGGATTTTTAAACTTTTTTAATAGTAGACCCGTATAGAGAATTATCGCAATAGTTTTATTTTTATCATTAAAATTTTACCACAATCTAATATATTACGTACAGTTTTTCTGACAACTTTAAAGAAAAGACATTTTGACACTAGAAAACTACGTTTTTAATATTAATTATACTCGACGATGCCAGTTTTAATAACGGCCGATTTCGGAGTACAATTCAAAATTGGGAAAATTGCAAAAAAAATATATCGCTTTTTACCTTCCTTCCAGTAATTCTAATATATTAATTTTCTCAATTTTGGAGTCGGCCCCACGTACAAAAATCCATATTATAATATTTCACAGAACCCCGCACCAATCTTATGGGAATGTGTCTTTCTGTGGATTTGGCTAATTTTTGGAAATGCTGTAGTCCTAGTCGTTCTGAACAAATGTCTCCGTGGACATAACATGATTCTACAAATGGATTTCGCGCTACGGGTCTTCCAATCACAGAATCAGCACGTGTTGAATGCTAATATTTCTCCGTATTTATGAGCGATTTGAATGGCCTGCGTGCGTGAATTTGTATCCGCAGGACCGAGGGTATCCTCGTCAGTATATGGTAAAAATGACTGACTATGCTTGCCCACTGCGAGTCAAAAAAGGCAAGGAAGGGGACGAGGAGGAACATTAGTATTCGACACACATGATGATTCTGTGATAGGAAGGCCCGTAGCGCAATATCCATTCATAGAATCACGTTATGTCCATGGAGAAATTTGTTCAGAACGACGAGGACTACAACATATCCAAAAATTATCCAAATCCACAGACAGACATATTTGGTGCGGGGTTCTTTCTATACCCCGCCTCCGGCAACGACGTATCATGTTAAGTGTCAAATACGTACTTTTTATACTCGTATTATCCTAAAAAGTTAACAAAGATGACAGAAAAATGTATTACAAAGTCAAAGCGTAATTTGTAGTTTTTGTTTAGTTAATATTTTCAAGGCAATTTGAACAACGCAATTTTTAGCCGGTTAGAGATACTTTCAACGTGAGCCTCTATCAGAATGAATGATTAAGAAATCTACCTTTCCAGTTTAGAAAAAGTTCCAAAGTCTTTAGAATACATCGCGATAGAACTTGCGGATTGTGAGGCTTAAATTAGTGTGCATTGTTCAAATGACCCATCTCTTAGATCAGAAAAAGTGATTTATTAGGCGTATATATTTATAAGTTTCAAAAATTTCCGATTCTGCCAAGTATAAAATAGATTTAACATCTAAAGAAAACATGTCCCGGCGTGCAGGGATGCCTTTAAGCTAAACTTTGATTTGTGGAATTCTTTAGATATATCTAAGCTTTAGATCTACAGTATTAAAAAAAAAAAAACTACCATCCAAACAAACAGATAAGATACGTACATAACAAGAGGTCCAAAATTTCCAACGCAAACATATTAAAACAAGCCTGACCAGGTCTAACTTGATCAACTCTCTAATCTATGGCAGTTCTTTCGGTGGTTATAGATCATTTTGAGGACAAAAATTCAAATTTTTTTAATGTCGTGATATAGAAAAATAAATATGACTGTGACACTTTTAGACCTTACTACGTATAACCATAGATTCAAATAAATCTTTATTTTACAAACTGCTTAAAACTGTGCCCCGTTTTCATGTGACGTCATCTATTATGTAGCACCTGAACATTCATCTGTAATCCCTTTACAAATAAAAATTATTTAGTAGTTAGAAGAAAATTTGTTAGAACATATTTTTAATTGAAATACGTCTTAAAAATAAATGCTATAAGTCGGGCAATCATAAATCGTTGAACCTCCGGTTACTTTAAAAGATTGTTCGCGTGAAACGTACTTAAATATGAGTTGACCCTCTTAAGGCCGACTTAAATTGTGCACTTTAATTGGTCAAGAAAATGACGCCATCTATTACCGTCGGCATAGAAAATACAGATATTGCTACAGAAAGGCAAATACGTAGAAGAAAATGTCGACGCAAAACGAAGCTGGCTACCGCCAAATCGCTAATATGTGCCTCATCGAGTTCCTCAGAGATGTCGCGCGTATTTTTTCCTATTATTATTACATATAATACAATTTCTACTCGCACAGCATCTTTAAGAAACTCTACAAGGTAAATTATAACGATCCGGCGGTAGCCAGTCGGCTTCGTTTTTTCGGCAACGTTTTATTATACGTGTTTGCCTTTCTGTAGCGATAGCTATATTTTCTGTGCCGTGAGCTTTAAATTACCACTTAAATGGGCACGATGGGAATAAATGGAAGTGTGGGTTCTAGGTATGAATATTTCTATGGTATAATGTAATCTTACAATATGACTGACGAGGTATGGGAAACAATTTTTTTCCCTATATTTTTGCCAAGCTGTTCATAAACTATAATATAAAAATTCTACTTTTATAGCGATTCAACTACAACTATACCAATATCAACGTTAATTGAGAAAAATTACAAATCTCATTGGTTAAAACAAGCCAATACTGCTTTAAGTTGTAATGCTCACATGATGACTAGCTATACCGGATACACACATCTCGATTTGAGAAAAATTATTCTTGTTTACACCTTGCTGCTTCATCCTCTGTTGGCGTTTGATCTCAATCCTATAAACCCGCCAATAAATCACTTTTCCACTCTGTACCTTACCTATTCACTGCATTCAAGTCTCAAGCAAAGAAAAAAACAAAAAATCTTATACAACTGGACAATTTCAACAAATCACCAAACTGTCTAGCGCTATATCGACAAGCTAATTAGTTACCAAACTGCTGGCGTTTCACTTAAGACCTAAACACATCGAATTAACAATAATTAAAAATGAAAATAACAGTATAAATTAATAATTTACATTTACCTCTCTAGAATTACAATGACGATCACATTTCTTTTTTTATTAATATTATACAATAGTAATTACTATTCAGAATAGGCACTAAAAATCATTAAAATGACATTTTCAATTGCCTCCACGACTCACATGTTGTAAAATAGTTTTAACCACCAGACAAGAAATCAAATAAGTTATCTACTCCTTTTAGTTCCGACAAAATTTATTCCTATCTAGTTTTTAAAAATGTCACTGATTTTTAGCGTATCCTGTATACATATAATAGTTTTACACTGTTAATTCCATTTGTTTTTTCCATCAAACGAAAGGAAAAACTAAGGGAATGTTACTTACAGTTAGATCTTTTTATTTTGCACCATCGATTCTCCATTTTTTTACGATTTGTCTAAAAAATGTATGTTTTTTCGAAAATATTTTTCTATTTACACTTACTTAGTAAACATTTTAAAACACATTTATTAGTAATGCGTATACCGAGAAAAAGTAAAAATATGACTGCGTGTGGGACATTCCATGTTAAATCGATCACTTTTGACCCCAACCCCTTTGGATTTGGCTGAAAGTTTTTTTATCTTTTTCTACCCTATGAAAAACGGTTTTTTTTACCCACCTCAAAAAAAGTTATGAATTTTTTCAAAAAAATGGTTTTTTTTTTTTCAAATTGCCATAACTTTGTCAAAAATTGGCCGATCGAGACATTTTTTTTTTTCAAAATTTTCGTAATTAAATGTACTTTTTAAAGAAAAATACAAAAAAAATTTAGATAATATAATCCATGAAATTTTTGCCTTTTTTTTTGAGAAAAACCGTCAATTTTTTTTTAATTTTTTTTCTTAAAAAAAACTTCAATCGATTCTGCAGTTATCCCCGCCAATCCCAGAGTGGGCCGAATTTTTTTTCTATTTTTTTTTAATAATTGAAAAAAAAAATTTCAGTTTTTTCACAATTTTTTTTTAGAAACTTAGTTTATATAATAAAATAAATGCAAGTAAATGATTTCACGGTAAATTAAACTTAATTTATAGTCTAAACTTACAACTAATGACTAGGATTCTACGTTTGATACGATTAACATTTACTGTTTTTAATACTAATTCAACAAATAATTTATTTCATTTTTCTTTGGCGTTTGAATAATTTTGTTCACTATAATTGTGTTTCACATTATAAAAAAATTTTAATCTGACAAATAGTATTCAAATTCAGCACATTAATTAGCTCGATAAGCTAGGGCATGACAATCACAGACTTATCTACGGCCAATTCACTAGATCCACGCAAATCTATTCTATTTCATAAGCCTACCACCACTTTATATTGAGATCCAAAACATAACCTATGTATCTGTCATGTGTTTTAGTGTTTATTGAAAGTATTTTGTTATCACGTTTGTTGAAAAAGAACAATTTATCTATAAAATAAATTCAAACGCCAAAGAAAAATGAAATAAATTGTTTGTTGAATTAGTATTAAAAACAGTGAATGTTAATCGTATCAAACGTAGAATCCTAGTCATTAGTTGTAAGTTTAGACTATAAATTAAGTATAATATACCGTGAAATCACTTACTTGCATTTATTTTATTATATAAACAGTTTCTAAAAAAAAAAAATTAAAAAATTGTGAAAAACTGAATTTTTTTTTTCAATTAAAAAAAAATAGAAAAAAAATTTGGTCCACTCTGGGATTGGCGGGGATAACTGCAGAATTGATTGAAGTTTTTTTTTTTAAGAAAAAAAAATAAAAAATGGCGAACTTCAAAAAAAATTGACGGATTTTCTCAAAAAAGGCAAAAATTTCGTATATTTTATTATCTAAAAATTTTTTTGTATTTTTTTTTTAAGTACATTTAATTACGAAAATTTTGAAAAAAAAAAAAAACGTGTCGATCGGCCAATTTTTGACAAAGTTATGGCAATTTGAAAAAAAAAGAGCCGTTTTTTTTGAAAAATTCATAACTTTTTTTGAAGTGGGTAAAAAAATTTTAAAAAATTCTGAGAACCGTTTTTCATAGGGTAGAAAAAGATAAAAAAAAACTTTCAGCCAAATCGAAAGGGGTCGGGGTCAAAAGTGGTCGATTTGGCATGGAATGACCCGTGTGTACTCTTTAATTTAGTCCACGGTAAGTTTTTTAAATTCGTCGAATGGCAACCAATTTAATTGTAGTCTGAAGACACGATGAATGCAGTGGATATACCCTATCTGTCTCGTTTTGCTATCTCCCCACTTCTATAGAAAAGAACAGGACATGTATAGTCTATCTGGCTTTGAGAATGACCGTTCTTTTTTTGGTAAAATAAGATGATAATTTATGAATTTGCATTTTGAATCAAAATTGTTCCTAAAATAAGTACATTTTTACATTTTGTATATTGTCAGGACTCCGCTGCTGCTTTATAGCTATATATAGGTACGTTTTTTATATTATTTGGAACTACAGATGTTCCTTCCAATCATTAGCGAAACATTAGACGATAATTTCAATTTCTCCTGGTTTAAACAAGGCTCACAGGAAATATATGACACTCTACCCTTTAACTGCCACCTCAAACCGTGAGAAATAGTGAAAATATGTTGTCAAGCCATTTTCTGGTATAGTAAAGAAAAATTTCTTAAACATAAGATACGCTGATGATACTACAATAATGGCTAGCTCCGAGGAAGAAATGGTTGCACTGCTGCATCAAATCGAAAAGGTTAGCGCAAATCGAAAGGAATGTTTTCTTATAGTAGATCGAACTAAAATTTTGCCTCCTCTCAACAAAATCCACGATATACCACTGAAGATAGATATTACATACCTAGAGGGGCTACGAAGAAGAAATTAAATGAAGGATGGCGATGGCCAAAACTGCAATGACCCAAAACTGCAATGACAAGCTTAAGCAAAGTATGGAAAGATCACGGAATAAATAAAATGAACTACAAAAAGGCTCGTCAATTCACTACTATTCCCTATAGCCACACACGGGGCCGAAACATGTACTATTAATGCAGCATGCCGTAACTACTTCGCTTCGAAACTACATGCTACACTGGCGGATGCTGAGAATTTCCTGAGCAGCTCGTAGGACAAATGCGTCCGTTCTGAGCGATCTTAACATCCAAAATAGTGACCGGCTATTACCATCGATTCAGAGAAAAATATCATCATTTTTTGGTCACATAATAAGGAAGGATCGCATAAAAAAGTTACTGATCCAGGGGAAAGTCGACGGTAGAAGAAAATGAGGTAGATCTCCCAACAGATACATCGATCAGATCATTTACAATGCACTTAGAGTTGCCGGAAATGATGAAAGTGTCGAAGATAAAGAAGCCTGGAGAGCTTGTACATTCGGTATAACAATGCCATAGAGTTCACGACGCTCGGAGCCGAGCAACGATGCGAACGAGACAGAAAAATTAAAGGAAAAGGAGAAATTGATGTATCAGACTAAAAATTAAAACAGAGTAAAAAAAAAGGTAATGGGTTTTGTTTACATCTAAACGCGATTCAAGATTAACAGTGGACTCAAGGAAGGGCGATTGAAAATGATAACTTACGATTTGCTCGAATGTAAGTGTTGTCAGAAATTTAAAATATTCAATGCAATTCAACAAAATTGCTTTTATGTCTTTCATAGACCTTCAACAAGCCTTCGACAAAGTTAAACTTGCAGACATGCTTAAATTACTGAAAGACAGAGACCTACAACCTAATATACTAACTCTCATAAAAAAATTAATACAGGAAATTCCACCTTTATAAAAGTGGCCAATAAACTTATCGAATAAAATATCTGTATCAAAGGGATTAAGACAAGGTGACAGTCTTAGCCCGATGCTATTCAATGTCATAATGAACAAAATTATTGAAGAAATGAAGACAGCAGGTAAAGGCTACAGAATGGGGAGACGAGAATTGAAAATAATATGCTACGCTGATGACGCCGTATTAATTTCGGACGATGCGGATGATCTGCAAAGAATGCCCTTTCGTTTCGAAACGGTAGCAATATCTGTGGCAAAAACGCAGTCACTCGCAATCTCTAGAGAACCAAAAAGGTGCAAACTGGTCATCTACAACAAAAGTGTAAAACGGGTCATGTCTTTTAAATACCTAGTCATCAACATCACCGGTAGCAGAAACCCGAGGGAAGAAGTAAAAATGTAATCAATCAAAGCGACAATGATATAAGGATGCCTACGAAATGTAATATGGAGAAACAAACACATCAGCACCGAGAGCAAAGCGAGGATCTACGAGACTTACGTAAGACCCATCATGACGTATGCCACAGAGACAAGAGCAGAAACATCAACCACCAAATAAATTTTGAGATCCACGGAAATGAAAGCATTAAGGTCGACTGCGAGTCATATGCTGCACGATAGGGTCAGAAGTAATGATATAAGGGACAACTGCAACATCCAGGATGTACTGAGAAGGTCCAGAACCAGAAGAAGAGGATGGAGAGACCACGTGGATAGGATGCCCGATAGCCGACTCGCAAAGGCAGCAAAGCAGAGCAAACCAGGTACACACAGACCACGCGAAAGATCACCGAAGCGTTGGTACGAGAGCTGGAGCTCTGAGTCTCAATTAGGGCTAGCAACTTGAAGAAGGAACAAGACGTCAGTCTTATAAGAAATAGAAGAAGAAAAAATGTTCAATTCACCGCCTTTCGCTATATTATTAAGTCTAAACTACTGAAGTAAAATTATCGTGGATAGTTTTAGCCAATAGAGAAGAAAGTACATTACATTTATAAGAAACAGCTGAACATTTTCAAAATGTGTACTTTAATAAGTCATATATAACCACATAATATTAAAATTAACAAATATGAGTGACAACATCGGTACATATTCTCAGCCGGTTTTACTAGCAGAACACGTGTGATAATTCTGGTTTTTAACGGCGCTGCACGGACATGAGACAAAGTATTTTTTTTCCATAAGACTGTGTTGGAAAGCGTGTGTTTTCTATTTGTGCTTACCACCCTCACTGAAATTTCTTATGGATCACTGATTTGGCAGGAAACGATGTTATGAATGATATACTCTGTCGATTGTTTCTTGTATCTGGGGTTACGACCTATACCAACCTGTATGTAATTTGATAAAAATGACAGCAAAAACGAATAAACAAATACTGTTACAATTGGCTAGAACTTTTAACCAACGAAGCTGATTTTTGTTCATTTATTTTAGCTGTTTATATATATATATATATATATATATATATATATATATATATATATATATATATGAATTACCATTTCTCGTTTATAGCAACAATTAAAAATTAAACAAGGTAATTTTACAATTAGTAAAACACTTTTTAGACAAACAGCAAAAAAAATTGTTGAACATTTTAAAAAACTAATATAGCGCCTGGAATTGCTGATTTTGTTAAAACTTTCAACGTGGAAAGAATAAGTTAAAAAAACAACGATAAAGGTGACTAGAAATACGCAATAAGATACTGTTTTATATGATATATATAAAAGAAACATAAGGACACTTATTAAAAAACATCATCAATCACCACAATTATTAAAATATATTTTATTTCTGGTAAGGATCACCAGACGAGTAAAAAATCGCCGTTCCTCTTTGCCTTACTGAATAATTGAAAAAGGGTAACGCGGAAAATCAACGAACTGAACGGATGTTTATTTGAATTTGAAGTACAAAATTACTCGGTACTTATGAGTATTCGATAATGATAGCGGGGTATTGATTTATTTCTTTTTTTAGTGTTCCGTGTCAAAATTGAAAAACGTACGGCTTATGGAATCATTTCGATGTCTGTCTGACTGTCACGGCCGACTTTCTCCGAAACTATTTGACATAGAAAAATGACGTTTGTTACAAATATAGGAATTGATGGCCTAATCGCAGCCGTGTGGTTTTAAAAGTTAAATTTTGACTTAAGGTGTTAGCTTTAGGAGGAAATCGGAAGTGAAAAAAATTTTTTTTTCAAGATCATCGACTAGGGTGTCAAATAAAAGCTGTTATTCACTGTACAGATAAATGTATAAATACATATGCACAGCCAAAATATAAAATAATTGTCGTGGGAGATTTTAACATAAATGTTTTGAAATGTGCTAATGACAGTCTATCCACCTCTTTGAATATCATTGGGTTTATCGAAATGATAAAAGATTCTAGTTTTACTAAAGACAGAACCTTGCTAGACAATCTGTTTTGCAAATCGTAATGATATATAATAAATGGAGGCAAATGCCGTAAAATGTTCACGATTTTTGGGTACAGTTTGGAAACCGATTTAACTACGTTGAAACAGTGCCAACATAATGTAAACGAGTTTTCTGAGCCTAATTTTGAACGCAAGGCCACTTTTCTTCTATTTCAGTACATGTATTCACATTTCAACGCTTTCGGCATACTATTTCTTAAATATCTCAGCTTCTATTCGTTGTTATGCGACAAAACAAATCATTTTACTCGTCGTAAAATTGCTGTGAAAGAAAACTAGGAGAGGATATCGATTGGGAGACGAAAAAATAATATGCTACGCCGATGATGCACTAATCATATCAGAAGACGAAGATAACTTACATAAGTTCCAACAAACAGCAAAAGTGTTTAATATGCAAATATCTGTAAAGAAAACAAAATCCCTTACAATATCTAAAGAGCCGAAAAGATGCAAACTCGCGATTTATGATTAGAGTGTAGAACAAGCAATGTCCTTCAAATATCTAGGGGCAAACATAACAAGTACCAGGAACCTTAAGGAGGAAGTAAAAACTCAAACAACAAAGGCATCATTAAGATCAGGATACTTAAGAGATACAATTTGAAGAAACAAATATATGAGCACCAGGAGCAAAGTAATAATATACAAAACATGCGTAAGACCGATCATGACAACAGAAATGCGAACACTTAAATTGATAACAGGAGATACCTTATTTGACCGGAAGAGATTTGAAGAAATAAGGGAAATGTGTGAAATACAGGATGTGGTGAGATGGGCAAGGAATAGGAGAAGAGAATGGAGAGACCATGTGGACAGAATGCCAAATGACCGGTTGGCTAAGGTTGCAAAAGAGAAGCGACCAAACACACCTCGACCGCTTGGAAGACCACTAATAAGATGGTATGAGAGCTGGTCTTCATCATCGCAATTGTTTCTGGGAAACCTTTGAAATGAACACAGGACATGGTCCTAACGTAGGAAGAAGAAGAAGAAGAAGATAAAATTGCAAATTGCATTTCTGTTATCTAAGGCCACTCCCTGTTGTCGGTGCGGTATTGTTTTTCTCGGTGTGCCTGACTTGCGCGGGATGCACGGGCGCGGAGTTAGGTGGGTTTCATTGAAATACAGGCGTTCGGCATGTTTTCGTTACCGAATCGGTACCGAGCACACCGAGAAAAACGATACTGCAGCGACAAATCAGGGAGCGGCCTAATCATAATTTTATTGTAAAATAGGTAGCATTTGTTCTACAATCACTTTTTCACGTTATATTTAAGAAAATATATTGAATAGAAATAAAGAGTATGAACTAGACCTTTAAACTGAATTTTTTGTAACGAAAAAAACTGAAAAATAAGATAAATTTTTGTATATTCTTTGTTTTTCCTTCTAACCATCTTGAAAACCATAAAATTTCGCATATTTAAAAAAAGCTTCCTACGACCTTTTGCCCACAAGAAAAATCTATAAGATTTGGTTTAAATTGCGAATTTTGACCAATTCTCTTAACATTTTTTAATAAAATTTGGCAAACTATAATTTGAAGCCGTAATATCTAACTGAACAAAAGTTACCCATAAAAAAAAACCATTTTTCAATTTGTCGTAGTAAATACGTTTTTTAGGTTAGGTACTCAATATTTTTAATGCATCCTACGCAGTTTTTTAGGGAATTTTATGACGAGTAAAACGATTTTTTTTTTCGCATAACAACGAACAGACGTTGAACTATTTAAGAAATATTGAGCTGAAAGCGTTGAAATGTGAAGAAATGCACAAAAATAGCAGAAAAGTGGCCTTGCGGACAAAATTAAGCTGAGAAAACTCGTTTACATTATATTGGCACTGTTTCAAAGTAGTTAAATCGGTTTCCAAGCTGTACTGCCTCCACCAACAGAAGTTCACGCTGTAAAACGTTTTTTCGCCATCACAAACAAGTTTGTGTCCAAATCTCACGATATTGATTTCTATAAACGTAATGGGGTGTCTTTTGCTAAGTCCTCGATCATTCTATATCTCCGTAACAAAATATTTTATTTTAAAAGCAATCACGGCACGGAATACTAATTCGGCAAATCCGACTTGCAGTCGGCCAGTTTTTTTTTTGATGACCAGCTTACATTAAGACATGAAATTTAATAAATATTTGTCAAGGTAAATTTCTAATAAATATCACAAAAAATATAATAAGAAAAAAGTAAACACGTTAACGAAAAATTTAACAAAATCGAGCATACAGAGCGCTAAGGTCAAGTCAGCATTAAAAAAAAATCAATTAATTAAATTTAAAATAATAAATCGCAAAGTTGGACAATAAAAACATGTTTTCAATATAAGTACATTAATTACTGCTTGTTAATTTTATATATAAAAGAAATCAAAATATACACCCCGACAATCATTGGTATAGTGTAAAAACGTCATCCCAATCAAATTATTTATACAGATTTTTTTAAAAAAAGAAAATTTTTTCTGTGTTTAAACTTTACAAAGTGAAAATATTGAAACTTTTATGATACGACCGGTGTGTGTATACCAATTATCTCAAAAATTACGACGGATTTATTTTGAGATCGCATGAAGTTGAGGCACCGGTATTTGATCTATTAAACCCACTTCAGACATTCAAATCGTTTGACAACACCGCAGATACACGAAGACGCAACGAAGTTAACGTAGTATTCATGGGTCATTCCATGCCAAATCGACCACTTTTGACCCCGACCCCTTGCGATTTGGCTGAAAGTTTTTTTATCTTTTTCTACCCTATGAAAAACGGTTCTCAGAATTTTTTCAAATTTTTTTCACTCACCTCAAAAAAAGTTATGAATTTTTCAAAAAATTGGCTCTTTTTTTCAAATTGCCATAACTTTGTCAAAAATTGGTCGCTCGGGACGTTTTTTTTTTTTTCAAAATAGATAATAAAATCTATGAAATTTTTGCCTTTTTTGAGAAAAACCGTCAATTTTTTGAGGTTCGCCATTTTTTATTTATTTTTGTTTCTTAAAAAAAACTTCAATCAATTCTGCAGTTATCCCCGTCAATCCCCGAGTGGGCCGAATTTTTTTTCTATTTTTTTTTAATTGAAAAACGGCCAATTCACTAGATCCACGCGAATCTATTCTATTAGGTAGTTCTAGTAGGTAAGTCTGTGATTGTCATGCCCTAGCTTATCGATCTAATTAATGTGCTGAATTTGAATACTATTTATGTCAGATTAAAATTTATTATAATATGCTTAGGAAATTATTTTATAATGTGAAACACAATTATAGTGAAACGCCAAAGAAAAATGAAATAAATTATTTGTTGAATTAGTATTAAGAACAGTGAATGT
>CM032446.1:5230642-5269104 GCA_019049505.1 Pachyrhynchus sulphureomaculatus | reverse complement strand
CATAACAAAAATTTTTTATTTCTAAAGCAATCAACGTACGGAACACTAATTGCGCAAGTTCGACTTGCACTTGTTACCTTTTTTTTTTATTTATTTATTTATTTATTCATTCCTTTATTGCCATCAAGATTACATAACGTAAAAAAGTAACGTCACAAAAAAAAGTAGAATATATGCATATAACCAACAAAATATAAGACACCGTACAGAGGACAAAATCTTACAACTATTGATAACTAATATTATTGATCAAAATTAAAAGAATAGAAACATTTTGAGAGAGCAAACCTTTTTGCTTCCCTTTTGAATCTCTCAATCCCCTCAATGTTCCTGATCTCCAATGGGAGAAGCCGATATGCCTTTATGCATTTAAAATATGGCCCTTTTTCAAAGAAAGAAGTAGCATGGTAAGGCGCTCGTAATTCGTTTCTACCTCTAGTCGTGATTGCCATATCTGGAGCATATTCATCCCTATTTGTCAAGAAAAATGATGGATTCTTCTTGACAAAGGTGACCAAAGCCATGAAGTAGAGACCTGGGACCGTAAGTAACTCTATTTCAATAAAGTATGGTCGACACGACGTTAGAGGATGTAAATGACGCATGCATCTCACAATTCTCTTTTGTGCCCTAGAGATCTCCCTAGCAAATCTTGAAGATCCCCAAAAGAAATCTCAGAGTTTAATTGGGATTGAACATAAGCAAAATATAGAAAAGTTGTATGCTATTTGATGATACAATATATCTAAGTCTTCTAATAAGAGCACACGCACTATTGAGCTTAGACCGAAGTTTCACTGCATGTATTTCCCAACAAATACTTGAGTCAATATTAACCCCCAAAAATTTTATCGTCTCTATATTGGGTATTGACTTTAGTTCATGTCGCACATATAATGATTGTGTGGGTATTTTATTTTTATTAAATAATATAAGGCCCGTTTTATTTCCATTAAGGCAAAGGTAATTCTTTTCTCACCACTCAGCCACTCTTGCCACTATACGAGAACAGATCACTGACAGGCTCGCGATAGAAGAGCTTGACAAAATGATCGATGTGTCATCAACAAATTGACAAGCCATTCCTTCCCCATCATCATCATCCAGATCCTGCTGCCGCAGCAGATAGTCCGGTAAATCGGTAACATATAACAAGAAAAAGCAATGGACCTAGTATCGATCCTTGTGGTACACCCCTACACATGCTGTTAGGGTCCGAGAAATAGTCCCGGAGGTTAATCCTAACATTCACTGACTGGGATCGGTTTTGTAAATACGACTCCAGAAGCCCCAGGGCCACTCCCCTCACCCCATATCACTCAAGCCTAATGAATAGCAGTGTGAAATTTATGGTATCAAAAGCCTTTGAGAGATCAAAGTACAGACCAGCCACTTTCTCATTTCTGTCAAGTTTCATAATGATTTCTGTGAGGGCTTGATAAATAGCCACCTCTGTGGATTTTCCTGATAAATAGCCAAATTAGTTTAGTGAGAGAATATTGCACTGTAAAAGAAAGGGCAAGAGTCTGTTGTAAATTGATCTCTCAAACACCTTTGACACCGCCGACAAAAGAGACACTAGCCTATAGTTTGCCCGATCATGAATAGCACCCTTTTTAAAAATAGGCACTACTTTCGCCATTTTAAGAGAATCTGGGAAAGTTCCCAATGAAAAGCAGTTGTTTATTATAAATGTTAATGGTTTACTAATGTAGTAAGCAATGTGTTTAATAGAAATATAGGAATTTCATCCATTCCACTGGAGTATTTATTAGGTAGAGCCATTATGATTCTGAATAACTCATTTTCATCCACATTTTTATATCGGTATCTACAGAACTTTCCAAACAACAAGAAAACTTTCTTCACGGTTGACATAGTTTTGCGTTGTCAACATAAGAACATAACTTTTAACAAGCTTCACCGTTGTTAATTATTAATTAAAAAATATAATTCTTTTTTCTAGGCTGGACTTTTCAATCATCGAACCCGCCAAACCTAAGGTTGAGCACCAGAGCGCATCCACATCGGAATCGTTACCCGATCCCCTGGTCGCGCACGTCAAAACCGAACCTTCGTTACGGACAAGCGACATCACTAGTACCTACAACAAATATAGCGCAGTATCGTCAACTAGCGGGGCGCAGCCTACGGCAACTGTTAAAAGTGATATATGGGCACGTCGTCATTCGCGAGCGGTAGTAGTGATTTCTTTAGTAACAGTGGTACCGGTGTAAGTGGTAATAGTAATAGTTATGTGACAAGTGACAGGTTGTCAGTGTCGTCGATCGTCGATGTCAAAGTCGAGTGTAAGACGGAACCGATGGATGAGGAAGAAAATGATGTTGGAGTTAAAGTGGACCAGCTTAAGGAGGAAGATGAGGAGCGTGAGGAAGATATGGTCGTGTTTTTAAGAGCGTTGAGGAGGGATTGGTAAGTTTTATTTTTTTATTTTTTTTTATCGCTCACCTCCCCACCTCAGTAGGGATTTTACCCTTTTTCCATATCTCAGGGATATCGGCGGGGATGTCATAATACCCGTCAACGTAGTCGAAGTGCCGAAACACATTTTTGTATTTCACGGCATCTTTTAGACAACGCGGTAGTGCTGCCACGAACGTTATTTTTGCATTTCTGCAAACAACTACCAACTATGAACACTCACAACACCCAGCCGACACACGGAATCGAACCGCTGACCTCCTGATCAACAGCAGGCTCCTTAGCCCACTGCGCCAATCGGTCCGGTAAAAACAATAACTATTTACAGTCCCTGGCCAAATTATTAGACGCACTGCAAGATTTCATGTAAAATATTAATTACCGAGTGATATTGTACCGTTTTATTATTTTAAATTGATTTGTTTTTTATTTTTATATTATCCAATCAATTACCTATTTATTTGACATAAATAAAACAGCATTAATTTAGAAAAGCATAAGTTTATTAAGTTTTAAAGAAAAGTGAAATTAATGTTAGTAAAAGTCAATATTTAGTTGAGCCACCTTTAGCCGCTATCAAAGCTTTAATTCTGCGCGGCATGCTATCAATGCAAGATTGTACTGTCTCCTGCATTTGAGGATGATGATTCCACACATGAATAATCTTTTCTAGGAGCTGGGTTTTGTTGGTAATCACATCTTTAGCCACTTCTCTTTTCATCAGCTCCCACACATTTTCAATGGGGTTCATACCCGGCCAATCCAACAGAGGGATATTTTTTTTTGCCAAAAAAGCTTTAACAGACCGAGCAGTGTGGCAGGGAGCTCCATCTTGCATGAAAGTGAATGGTTCCCCATTTGGAAACCATTCTCTGAGCTGCGGAATCAACCGATTTTGTAATACTTCTTTGTACTGATCTTGCCTCATTATTCCTTTGACGACGTACAGACGTCCAGTGCCCTTGCCGCTGATGACTGACCAAATCATCACTTTGGTGGGATGTTTAAAACCGTCGGGACGACACAATCAGGATGAAACTTTTCTCCATGACGACGACGCACATACTGAGCTTTATTCTGCAAAATTTCGAATGTGCTTTCGTCACTGAAGCAGACCTATCAAAAATAGGAAAAATATATAAACTTCCATGTTTATTTGCTTTATTTAACTGAAAATGATAATAATGTATCAATTATTGATTAAATTGCTGTATCTTACCGATCTCCAGAAGTCCACATCTTTGTCTTGCCATTGTTTGGCCCACTTCAGGCGCTTTGCTTTCATTGCAGCTGTTAACTTGGGCTTCTTGGCGGGGCGACATGCCTTAAAATCTAATTCTTTCAATTTTCTTCGTACAGTGCGCTCAGAAGCATTTATGCTAGCATCCTGGAGTTGTGATTTTATTACCTTTGTGGTAGCAAATCTGTTTTCTACACAAATTTTCTTCAAAACATCTCTCTGACCGTGGAGTGAAAATTGGTTTTCTACCGCATCTTTTCTTTCTTTCCGGGCTTAATTCCTTCCCTGACTCAATTTTCTTTTTTATGCGTCGTACACTAGCTTCAGAAACCTTCAATCTTCGTGATATTTCTCGGTTTGTAAATGTTTTCGCAATCACAAGGGCCTTCACTTCAGCTTTTTTACGTGGTGGTGAAAGATCGCCTTTTCTACCCATAATGAAAATAGTCCAATTACTTTTTTAAAACACTGCATACAAAATAAACTAACTGAGTAGTATAAAACTGTTAAACAAACAATCACAATCCATAAAGCCACAGAAACACGTCCGTACCTGACTCGATTCCGATCGCGACTGATACAGGTTTGTACTTATTTACGTTCATGTATCACTTTATCAACACAGTGTTGCCATATGTTAAAATAAATACAAATATGTAGTCTACAACAATTCTTTTAAATAAAAATCAGTAATATTGTAGTTTAAATATACCATTATTGCATAAAAACTCTTAAAAACATAAAATTACTAAAAAAAATACAGTGCGTCTAATAATTTGGCCAGGGACTGTATTTCGTAACAAAAAATATGTACGGGAAAGATACCTGTAATTACCTAGCTCAATATATTTTTTCATTTGAATATTTGAACGTATCTTATAACACACTAAAGTTGAGGTCAGTTCTTTATCTTCTACAAGATGTATTGACGTTAGATAAGTTATAGAACTGTAAAGTAAATGCCAAGTGTGACAATAAGGTATGTCCCAAACAGTTTGACCACAGTAAACATAAAACACAGTAGCGACGCTCAAGAAAATTTTTAGGTCTTGTTTTTTATCATGCGTCCCCTATCATATCAACAACATGGCTGCCAGCGCGGGTCGCGGGTTGTGTTTATATCTGGATTTCAATGAGAATATTTTTATAAGGTGATCCGAAATTCATTATTCATAATTTTCCAATAAGTAAATGACTCGTTTGACGTTATAATTAATAATAATTATAAAAAACCGGTCAAGTGCAAGTTGAACTTGCACAATTAGTGTTCCGTACGTTGATTGTTTTTTAAAATCAAAATTTTTGTTAGGGTGGTATAAAGTGATCAGTGTTATCACAAAACACACCCCAAATGAATTTTCAACAAAGTTTGTTTCCAATCTTTACTGAAAACTGGTGACTTTGAAATTTTGTTTTTTTTTATACACCAAATAAATTATTAAAGGTAATGCACTCGTGATAATTTTCGTTCACTCTATACCCCGTGGAGAATATTCCAGAATTTTTTCAAAATTTTTTGATCAGTATTTTTCGAGATAAGGTAGGGGGCAGCGATTTTTTAAAAGTAATACGAAGAAAAGTGTGCGCAAGTATTACATTATATATATATATATATATATATATATATATATATATATATATATATATATATATAATATATACATATATATATATATATATATATATATATATATATATATATATATATACATATATACATATATATATATATATATATATATATATATATATATATATATATATATATATATATATATATATATATATATATATATATATATATATATATATATATATATATATATATATATATATATATATATATATATATATATATATATATAAATATATACAGTATATATATATATATATATATATATATATATATATATATATATATATATATATATTATATATATATATATATATATATATATATATATATATATATACATATATTTTACTCGTGTTTTCACAAGCTTTCATTTGACACCACACTCGATGACCTAGTAAAAAAAATTTTTTTTCACTTCCGATTTCACCCCTCAAAACGAACCTCTTAAGTCAAAATTTATGTTACGGTGGTATAAAATGATCAGTGACTTCACAAAACACACCCCAAATGAGTTTTCAACAAAGTTTGTGTCCAATCTTTACTGAAATCTGATGACCTTGAAATTTTTGTTTTTTTTTTATATACCATATAAATTATTAAAGGTAATGCGCTCGTGATAATTTTCGTTCAATCTACACCCCGTGGAGAATATTCCAGAATTTTTTCGAAATTTTTTGATAAGTACTTTTCGAGATAAGGCCCGGGACAGCGATTTTTCGCGAATTTTTAAAAATAATACAAAGAAAAGTGCGCGCAAGTATAATATTATATATATATTTTTTACTCGTGTTTTCACAAGCTTTCATTTGACACCACACTCGATGACCTAGTAAAAAAATTTTTTTTTTTCACTTCCGACTTCACCCCCCAAAACTAACCCCTTAAGTCAAAATTTAATTCTCAAAACTACATGGCTCTGATGAGGCCATCAATTCCTATATTATTACCAAATTTCACCTTTCTATGTCAAACAGTTTCCGAGAAAATCGGGTGTGACAGACAGACAGACAGACAGACACCGAAGTGATCTTATAAGTGTTCCGTACGGAACACTAAAAAGATGTGAAGAGGAAGTTTTTGTTGTGCAGTTAGTGCTTGTAAAAATATATGTGGTGGAGCATGGTTGTTGACCCTATACGCGCGAAGCTGAAGGTGTGCAGAGATATATCCTCAAAATAAACATTCCCCCCAGACAATATCTCTAATAGTTGAGAAATATAAATTCAACAGTGAGATATTTAAATGAATAACGTGCAAAAAAGGTTGAAGCTAAATGTATTTTTTCCTTGTATTTTTTGCCTTTTTCCCCCCCCGTTTCTTGTATAACTGTTTTAATAAGAGCTAAAAATGGTTATATAAAAAAAAACTTTTCTCGTTTTTTTTCTTGCTGTGATCATTACAAACTTCAAACCCTTGAGATCAAAGGTACCGAGTCGGACTGTCCCTACTGTGTTTTATGTTTACTGTAGTTTCACTATATGTTGAATTAGACGGTAGTAGTATGGATGAGGAGACTTATTAGCCAAGCCAACAGATCGGAGAGATTTTTTTTGCCAACTCCAGACGTTAATTGGAGTTGTCAATCAACGTCAACAAGTCAGGACCTGCAGTTCAATGGGAGATCGGAACTGGCAGATGATTTCCAGCCCGCTGTTTTACGACTTTTGATGGGCTGCTAAACCTTTTAACTCTTCTATGAATGTCTCCGTGGAATTACGACGGCGTTCGACTCTTCCAGTGTAACTTTAGACTTGCGTATCATTCACGAGAGTTATCTATTCGTTCGCCTACTGATTCAAGTCGGCATGAGCCCGCAACATGCCGTCGGCACGTTTTATTCGATGAGACTTCTATGAACGTCTCCGTGGAATTACGACGGCGTTCGACTCTTCCAGTGTAACTTTAGACTTGCGTATGATTCACGAGAGAGTTATCTATTTCGTTCGCCTACTGATTCAAGTCGGCATGAGCCCGCAACATGCCGTCGGCAGGTTTTATTCGATGAGACGGCTTCACGTCGCGTCGTGAGTAAACGTTAATAAAAACCAGACAAAAGCAAGTACATTGCCATTGATAAATAATCTATGGACGATGAGAGAGGTCACATTGTACCATTTAGAATATATGTCGTTAAGGGTGAAGACCACTCTAGAGGCCAACAAAAGGTGAACTTTAAGAATTTTTTTACGAAAAATTATATTATATATCGACTTGCCATTAAAAAATTTTTATTATAAAAATATAAAAGAACATACATGATTTTTTACAGGATTTTTTGTATTACAAAATGGCGGGTCTAGCCCTCGGTGAAAAAAAACCCTTTTTTGCACTATCGGAAAGATTTCTCACAAAGGGATGAAACTGAAATGAAAAAACAAAAATATTCTTATTTATTAAATAAGTGAAAATCTAGGGAAATGAAAGTATATTGAATTTTGTTAATATGGTAGGCATGTGAACAAAACAAAAAAAAATGCACTAAATTGGTAATGAAAAAAAAAATTTGCATTAATCGTAAAATCCATATATATTCCCTGAGTTATGACCTCTTAATGCCTGCACCACATTCTAGACAACATAAAGAATCATTTAAACCAAGAAAAAAATCGATTTTTTTTTTTGAAAATTTTACAGTGGTGTTGAGAGTCAACACCACTGTAATGACAATTACCTTTGTCAGAACTGATAATCAGTGATCTTAACATGCGTTACATTGCTGTCAAAATATCACTCCCATTCTCAGACCCTGTCAACTTCACGCAAAAAACAGGGGTAAATATAACACTTTTGCATGCCAATTTAAATCACTGAAGAATATGACTGGTGAACTGGAAGCTATCATGGCTGAGAGACAAGTAGATGTTATTTGTCTAATGAAACACTGGCTGACAAAAGATGAAATAAGGAGCACTCATATTGAAGGATATAAGCTAGCAGCCTTCTCAGCTAGGGTGCGGTCCCCTGGGGGTGAGACGTGTATTTTTGTTAAGAGATGTTTAGATGTTAGTACTGTAAATCAGCAGACAAATTTGAAAAGTATTTTGAGTACTGTTATGTTTTTTAAAGGGTTTGAATGTGATTATTTTAACTGTATATCTCTGCTCACCAGAATCTTTAGACATCTTTTTGGCCTCCATGAATGGAGTATTGGATCAGTTTGATGTAAATAAGCCAGTGGTTTTGGCAGGAGACTTTAATGCCAAATTATGTACGGATGATAATAACAATTCTAGACTTAAGGATATTTTGAGTAGTTACAATCTCTGTCAAACAGTATTCCAACCAACTAGTGGAGTAAACTGCCTTGATAACATTTTCTTGGACTCAGAAATGGAACTTTGCTCGGTGGTGGTCTTCAAGCTGGGATTTTCTGACCACAGAGGTTAGATGGTTACCTTTTTGGTGGACGAGGGGGAGGAAGGTTTCATGGAGACCATAACAACTCGCAGACTAGTAACACAGAGGGGTATGTTTGAGTTTTTTGGTAGAGTGTCTGAGTGTAATTGGAATTTTGTGAGTGCAAGAGATATGGATGTTGATACAAAGTTTGATCTTTTTATTGAAGTTATGGAAAAGGCATATTTACAATCTTTTCCTGAAAAATTATATAGGATTAGAACAGACCAGCCTGGCAAGATTGGTTGGTTTAATGAAGACTTAAAAAAAATGCGTGAGCAACTTCTGTTCTTAAAGGAGCTGTATAAACAGTACAGGCACCCTGACATTGCTAATATTTACAAAGATTTCAGGAAGCAGGAACGATAAAGACAAATGAAAATATTATCAAAAGTTCAGGTATTCAAATGAGGGCTTTGTGGGACATTGTAAATAAATAGAGGGGATCAAGAAGAATACCAAGGAACCCCATAATATAAGTCCCAATACTGTCAACACATTTTTTCTCAAATTGCACATGATTTGATCAAGGATATTCCAACTGTAGACCAGAGTCCGGTTGATTTGGTTACCAACGTGGGATTTTCTTTTTCTGAAGTAACATTTAATAGAACTCGTAATATAATAAATGGCCTAAAAAATAATAATAGTAGTGACATATTTGGATTGAACGTTAAATTAATCAAGTACATAAGGAATTTAATAATATCACTTCTTACTAAGCTAATTAATCTATGATTCAGAGAGAATGTTTTTCCATCCATCCTTAAAAAAGCCATAGTGTATCCTATCTTCAAGAAGGAAGATATAAATGTCCCAGAGAATTACAGACTGGTATGATTGTTGCCTATTGTTTCAAAAATAGTCGAGAAGTGTAGGTCAGGGCAGATGGTTGATTTTCTTGAACTAAACCAATGCTTCTCTGAAAGTCAGTTTGGGTTTAGGAGAAAATAAAAGTACGGTCTTGGGTATTTTGGATCTCGTTTCTCATATCACTGAATCATTTTACAGACTGCAATATAACACAGTCCTTCTGTGTGATCTAAGTAAAAGCCTTTGACTGTGTTAACGACGGAATCTTAATACAAAAGCTCAGTGGATACAGTTTTTTCTTATGCCACTTATTGAATTATACTTGAGAGACAGAACCCAAACTGTGAGGGTCTCTGGGGTGTTGTCGATAGGGAGTGTGATTTGAGTTTCCCAAGGCTCAGGGCTGGGTCTGATATTTTTTTTGATATATATTAATGGCTTGCCAGATATCAATGATGCAGCTAAGTACAGGCTCTTTGCTGACGATACCACGATAGCATTCACCATTAATACAATTGATTGAAACATTCCTTGGCGGCCCGAGAAAGAGCGAAGCAGTGGTTTGATGTAAATAGACTGGCAATGAATAGCGACAAAACCAAACGGGTGGTTTTTTCATTGAGAGAGGTGAATGAGTTGAATGAGGGTGTGGGGAGGTGAGATTTTTGGGTGTATATTTGGATCCGAAGCTGCGTTGAGGCAAACACATAGGCATGGTGTATAAAAAATTGAGCAAACAATTTTGTATACTCCGGAATCTTGCACACTGTGTAACTCAGCAAGTATTATGAAATGCCTGTTACTGCATATTTACACCCATTGTG
This sequence comes from Pachyrhynchus sulphureomaculatus, assembly GCA_019049505.1. Taxonomy (NCBI): domain Eukaryota; kingdom Metazoa; phylum Arthropoda; class Insecta; order Coleoptera; family Curculionidae; genus Pachyrhynchus; species Pachyrhynchus sulphureomaculatus. Next base: position 5,258,753 of record CM032446.1, on the reverse strand, counting down.
CTGACACCTCTACTCAACTAAAACAGTTGACTTACTTCAGTTGAAAGTGTTATTTTTTAAGTTTCTTGTATTAATAAATGTGCTCATATTTATTTAGAAATGTTCCGATTATTTTAAGACGTGTAATGTGTTGATAATTAGTGAATAACACAGCCCCACAAAAAAAAAAGTGGGGTATACTTTTGATGCGATATATCAGATCCGTAGTATTTTTGCCCGCTGATCACGAATCTGACGTCAGAATATCGCCATCACATCTCAATTTTTTTCTAACCTCAAAAAATAGGTAAAAATTAGTAAAAAATTAAGAAAAATATACTCCTAAAAAATTGATTCAAGCTTTTTTCATGAATCCAAAGATGTATTAATATGTATTCGGACACGCTAAGCTAATATTCATCGGTTGGATTAAGCCATACAGTTCTGTTTTCTTTCTAACCTCAATAAATCAGACAGATATAGTGCTTCTCGAATGCAAAAACGAATTCAAATTAAAATTCAACCGATTCTTACCAAATTTGGTACACGGGGGTTTTTTTTTGGGTTGCTGATCATGAATCTGAGGTCGGATTTGCAAAATTCAAAATGGCGGATCCAAGATGGCGGACAAAATTTTTGAAAACCAACCGATTCCTACCAAATTTGGTATACAGTTGGGGAATCCTCAAACCTGATACTCTTAAAACCCTAAACCCTGAAACCTTAGACTCCCACACCCTGTAACCTCAAAAAATAGACCTCAATAACCCTGTAACTTTAAAAATGAGACCCAATAAACTCAAAACCAGGACTTTTAAACCATATACTCTCAAATAGTAGACCCTTAAGCCCTAGAATTGCGAAGGTTAGACCCGCGCCTAACTTTCCTTTTTTTGGCTGTATCTTGTTCTTTTTTCCGCGAATGACCTATTCAAAGGCTTTCTGCCCAAACGCTTTTGAGGACTTGTTTCTCTTTTTAGCGACCAGCAATAGTCCGCTAGCATATGGTCATCCCATCGTCCTTGATACCGATTTTCTATGATTTTCAGATCTTGGTGAAAACGTTCCCCTTGCTCCTCACTGTAGTCACCAAGATTATCTGGGAAATCATCGATGTGGGAGTCCAGGAAATGTAATTTTAGATTCATTAAGCAACCTAATGTTTGAAAATTTTTTACTATTTTCTCGACTATTTCTTTGTACTTAGGACTTTCATTATTTCCCAAAAAGTTTGTTGCAACTTCTTTAAAACTAAGCCAAGCAGCTTTTTCAACTTTATTCATTTTAGTAACAAATAATGAATCTTGAAACAATTTTCTTATTTGTGGCCCGTCAAATACGCCTGCCTTAATTTTAGCTTCAGAAAATTTCGGAAATTTTTTATGCAAATATTTGAAACATGGGCCGTTTGTATCTAATGCTCTCGTGAATTGCTTCATAAGTCCAAGCTTAATGTGAAGCGGGGGAATAAGAACTTTTCCTGGATCTACCAATGGTGGAAACAATACATTATTTTCACCAGGAGTGAACGATTCTCGTTGGCCAAATTTTTTCTTATAATGACGTTCCCTGTCTCTGCTATTCCACAGACATTTATAACAGGGAAAAAGTGTAAACCCTGACTGTTGGCCAAGCAATATTGTTACAATTTTTCAGATCTCCACAAATTTTCCAGTTATGATCAGCATATTTTATTTTTATCAAAAGCTGCTTCATTTTTTCATATTGCTCTTCCATAACTGTGGAATGAGCAATCGGAATGGGAGCGTAAACGTTGGTATTATGCAGCAAAAACTGCCTTAATGCTCCGTTTAGAAGAATCAATGAACAGTCTCCATTCTTCAGGATCGTATGAGTTATTTTGAAATTCATCCATTAGACCTTTTACATCGGTACAATATGAAAGTGACAATTCCTCGTCCATTGTGAAATATTTTCGAAATTCTTCATCTCTGTTTCTATAATAAGAAATCGTAGCTTCTGGCTTAAGTAAATGTCTTTCTTTAAAAAGGAAGCAAGATGCTCTTAACCATCTTTGGATAAGCCTAAATCTCTGACTAGATCACTAAGTTCTGACTGTGATACGAGTATTGGTTCTGGTTTACGGTTGTATGGTAGAAATTCTTTATCTGTGTCACTAGTATATGATAGGTTGTCACTAGAACATTCATTAGTAACAGTGTTTGAATCTTTTTCGACAGTCTCAATGTTTTCGGCATGAACTGATAAGGTGAAATCATTTGTTTCCATAACATCAGCATCAAGTGGTTCAGGAGGCGGAATTAGTTTAGTTGGTCTTGTTAGTGTCGAAACATCGTTATAAGTAATAGTACTTTTATTTTTTCGGTTATGCCTAGATACAACATTCATACAAAAGTAGCAGTCATTTTCACTGTATGGTCTATTCCATATAGCTGGTCTGGAATATTTAATCGCCTTCTTATTGATGTACAACATTATTTTTTTTGCAAGAACTGCTAATGATGTGGGGAACCCAATCTGTATCCTGGTGCTGTATTTCAATGTTAAAACAATCCTTATATAAGGTTTTAATCTTAGCCGTTATCGGTGACCCCATTTTACTCAATACGTGTTGACAGCAAATATAAACAAAATGAATCACTGTTTTTATCGCACTTATGAAAAGTCCTTGTACCGTGAGACCGTTTTCTTGTAGCATTATACTCTACATGAGCCAAGTCACCCACACATGAAGAGCTACGGTCGCTGGATGACGACGGCTGCGGGCCCGCTTTCCCACCCTGACCAACCGCCGATACTGGGTTTCCGAGTCCCTGCATCGTAATTCTCTTTCTTCTACCTGCCATGACGGCATCTAAGCCGTTATCCAGGGACTCTGCCGGCTAGTGGAGTAACACCGTTGCCCACCGTCACCACGTGGAGGTGCCCTGGATGCAGGTAGAAGAATAAAAAATCGACCGATGAATTTTCTCGGCGTTCAAAATGGCGCGAAAACATCTGCCATATTGAATTTTGCAAATCCAACCTCAGATTCGTGATCAGCGACCCAAAAAATCCCCGTGTACCAAATTTGATAAGGATCGGTTGAATTTTAATTTGAATTCGTTTTTGCATTCGAGAAGCACTATATCTGTCTGATTTATTGAGGTTAGAAAGAAAACAGAACTGTATGGCTCAATCCAGCCGATGAATATTAGCTTAGCGTGTCCGAATACATATTAATACATCTTTGGATTCATGAAAAAGCTTGAATCAATTTTTTAGGAGTATATTTTTCTTAATTTTTACTAATTTTTACCTATTTTTTGAGGTTAGAAAAAAATTGAGATGTGATGGCGATATTCTGACGTCAGATTCGTGATCAGCGGGCAAAAATACTACGGATCTGATATATCGCTTCAAAAGTATACCCCACTTTTTTTTTTTTGTTGGGCTGTGTAATCATACAAAAATTGAAAAATTCGTCGGTATTCATGTGTACTTTTTTCCAAGTTAATAAAAAGATAAATTTTATTCTGTTTAGTTAGAGAACAGCGTATCCTTAGAATTGTTCAGTTTTAAATTACTTTTTTCATTTTCAGGCTTCATTTTCGACCTAAAACGCCTCCGCCCGATTACGAACCACCGTGTCACCTCCTCCCGCCGGAAGAGTCGCCGTTTGCCAACAACGCATTACCCCCTTTCCAAATGGAGGTGGAAGCTCTCGACCCACCGAGTTCCACCCTGTTACTAGACCAATCACCTTTCATTACCGATCTGTTTGAATTGGATAGACGGTGGTCGGACGAAGACTCTTCGAATTTGGGCGGTGCGTCGTCTAATTTGGGACCCCAGGAGCCCCTTTTCGAGGACTTCAATTTCCAAAAGGAGGAGGAGGAGCCGGAAGACGACGATGATAGTTGGAGAACGGTGGGAGTGTCAAGTTTTATGCTTACAGACGCGGGGGGAGGAGAAGCGATGAGTAGTAGAGGGGCGGCGGATGGTATGGATTTAGGGGAGGCTGGAGTGGATGCGGTAAGCCAGGAGGAGAAAAGGGAAGGATGCAGTTCAGGGAATGGATGCGGCGAACAACAGCAGACCGCGACGGAAGTGACTAGCACTAATGGGATTATATCACAGATTGGCTTTGCAGCTGATGGTAGGTTATGTAATTTTTAGTTGGTTAGTTGTTTAGGAAATACTGTGATTTTTATATATTTCTTTTTTGATGTGTGTTGTAGAATTGGGTTGAAAGTTACACAAAGGCATTTGGTAAAATTTACTTTTTTTTTTAGTGCCTAGCTCGAACCGTTCCCGAAACAACAAACTCCAAACATACGCTTATAGCAATACACATAGCAACCCAGGGACTTTGAGCCTGCTTACGTCTGCACAATCTGTTACGCTTAATAGTCATAGGTAAGTTTCAGAATCTCTATACCAGATGTACAAGTATGAAATGTGGATTTTTTTCTAAAAAAACGTTAAATTCGGAAAAATGATAAAAAGTGCTTTATTCAAACTATGCTCCATCGCTTGTTATACATTTTTCCCATCTTTCGGGCAATTTGTGAATAGCACGCCAGTAAAAATCTTCCCCTTTTGCTGCAAACCATTCATCGAGCCATTTTTTTCACATCTTTGTACGAACCAAAGCGCTGCTCAGCAAGTTATTGACCCGTCGATGCAAACAAGTGGTAATCGGAAGGCGCCAAGTTTGGGAGTAAGCTGCATGAGGTAGAACTTCCCAGCTGAGTGCTTCCAACGTGTCGCGAACTGCTTTTTGCCGTATGTGATGGATCATTGTCGTGAAGGAAAATGACTTTGTGTTGCCTCTTTCGGTATTCTGGCCTTTTTTCAAGCAGCGAACGGTTCAAATCGGTCAATTGTCGTTGGTAACGTTTAGTATTAACCGTTTCCCCAGGTTTTAACAGCTCATAACACAGGGGAACAGCTGTTTTGGTGTCGAGGTTTTTTTAGCTGATTCTATATCAATTTGATGTCCTGAATTGAAATAACGTATTCATTTGTACCTAGGAGCTCAAATTTTTAAGATATACAATTTTAGAGAAATATAAGTTACATTATTGTAACTCAAATCCGTAAGTGTAGTAAACAAAAGTAGATACGAAATTTTTATTTTAGTTTTACAAAATACAATATTATGTCGTACTTACAAATAAAAAAAAAACATTGAAGAAATGAAATAGTCACTCAACACTTGGAAAGCTTCTTTTCCGCGACATTCTTGAATGTTTTTTTTAAACAGTCCCTTTTTAAACTCCAGCAGTAATCTGCCATCATGTGCATGTCCCATCTTCCTTGGTAGCGGTCCTCCATAACTTTAATATCTTGGTGAAATCTTTTACCTTGTTCCTCACTCATGTCTCCTAAATTTTCTGGAAAATGGTCTAAGTGGCTGTGTAAATAGTGTATTTTAATACTCATATTGCACCCTAAGGATTTGAAACTATTAAGCATCTTGTAAACCATTTCAACATGGTTTTGAGCTTTATGTTTGCCTAGAAAATTTTCTACAACTGCAACAAATGATGTCCAGGCTTCTCGTTCAACTTGATTCATTGAATTTATGAAGGCAGGATCCTTAATTAATTGTCTTATTTGTGGGCCGTCAAATATCCCTGCTTTGAGTTTTTCTGTGCTCAACTGATGCATTTTTACCCATATATATGCAAAACAAGACCCATTCTTATCAAGAGCCTTTACAAATTGCTTCATTAAGCCCAACTTTATATGTAACGGAGGAAGTATGATTTTTTTCTCTTTCAACCAAAGCGTCGTTAATGACATTCTTTTCCCCAACGTCCATGTTTTCTCTCTGAGGCCAATCTTTTCTAACCCAGTGGTGTGTTTTGTCCCTACTATCCAGAGGCACAAGAAACACGGATATTTCGTGTAACCACTTTGCTGCCGAAGAAGAAAGTTTACCATTTTTAAGTCTACACAAATCATCCATTGATGTTCGTAATACTTTATCTTCTGCAAGACCAAAGCTATGGTATTATATTCTTCTTTCAGTTTCGTTGAGTGAGCTATTGGTATTGAACCATATTTATTCCCATTATGTAGAAGGACACATTTTAAACTTCGCTTTGAACTGTCAATAAATAGGCGCCAATCATCTGGAATATATTCAGAAAGTCCTATTTCTTTCATGAGTCCCCTAATTTCGTGACAAAATACAAGATTGTCTTCTTGAGAAAAGAATGGTAGCAGATCTTTTTCTCTTGTACGGTAAAAGGTAATTTTGGTTCCTTGTTCCAGTAAATTTTTGTCGTTCAACCTAGAAGCCAGTACTTCAGAAGCTTTTTTTCGATAAATTGAGATCCCTGGTGAGATCATTTAATTCATTTTGATTGAAGCGTTGAGGAACTGATGACGTCCCCTCATAGTCACTGTTAGTTTCATTAGCATCAGAACTTTTATTAGCATCAGAAGAGCGATCAGAGGGAAAATATTCGTCATCAGAGATATGTGGTAGCTGATGAAATGTTGGAATCGGTATTTCATCTGAGTGCAGGATAGGGCGTATTGCCGAGTCTAAATTGGGATAAGTCCACTTACTGCGGTTATTTCGATTGATTCCATTAGTATTTACTAAACAGAAATAACAATCATTGAAGTGGTTTTTTGGTTCTCTCCAAACCATTGGTACGCCGAATTTTTTCTTTTCCCGGTAGTCCACTGCCGTAAATGCTCTGTACAAGTTTTACATACGAGATGCGGGGCCCACGTTTTGTCCTGATCACCAAGCTTAACTCCAAAGTATCCAAGATACGCTCGCTTTACAAAGTCAGTAATAGTTTTTGTCTGTTTTGTTGAAACATGTATTCTCCGCATATATAGCAAAACACATCAGGTTGATTTACACAACTTCTTTTTGGACTGGAACCTGAACTCATTTTAATTCTGTTCAATAACACAAAAAACACTCTTTTCTTAACATAAAATAACACGCCGAATTCGATCTACTCTCATTAGTAAGAACGCACAAACTGACGAGACTTACCCGAGTTAGGTGATTAAAAGGGTCAGTTCAGGTACCTGATAGGCAATGGTTCCACCATTTATAGATTTACCTGGAATTTACTCTGACAATGAAACCATTGTACCTACATTAATGAATATATAATAATTTTAGAACTCTCATAAATGAATATACTGAATAAAAACCACATTGGTAGTTAAGTTGATGTATCTAAAAAAGTAGAGCTGATAGAGAAAAACGGATTGCATGTATAGATTTAGCGTCCCAAATATAGTTAAAATCAGCTCTAAAATCCCAGGCACCAAAACAAAAATATTTTTTTGTTGCCCTGTGTAATAGACCACGCCCCTCCGGTCCCACCAAACACAGAGCATCGTCTTTCTGCCAAAGTGATTCTGTCTTGCGGTCGATGTGGATGGTGTGCCTAGGTCTACCCATGATTTTTTTTGCGCTTGGGATTCTCAAAATAAATCCACTTTTCATCCCCTGTAACTATACGCTGTAAAAACAACTTCCTTTTGTAACGAGCGAGCAAAATGTCATACGTGTTTTTGCGCTTTTCCATTTTCCTGTCGTTCAACTCATGTGGTACCCATCTACCGGTCTTCTGAATCTTTCCCATCTTTCGTAGCCGATTGGAAACAGCTTGTTGACTAACGCCCAATTACTCGGCGAGTTGTTTTTGTGTTTTTGCGAATCATCTTTGTACAACAATGCTTGCAATTCCACATCTTCGTATTTTTTTGGCGGTTTTCCACGTTCCTAGTCTGCAACATCGAAGTCACCACTTTTGAAATGCCGAAACCATCGGTCACACGTATCTTGCGATGGAGCATGTTCACCATACACCTGGTACTAAGCTAAAATGTAGAACGCGCAAGGTAGCAAGATACCTAGTTAACATAGAACTAATTCCAGCCAAAGTAAAAATAACACTAGTATATAAAAGTAAAACAATAATACGTAATTGTCATTAGCAAGGCAAAAAGGAACATATAAACCCACACAGCACAGGTGCTTCACGATCAAACGGAATGAAAGCCAACAACAGACAGAGAGAGTAATGTGAGCAAATCAGCATAAAACTCACCCAGATCATAATATGATTTGTTAATTAATAATTTTTTAAGACACTTTCGAAACACTCTAAGTGAGTCTTGATGTGAGTTAAACAATTTTCTGCCTTCTTATATTAATGAATGCTTCGTGAGTGCCCTAACTGGAACAAGCAAAGGCAGATCCGCAACCCGTCACGTGCCCCTCTGAGATGCCACGCGCTGAATACTTAAGCGATTCTTATGTATCAACGAAGCAGTCTCCAAGATGAACAATTAGTCTGCAGAGTGGCTGGAGCAGTATGTAAGTCGACCGAATCGAAGAAAAAAAGTGTTGTTTTACCCAGATAATGCACCAGCTCATTGGTAAAATTGGACTGATTGGGCTATGAATTGCTTTCTCCATCGCCGTATTCACCAGACCTGGCCCCCAGCGATTATTCCCTTATTCCAAATTTGACAAGGTGGCTCCAGGGAAAAAGATTTGGCTCCAATGAAAAAGCCGAATGGAAAATTGAGATCTATTTTGGGGAACTTAACTAATCGTAGTATTTCAAAGGTGTTCAAATGTTGGGAGATCGCAGGAATAAGTATATCGTTCTTGAAAGAAACTATATTGAAGAATAAAATCGATTGTGATGAAAGACTGGTTTTGTCAAATTTCCACTTTATTTAGTTTCACTGAAACTGTATGACGCGTTTCGCTATACTATAGCTTCTTCTGATACAAAATGATATTTGAATATTAGTGTTGTTACATTTATACAAGTACCTTAAGGTAGATAGGTAATAAAATTAATACTATATGCTAATGAACATTGCTGGGAAATCCATTTTGAATATTAATTGTATAAATTGAGTAAAGGGGAGTTACCATGGGCCAGACAGGTATTTTTTTGTTCGTTTAAGATGATATCTGACTTTTTAATTCTATTTATTTCTAAATTTTCTAATAGGTTTAATTTTATGCCTTTGTTTTGTATGCGTAGAATTTTAAATTTATCGTCAAAAAGATGATTTGATTCTGTTAAATAATTACTGTACGCTGAGTCGATTTTGTTTTTTAAATAGCTTCTTTTATGTTCCGAAATCCGAGTTTCGACTGAGCGACCTGTCTGACCTATGTAACTTTTATGACAAGAACCACAATTCAACTGATACACTCCAGATTTTTTTGATCTATTTTGTTTTCCCTTTGGGTTTTTAATGAATTTTCCTAACGAGTTGTTTGTTCTAAAAGCTATGTTGATATTATATTTGTTTAAGTGGTTTTTTAATTTTCTCTGAAGTGTTACCAAAATAGGTTAAAACATTATATTTTTTCCCTGTGTTTTCTTTCTTGGGGTATACTAAAGAAATAGCTTTATTTTTTTAATTTTTTGTTTAGAATTGAGTCTGTGGTGTCAGGAGAACATCCGTTGTTAACAGCAATTTGTTTTATTAGATTTAATTCTTTATTAAAATCATCTACAGATAAGGGGACACTTACAAGTCTATGCAACATACTGTGGTAAGCTGCCAATTTGTGTTGTAGGGGGTGAGCTGATTTTATGTTTATTGTAGTATCTGTATGTGAGGGTTTGTGAAAAATAGAGAATTTGTGTTTGTTGTAATGTCTGGTTATCGTTAAGTCAAGAAAATTAATTTTATTGTCGACTTCTAGTTCCATAGTGAATTTAATATTTTTTGGTATGGAGTTTATATAGTTAAAAACATTGTCAAGTTGACGCTCTGTACCATTAAAACAAGCAAAGATGTCTACATATCGGTACCAATACAAAAATGATTTGCTAAATTCTTGTCGATGTATTTGTTTTTCTAGTAGGTTGTCCATGAATATTTCTGCTAAAAGCGGGCTACGTGGACTACCCATTATGAGACCCTCAGAACTATTATAAAACATATTATTAAAGGAGAAATAATTTTGATTGAGGCTCGTGTTTAATAAATTTAGTATGTCTTGTTGTATAACGATATTAACTTTATTTTTGATTAGGAATGTTTTTATGATTTTTACTGTTTCATCCGGGGGTATGCTAGGGAAAAGGTTTTGGACGTCAAATGATACTAGTTTTGAATTATCTGGTAGGAAGACGTTGGAAATTTTTTCCGTTAATTCTAACGAATTTTTTATTGTGTAAGTTGGGGTGAAGTTAATGTTCGTTTTAATGATATCTATGAGAAATTTTGAGAGTTTGTAAGCTGGGGCCGATATGTAGGAGGCTACAGGTCTAATAGGATGATTTTCTTTATGTAATTTGACTAATGAATAAAGTAGAGGGGGCGATGATTCATGACTGTTAATTTTGAGATTTGGTTGTCTGATATGATGCTAGAAGCTTTACCTAACGCTGTTCTAATATCGTTCTTGAATTTTTCTGTCGGATCTTTTAGTTATATTTTGAAATTTCCTTTCTTAATAAATTCTAATGTTTTGTTTATATATTGTTGATCTATAGCGACTATTGTGTTACCTTTATCCACTTTTGTGAAAAAAATTACTAAAAGATCCGACAGAAAAATTCAAGAAAGATATTAGAACAGTGTTAGGTATAGCTTCTAGCATAATATCAGACAACCAAATCTCAAAATTAACAGTCATGAATCATCAGCCCCCTCTACTTTATTCATTAGTCAAATTACATAAAGAAAATCATCCTATTAGACCTGTACCAGCTTACAAACTCTCAAAATTTCTCATAGATATCATTAAAACGAACATTAACTTCACCCCAACTTACACAATAAAAAATTCGTTAGAATTAACGGAAAAAATTTCCAACGTCTTCCTACCAGATAATTCAAAACTAGTATCATTTGACGTCCAAAACCTTTTCCCTAGCATACCCCCGGATGAAACAGTAAAAATCATAAAAACAGTCCTAATCAAAAATAAAGTTAATATCGTTGTACAAGACATACTAAATTTATTAAACACGAGCCTCAATCAAAATTGTTTTTACTTTAATAATACGTTTTGTAATAGTTCTGAGGGTCTCATAATGGGTAGTCCACGTAGCCCGCTTTTAGCAGAAATATTCATGGTTAACCTAGAAAAACAAATACATCGACAAGAATTTAGCAAATCATTTTTGTATTGGTACCGATATGTAGACGACATCTTTGCTTGTTTTAATGGTACAGAGCGTCAACTTGACAATGTTTTTAACTATATAAACTCAATACATAAAAATATTAAATTCACTATGGAACTAGAAGTCGACAATAAAATTAATTTTCTTGACTTAACGATAACCAGACATTGCAACAAACACAAATTCTCTATTTTTCACAAACCCTCACATACAGATACTACAATAAACATAAAATCAGTTCACCCCCTACAACACAAATTGGCAGGTTGCATAGACTTGTAAGTGTCCCCTGATTTGTAGATGATTTTAATAAAGAATTAAATCTAATAAAACAAATTGCTGTTAACAACGGATATTCTCCTGACACCATAGACTCTATTCTAAACAAAAAATTAAAAAATAAAGCTATTTCTTTAATATACCCCAAGAAAGAAAAACACAGGGAAAAAATATAATGTTATAACCTATTTTGATAACACGTCAGAGAAAATTAAAAACCACTTAAACAAATATAATATTAACATAGCTTTTAGAACAAACAACTCGTTAGAAAAATTCATTAAAAACCCAAAGGGAAAACAAAATAGATCAAAAAAATCTGGAGTGTATCAGTTGAATTGTGGTTCTTGTCATAAAAGTTACATACAGTCCCTGGCCAAATTATTAGACGCACTGCAAGATTTCATGTAAAATATTAATTACCGAGTGATATTGTACCGTTTTACTATTTTAAATTGATTTGTTTTTTATTTTTATATTATCCAATCAATTACCTATTTATTTGACATAAATAAAACAGCATTAATTTAGAAAAGCATAAGTTTATTAAGTTTTAAAGAAAAGTGAAATTAATGTTAGTAAAAGTCAATATTTAGTTGAGCCACCTTTAGCCGGTATCAAAGCTTTAATTCTGCGCGGCATGCTATCAGTGCAAGATTGTACTGTCTCCTGCATTTGAGGATGATGATTCCACACATGAATAATCTTTTCTAGGAGCTGGGTTTTGTTAGTAATCACATCTTTAGCCACTTCTCTTTTCATCAGCTCCCACGGGGTTCATATCAGGGCTATTACCCGGCCAATCCAACAGAGGGATATTTTTTTCTGCCAAAAAAAGCTTTAACAGACCGAGCAGTGTGGCAGGGAGCTCCATCTTGCATGAAAGTGAATGGTTCCCCATTTGGAAACCATTCTCTGAGCTGCGGAATCAACCGATTTTGTAATACTTCTTTGTACTGATCTTGCCTCATTATTCCTTTGACGACGTACAGACGTCCAGTGGCCTTGCCGCTGATGACTGACCAAATCATCACTTTGGTGGGATGTTTAACCGTCGGGACGACACAATCAGGATGAAACTTTTCTCCATGACGACGACGCACATACTGAGCTTTATTCTGCAAAATTTCGAATGTGCTTTCGTCACTGAAGCAGACCTGTCAAAAATAGGAAAAATATATAAACTTCCATGTTTATTTGCTTTATTTAACTGAAAATGATAATATTGTATCAATTATTGATTAAATTGCTGTATCTTACCGATTTCCAGAAGTCCACATCTTTGTCTTGCCATTGTTTGGCCCACTTCAGGCGCTTTGCTTTCATTGCAGCTATTAACTTGGGCTTCCTGGCGGGGCGACAGGCCTTAAAATCTAATTCTTTCAATTTTCTTCGAACAGTGCGCTCAGAAGCATTTACGCTAGCATCCTGGAGTTGTGATTTTATTACCTTTGTGGTATCAAATCTGTTTTCTACACAAATTTTCTTCAAACATCTCTCTGACCGTGGAGTGAAAATTGGTTTTCTACCGCATCTTCTTTCTTTTCGGGCTTAATTCCTTCCCTGACTCAATTTTCTTTTTTTTTATGCGTCGTACACTAGCTTCAGAAACCTCCAATCTTCGTGATATTTCTCGGTTTGTAAATGTTTTCGCAATCACAAGGGCCTTCACTTCAGCTTTTTTACGTGGTGAAAGATCGCCTTTTCTACCCGTAATACAAATAGTCCAATTACTTTTTTAAAACACTGCATACAAAATAAACTAATAACTGAGTAGTATAAAACTGTTAAACAAACAATCACAGTCCATAAAGCCACAGAAACACGTCCGTACCTGACTCGATTCCGATCGCGACTGATACAGGTTTGTACTTATTTACGTTCATGTATCACTTTGTCAACACAATGTTGCCATATGTTAAAAATAAATACAAATATGTAGTCTACAACAATTCTTTTAAATAAAAATTAATAATATTGTAGTTTAAATATACCATTATTGCATAAAAAAACTCTTAAGAAACATAAAATTACTAAAAAAAAAATACAGTGCGTCTAATAATTTGGCCAGGGGACTGTAGGTCAGACAGGTCGCTCATTCGAAACTCGGATTTCAGAACATAAAAGAAGCTATTTAAAAAACATAACTGACTCAGCGTACAGTAATCATTTAACAGAATCAAATCATCTTTTTGACGATAAATTTAAAATTCTACACATACAAAACAAAGGCGTAAAATTTAACCTATTAGAAAATTTAGAAATAAATAGAATTAAAAATTCAGACATCATCTTAAACGAACAAAAAGATACCTGTCTGGCCCATGGTAACTCCCCTTTACTCAATTTATACAATTAATATTCAGAATGGATTTCCCAACAATATTCATTAGCATATAATATTAATTTTATTACCTATCTACCTTAGGGTATTTGTATAAATGTAAAAACACTAATATTCAAGTATCATTTTGTATCAGAAGGAGCTATAGTATAGCGAAACGCGTCATACAGTTTCAGTGAAACTAAATAAAGTGGAAATATGACAAAATCAGTCTTTCATTACATTTGTTATGAATTTCCATCAAGTAACAGCCACAACAATTCAAAGAATAAAATCGATTTTTGACAAAAACATTGTTTTTTCTTCAAAAGTCTCGGGATTTTTTACCCCATGTAGTACATTTAATATACTCATTAATTTTATCTTTTTCAGTGCCAATAACTTACTAGAATTTCCCCTGACGGCAGCGGTGGACGTAGAAGTTGAAGACTCGGCGACGGCTCAGGGAACGGTCGTAACCGGCGGCGGCGCTCAGAAAACGCCCAACGGCGGAGTTAGGAACAACAAAAGCGGTCTCGTCATGGAGGTAACGTGATGCCCCGCGTCCATGGGACGGCTAAGAAAGGTTAGTCCCGGCTGTTGTTAAAGTCTGAGCTAGAGTAGCTTAAACACATACACACACAGGAGTACGTGTCCAAAATAAAAATTGAGAGGTTTAGAAACGGGCCAAGCCCTATTTTGAGTTGGAGAAGCTATTAAGGTCATTTTCTTATGTACGGCATTAGGCGCCATTTCGATGTCACACGGTTCTCGATTGAGAAAGCCCATATTTATTAGAAGAGAACTAGAAACACACGCCCAGCTATTGTCTTTCAGAAGGCTTGCTCCCGCAGCCAGTTCCGAACCACACCGAGCCAATCGAATCGACGGAAAGTAGGTTGCTGATTGAATTCACCTAATGATGTTGCTTCTGACCGGTTTAAAACTGCTGCACGAACAAACATATAGATTCTTGAGTTCCGCTTTTTCGTGTAGGTTCTTTTATTGTTACAGAAACTTTTGAGATTGTTGTAGACGTTTTATAGGAAGTTTCTCCGCACCATATTTTTGACTAACTGGATTTTGTTGTGAAATTAAATTGTATTTTTATACCCGATGTTTGGTTATCATTCTTTTCCCGGCCATTCAAGAAAATAATCGGGGTAAAAGGGGGTTAGTATTAAAAAAATACTCATATTTATGTAGTCATTGCTTGTATATTTGCAGTACTGTTAGATTTTCGGCTTCGTTATTAAAAAAAAGTCATGTCAAACGTTCTTTTTGGGTTTTGAGGGTGTCAAGTTAAAGTTACAATACGACGTTTCTTTTATGATTATGACCTTAGAAGTCTTGAAGTCCTAAAATTAAAAGCAAACTGTCACTTGTGGAAAAAAATATTTTGCCCCGATTACAATCAAAATTATGTTAAAAAAAAATCATTTTAAACAGTTCACAATGGAATATGGTGAAATATATTGAAATGCCTGACGCATTTTGTTAAGAACTAAAAAAAATATTTGTTACTCTATAGTGTACAAATAGATATAGTGGAGACATGGAACTGCTGACTGTGGTATATTTTTGTTCTTTTGGAACTTTATCATAATTTTTTATTGCATAAATATCTTAGCTGTTACCAATTATTACCTCCTAAACTGTTTACCAGATACTAAGTTTGTTACCATTAATGACAAATATATTTCTTTTTAAGACTAACTTTTATTATCTATTGTTATATGTATCTATATCAGTAAGATAAAATAATTTTGCAGTTCTGGTGCTGTAAACCTAGTTTTGAACGTGTACCTGCCCTCTGACGGGAGCTGCTTAAGGTCACAGGTCTAGAGAGAAATTGTCTAGTGAGTTGCTAACAATTGTCGCTGGGCAGTAACCCTGAAAATCGCACTCTCTAGCTGAAATTGTCGGCAACTCACTAAACAGTTCCTTTATAGGTCGGGTACACTTTCAAAACTAGGTTTACAGCAGCCAAAGATGCAAATTGTATCCTACTGGTTTTTTGCGCTAGTACCGTCACAAGTACTATGCGTTTTATTCTTTTGCCTGTCGATCTTAGTTCGGATGGTGAATACGACGAAACGCATCCAGCATTGTATTGACAGGTGATAGAACAGTAAATAATATGAATTTTGTTCAATTTTAGTGGTCGATATTGACTTTTACTGCTATTTACATTGACGTGTAGGATATGGTCTTGAGAAATCGTACTTCCCGGTACTAGACTGTGTCAATTTGAGCGACTTTTCGATGTTTCGCCTACGATTTCACGGGATATCTCTTCGCGATTAAGACGTTAAATAAAACCAGAGAGGTGTGAGTCAAATATTTATATCGGTCTTCGTTGGACCAGGACCTAGTGTAAGAATCGATATTCACGTATGGTGCCAATTTTAACCCTTCTAATAACACTGGTCAACACAAGTCTTGTTTCCTTTATTTTTTTTTCTGTTATTGGGTTTTTCTATGGTCCTGACTATGAAAAAAATACTGGGAGATTGCTAACAGCTTTACCTTTTGAAATATACAGTTTTATTATTTTGCCAAAAAAATACAAAAAAATAATACATTATGTTAACAAAATTTCTATTGAACACTAGCAAATGATCTTTTATAAGATTTCCTTGAATGAACTACTTTAGGTAGATCTCGTTACAAACTCCAGCAGTAGTCTGCCATCATATGTGAGTCCCACCGCCCCTGATAACGCTCTTCCATTGTCCGAAGATCCTGATGAAATCTTTCACCCTGCTCCTTACTAAAATAACCCAGATTTTGTGGAAATCGGTCTAAATGCGAGTGCAGGAAGTGGATTTTTATGCTCATGTTGCACCCTAGCTCTTGCAAGTTCGATAGCATGCACTCAACAAGCTCGACATGGTCGTCAAATTTCTTTTTGCCTAGGAAGCTACTCATAACCAAAACAAATGAATTCCAAGCTTTGGATTCGACTTCAGTCATTGATTTGACAAAATTAGGATCTTTCACGAGTTGCCTAATCTGTGGCCCATCAAAAATACCAGCTTTCAATTTTTCTGAACTTAATCCTGGAAACTTGCGTGAAAGAAAATTAAAACATTCGCCACTTTTGTCAAGCGCCTTGATAAACTGTTTCATTATGCCGAGTTTAATATGAAGTGGTGGAAGTATGATGCGGTCTCGGCTAACTAAAGGCACGTTTATAACATTTTTTGTACCAACTTTTAGCTCTTCCCGCACTGGCCAAACTTTTTGTGACCAATGGTGTTTGTCACGACTATCCCAGAGACACATGAAACAAGGGAACTTTGTGTACCCCCCTTGTTGACCTAAAAGAAAGTTAACCATTTTCAGATCAACACAAATGACCCATTTGTGGTCTTGATACTTAATTTTTTCCATAACCTTAGAAACATTTACGTATTCTTCTTTTAAAGTCGTCGAATGTGCAATAGGTATAGATCCGTACTTGTTACCGTTATGAAGCAAAACACACTTTAAACTTCTTTTGCTGCTGTCTATGAAAAGACGCCAATCACTAGGTTGGTACTGTTTTTATCCCATCTGCTGCAAAATACCACCAACATCGTTACAAAAAACTAAATCCTCTTGAGAAAAATACGGTAACAGATTTTTTTTTCTCGGGTACGATAAAATGTAATGTTGGTTTCCGGAGTAAGCAAATTTTTTTCTTTTAAACGAGATGCTAAAATTTCAGAAGCTTCTTTTGGTAACTTCAGACCTCTTACTAAGTCATTTAGTTTTTTCTGATTAAATGGTTGAGGTTCTGAAAGGCTACATTTGTAGTCTGAATCAGAGTCTTCACTTGATATATTTCGTTCGGGTTCACGGAGATTTGGATCATCAGAAGATTTAGATGTGCTGGGTTGTACCTCTTGTGATTTTAATTGAGGTCGTTGAGCAGAAGATAAGTTAGGATATGACCACTTATTTCGATTTCCAGGGTTAATTCCGTTTATTTTCACAACGCAGAAGTAGCAATCGTCATGATGGTTTCGAGGTTCTCGCTAAATCATGGGTGTTACGAACATTATTGCATCTCTTTTTCCACTGGACCATAACCGTAGACATACCACACATTTCTGGCATACAATATGAGGAACCCATGGCTTGTCCTGATTACACAATTTTATTTTAAAGTATTGATGATACGCAGTTTTCACAAAGTCCGATATAGGTTGTCGATATTTTGCAAATATATATTCACCACAAATATGGCAAAAAACAATCGGGATTAAGCACACAACATCTTCTTGAGGAAGTCATATCTAAAACAACAACAAAATATATTTTACTGTCCAATAAAAAACGAAAATCTAAGTAAAAATAGTAAATGGGGGTAGTTAGCTATAACTCAAAAACAAAAGCTGTTAGAGAAAAATTGTTACCATATTTAAAAAATACGCGTCAATTTGAGATAGAAACAAAAAAAAAATCACAGGAAACAAGCAATTTTCTTTTTTTTGTTGACCAGTGTAATGATACTGGAGTGTTTCTCTAACCTTTCAGTTAGGCTAGTAATATTAATACAGACACAGGTTCTTGACTGCATCATACATAGAAACTGTTGATTTTACTGCATCATGGTCCGGTGAACACCAGTCTGAATACTTGATTTGTTCGTCTCCGGGTCCATTCAGGTTTCTAATTTCGAAGAGTAAAGATCCCTCCCAACTTAGGCGGTCTCTGAAAGTTTCTACAATTTAACGCAATCGACTTGTGACTTAAAGACAACCAGAACCATATTTCCATAAAAACCGTCAAAATATTGCATAAATAATTTAATTTTGTATCTCTTAAACAGTTTAGGAGATCTACTACAAAAAAAAGGAAAACCATTCTTGAACTGTCCAATGTAGCGGACAGTGTAATTGGAAATATGTTACATAAGCTATTTACCATTTTATCAAAATTTTTTATATGTGTCAAAAAAACAGAAAGCAGTGGGAGGCTGTACAAATGGATAAGATTGGTGATTTACCGCTAAAATGGGCTTTTCTGATTGGTATTTGTTAAATAGGGCATAAACAGGACGAGTATAGCCTGTCTTTGAAAGAAGTACTTTCTGACCTTTTGCTTATGATTGTACGAGGCATTTTCAGGGATATTTACTCTAGTAAAGATTCTAGAAGAAGCATCGTGCAACCGCAGGGGACATGTCAGAAAGCTACCCCACATTGATGGTTTTGCAAGACAAACCAAGCATGTTGTCCCTAAAAATTGTCAGATTTTTATGGATTACATAGAGATAATAAGATGGTTGAAAGTAGCCTGGGAGATAGGGTAAAATTCATAGAAATAACAACACTTTTTATACTGTAAACAGCCAAAACATGTTTCCCAATTTTTCACAAAAAAATTGGCTTCCAGTAATGAAACGAAACTTGGGTCTGAATTATACTTCGAAGCTAAAACAATGGTCCAAGCGGTGACCCGTAAAAGACGAATCAACTTCGAAGACGACTAA
The DNA here is from genome assembly GCA_019049505.1 of Pachyrhynchus sulphureomaculatus. Taxonomy (NCBI): domain Eukaryota; kingdom Metazoa; phylum Arthropoda; class Insecta; order Coleoptera; family Curculionidae; genus Pachyrhynchus; species Pachyrhynchus sulphureomaculatus. The sequence goes on along the minus strand of CM032446.1, from coordinate 5,239,570 downwards.
TTCAGGTCAATCGGCTGTCAAAGTTATGGCCACGATTTTTTGGGATTTCAGTGGGATAATTCCTACTGACCGCTTAAGGGTACATTACACTTTCTCGGTCGAAAATATTAATAATTTTTATGAGACTGATAAATTAATAAAAAAAAAACATTTTTTAAGTTCTGACATATATTTTAAATCTTCAAATACAAGAAAAAAATTATATAATTTTTTAAATGATTTTTTATAGGACTTTTTTGTAGCCTCATGGAAGCCATTTTAAAAATTTGGAACTGCTGGTGTGCACGATTGCGGCTCACTGGAACGTCTAAAAAAATATATCCTTAGAAAAAGTATGACTATGGCCCAGTATACACCTCCAAAGTTGGTGGTCTCAAAAATAGCATTTTTTTTTCTTGAAAAAAAAAACCTTAAAAATTGAGGAAAAAATTAACCAACCTTTTTTATTCTAGTTTCTACTGGGGCTATTGTTGTCTAAAAGAACATATTAAAATTTCAGACCGATCGGTTAAATGGTTTTTAAGGTATCGTGCACCCCGATTACAAAAACGTTGTCTTGAGAAAAACGCGTTAAAAGCTTTGACAAACGAATTTTCACATATAAAATCTACTTACGTTCCATAAGCTATGTCTGCTGCATGCAAAATTCCTTCCGACCCCTCATACGCCTCATTCTCTATCGCTCTTCGTGCGATCCTGGCCTCTCTGGCTGTACTATACAATAACTAAAAGTCGGATCAGTGCAGATGTACTGGCAAAATTAGAATTACTTTCATCTGAAAATCGATTGCCATAAAAAACTGCCTTTTACGTGGTCTGCAGACTCGCTTCGAACTAAATTTCCCGTTTTTTTTTATCCATTTTGCACAATATTAGCCGCGACGCTTACTGAGTGATGTTATCCTTGCGAGCAATATTTTCGAACTGAGCAGGCCAGCGTACCGTTTGCTTTGGCGCTACATTTTTGCCTCAAATTGAAAAGATATTATATCCATTATAGTAAGCTCTCCTTTTACTTGCTTCTATCTTTCTGAGAATCATAAGTGTAGCAGCAGATGTTGGACACAGCTAGAGCAAAACCTTTGTAAACGGTCGAAAGGTAAGTTGGCACGCCGCGCGGTCGATTTAGCCTGCCTTACACTTGGCGATATAATCTAAAGTATTTGAAATTTTCCTCTGAAATTTTCAGAGAATGTTATTGAAATATAATACTTTTAAATTAGTCAATTTTCCGACCCGAGAAAATGTAATGTTCCCTTAGGAAAGGTAAAACAAGTGGAGGGGAATATTATTCTGGGTTATTACAATATTCGGACAAGGAAAATTAATAGTTCCGATGGAGAAGCTTCCGCTTTACTCTCAGGCTGATTTTTTTCTCACATTAAATTTAAAGAATGTTGTTTAAATCTTGCTAAAATTATAGTCTAATTAAAACAGGCTTTATTCGTTCAATATTTATGTCCACGTTTTGTGCATTTTGTCGTCCATTCAGTCTTAGTGTTTCAATGTAATTTTGAAAAAATAAAAAATAAAAAAAAAGGTAACTTCCTAAACTATAAAATTATACACAATAATACGAGAAAAAACTAAAAAAAAGAATTGAAAATGTAGAATATAAGTAAAATAAGATGTTAATGTAACAATTTCTGATAAAAAAAATCGATACGCTTGGTAGTCATGTGTTCATATCCTGTGACGTTTTTTTCACCATTGTTTCTTTTTTTCGATTTTCGTGGCTTTGGATTTATCCTCGATTGATTTCTTTAGTGATATTAGATGGGTCTGATTAGGGAGGAAAGAGTTGAAAGTTGATTTTTTAAACGATCGAAGAGTAAAAAATACTTTATTTATAGAAATAGTTCGTTGTTTAAATAAGTAAAAACTGCCGATACTTCCTTCGCTAATAAAATATAAGTATATACTGACTTTTTACAGAACTAGAAGAACTTAATCGAAGCATTACTACTGGATTTTTTTTAAATAACGAGTAGATTTGGTAACCAATAATTTCTTCATTATCAGGTCGGAAATAAGAAAAAATTCCTAATATACTATAAAAACTCTATTAAGGGTATCGTTCCAGCCTAAAACCCTGAAAGCGAGAACAAACACACATACTTCAGAAAACCCCATTGTTCCTAACAAGGCGACGAATTTCAAAATACTCGTAATTTATACTTTCATTTAGTAACAGACAAACATGATATCAAAAAAAGTCTTATAAATGACGCCAGAAAATGTTTTAATCAAGAACATTAACTATTCGCTTCGGGCAAAGAGGCTGAAATTCGCACTTTCTCCGAATGTTCATGTGTTTAAAGATTGTTGTATTTGCGGTATTGTGTTAACAATTATGGATAAAATATCAGTATAAAGTCGTGGAGAGAAGTGTTGTGTGGGTGGCTGTCAAAATAGTAAAGGGAATTCGCCCAATACAATATTCCTTCTATAAAAAAACATAAGTTGGAGCAACGAAAAAAAATAGATTCAAGCAGTGAGACGTTCAAAGTGAGTTTATGAGAATTACAATACTTGGCCTGATGGATCCTTTTGGCAACCAACAAAATACTCTCGTATTTGCAGCCTCCATTTCATTAATAATCAAAAATCGGATCATCCTTTGAATCCGAGTTTGTTTGTGGCCGACAATATTTCTTGACATTTGATTTTATATGACAGCATAAATATGCTTACATCGCCCTAAAGCTTCAGCAGCACAAGTACACTGGACACCCGTTATTACCTGGTTTTCGTCGAGCTGCAAAATTTGTTATTCATTTTTCTGTGCTTTATGTTTTTCCAGCTGAAAAAAATTTACCTCAAATTTCCATATGGAAATTCCACTTGGTATTTTGGATGACAATTTTAGGTGTAATTTCCACCCAAAATACGAGGTGGAATTTTCAGATGGTAATTCTAGGTGGATTTTTTTAGCTGGGATTCTTTTCAACTCATGTTATTTATTTTCAAATACTTATTTCCTCGAATTTTTTTTTTTTTGTTTTTACTTACGTGTAATTTCACATTGTATAGAGTCACCGTTACCGAGGTTTGCCGAAGGACGTGGCTATTACGGATGTTCCATCTAATTGATATTCTTTCACATTTATCACGTGCTCGACAGCAATCAGAGCTTTACCCTTTTTTTGAGTTTCATTTCTAAAATGAAAATTATTCACAATTTGTGAAAAGCCGGTACTCAAAACGACTTCCATATTTTAACGTCTTTTTTATGGGAAATATTGGCTTTAACCTGAGATATGGCCTCGCACTGTAGGAACTAGCTTAAAATGAAAAACAGTTGAATTTTCCCTGAATGATGATGCCGTGCACCTTTTTTTTTATCGAGAAAAAATAAATTAAGCCGAAAAAAAACGTCAATTTGCCATTTGAATCAATGTAAACATTGGTCGGAGAAAGTGCGACATTTTAACGTTTGGTGGCGCCCCTTGCTTTTTTGCTCGAAGCGAATACATTAACTATATTTACATTAATTGAATACTTTCTTGGGTGGCATCTGGTATTTGGACACAATTATGTCTAAATTAAGCCTGAAAATTTCCAATTTAAAGTTGTTGTAATATAGCTGGCAGTGAATCAAGAGCAGGTAGTGAATCAAGAGCAGGTAGTGACCAAGAGCAGGTAGTGACCAAGAGCAGGTAGTGACCAAGAGCAGGTAGTGAATCAAGAGCAGGTAGTGAATCAAGAGTATATATGTATATATATATATATATATTATATATATATATATATATATATATATATATGTATGTATATATATATATATATATATATATATATATATATATATATATATATATATATATATATATATTTATATATGTATGTATATATATATATATATATATATATATATATTATATATAATATATATATATATAATATATATATATTTGGGCAATTTGAACAACAATTACGTTTATTAACAATTGCAATCAAACATCTAACAAAGCTGGCCGTCTTCTTCGACTCTCTAAACTATTATTCATAGTGCATATCAAAATATCTCTGTTACCTAAACCTCATTACGATTATATAAAAACATTTTTAAGTGAGATATCTGTCATAAAATAAAGTTAATGGTTTGAGAATTTCAGACGTGTCAATCACAGTAACTTAAGTATAACTTATTCTACATAATGTAAACAAGCCAGTCTGCTTGAAAACAATTATCAATAATTAATATTCTCCTCATATTGCATCGTTCGGCCTATCCTAATTCTTTTCATCCAGGCCCGGAACGGGGGTTTTTTCCATACAGAAAATGCTGACAGCTAACATATATATATATATATATTATATATATATATATATATATATATATATATATATATATATGTATGTATATATAAATGTATAATTTTCTAAAAATAAATTCCCAACCAAAAAATAGTTACATAACAGTGTGGGTTTTCAGCCTGGAAAACAGCAATACAGGGTACTCGAAATTTATTCCCTACTGGCTGTGCCCGCGGCTCCGCTCGCCGGGACTCCAAAATTATTGTTTAAGTTTTTTTTTGCAAGAGAGTGCCCTGACGACAAGTTTTTTCCGGCTTGATTCACTATTATCGTCACTGCTTATTCCTTATGATACCTAACGTAACAAAATATATACTAAAACCTGGCCAGAAAATTAATGTATGAATTTAAAAAAAAACACGTAAATCGGATAAGTGATTCTCGAGTGATAATTGCACTAACGGACAGACAGACAGAGAGACGCTGCGTTTTATAATGTATATAGATACGAGCGAACTACTCCAGTATTATCTCGAACCCTCTTTTTATTTTACCACTTCTCGCTACAGAATTACACAAGATAAGAATGCTTTAACCACGTTATCTTCTTTATATGCTGGCTTTCGACGTCATACTAAACACCGTTGTCACTCTCGGCTGCCCAATTCACAAACCTGCCGAGCCAACTGACAAAACCACGGTATGCCCAACATTCTTCGACTTAACGGAAACCGGGCAACGTTGATAATGGCCTTTCCAGATCACCAAATTTAACCAATTGTCTCCACAGAATAATTTTACTACGAAACTGAATCCCATACTTATATGTATAAGCATCCGTACGTATTCCAGTTTTAAGTTGCATACCCCACCAACACTGTAAAAATATATTTAACAGTAAATTAGTTGTTGGTTAAGACAAAATTTGCACGTCAATCGATATTTGATTTTGTTCTAGAGTTATCGTGGCTACAGACAAACAGACCGACGGAAGGGGAAAACTATATCGTAATTTAAAATCGTTGATACCTAAAGGAAATCCAGGAGGTTAATTTTAGCGAGAGAAGAAAAAAAAAAGGCTCATGTCACGTGGATTCTCACTTTTAACGCCTGCGATAAGTATCAGTAGATTTTCTTTTATTGGTACTGTTGCAGCAGCAAAAGTCAGTACTAATAACAGTGAACTAGTACTATCTCTGCAGCCCTCTATAAAATTTAATAATTTGGATATCATTGTGGAGTTTTAACTAATTCCTCGGCATACAACTCTTTGATTGTTTAAAAATCTTTCGACCCAAAGGTTGGGATGGCTTAATTTGAACATATTATGGCTCTAGGATGAATAGGAAATAAAAAAATTTAGCGCTCATAATGATCTTTAGTCAAAAATGTTGAGTAAAGTAGTTTTATGTTATTCAAAAGAATCTGTGATTATTTAATCGAAAACGAAACGTTGGACGGTGGTTTCCTGATTTATTAAAATATTTATATACACACCATAGCCCATGGAAGTATGAATTTACACACTTTAATGCAATAAAGACATTTATTACATAAATATATTACCATACAACACGTAAAAAACAAGCAAAAATCATCATCAACTGTAAAAATGAAAAAAAAACCGCCCTTTGTATTTAATACCGCTTTTACTATTTTCTACATTATTTCGATTAATTTTTTTAATTTATCGAATGGTAACTCTCTTCAGGCACCTTGAAGAGGGTTCCAAAGATGTCCAGCTCATCTCATAGCAACTCGGTGGGGTTAAGGTCTGTGCTCTATGGTGGCCATACCATCATTTTCAGCATTTTTTCTTGTTTGCTAGATGGTCCTTACAAAGCTTTGAAGTACGTTTAGGATCGTTGTCGTGCATCATCACGAATCCCTTTCCGATTAATCGCAACTCATGCCACCTGAATCGTGTTTTTCATAATGTCATCGACTTTTACTGAGTCCCCCATTCCAACCAAAGAGAAGCATCCCCACACTAGAATAGACCCATCTCCACGCTTGACAGTCGGAACAATACAGTATCATTTTTTCAACCTTAGACCCATAAACATATTAGAATAGAGGAGGTAAAGTATAGAGCCTGCTGTAAACGAAAGCATGGAGTCGTTAAAAAGAGAAAGAAAATAATATGTCAATTTGTCTCTCTTATCAGAGTGAGCGAAGAATACGAATAACATTCTCGCGCGGGTACGTACTATAACTGAGTGTTGTGGGCGTACGCCGAGTAAGAGAGACTATTATTTCTTTCTCTTTCTATGAGTGCCACGCTTCTCGCGAGAACTTATCTCCTCTATTCTAATATCTCTATGCTTAGACCGCACGAAGATATTCTTCGTCCTTGGCTGAAAATTTCAGTTCGTTGGTCTATAATACATTTTTCCACTGTTTAGTGGTTCAGGAATCATGGTTTTGCGCTCCCTGAGGCAATTTGACCTTATTGGCATGACGTAATAATGCGTTTTTGCTCGCAATACGACCATGAAGATTAGGCTTCTTAAAACACCCTTTTATTGTACTGACTGATTGAACTTCGCGGCAATATCTGGGGCAAATAATCTTCTATTTCGCTTACTCATCAGTCTGAGGAATTGAATTTCTATACTGGATACTTCTCGTGGCGGCCCAGGTCGATGGCGATCCCTAAGACTTCCCGTCTTTCTGTAGCGTTGTAATGTAAGATTCACGAACGAAGCACAACCCCTTAATTTTTTCGCGAAGTTACGCACCGATAGCCTTTCTCGATATAAAGTGAGAATGGCTGGACGAGTTTGTATGGAGAGAGGCTTACCCTGGCCCATTGAATGTGAAAATTCAAAGCGACACGTGAAAAAAAGCTCAAGTGAACAGAACAAGATCTGATAAAAAACTGACGAGCTTGGAAGTCGGAGTTCCGGACAGCGGACCGGTTTTTTTTTTTTAGTGTAAATAAACATCTAAAACAAGGGAGGGGTACAAAGAATAAGATTTGAAGTGTTGAGGACGTATAAGTATTATGATTTTTTTTTCTAGTTTTCCGACACGAGTGACTAGTTATTTTCATTTAAAATAATGTTGTTTTAGGAAAACAAAATGTAATACGAAACACACTGTATAACTGAAGTTTCACAAGGTCTCTATACTTCCGGGAGCGGTAGTGTATTTCTAAAAATATAATTCAAACAATAGGAGATACTTAACATTTTTAATTTAAGATCATTCTCGAGCAGCGAAAGAAAAAAAATCATTTTTGTTTTAGTGATAGTGTAATACTAATTTATTTAGTCCCTTTTTGTAATATACATTTATATATAACACTTGTACATATTCTGTAGCTGTATATTCGTACCATAAGGAGATAAGAAATTCATAAAAGGCTGTTATAAAAACTAATTTTAGTAACTTATTTTTATTTTTGTGAAAAGATGGTTAACGAACACACATAATTTGTTGTAGGTAGGACTATATATAATATTTCTTTTTTGGTAATTTTGCTTTTTTATAAATCGAAATTGTCATCTGGAGCGGGTGTAGTGTGAAAATTTAATCCGAATGAATTAATCTGATTAATATTAGTATCAGGACAGTTAAGACAAGACTACACGATATTAATAATAAAAACACAAACAGTATGTATGCATAGAGACCTGTTATTGCGCCCGACAGCAGAACTAAATTTGAGATAAACTGACGGTTTTATGTTTTAAGGGACAATACCAGTGTAACTACTTAAAAATAAGGATATTTTTCTAGAATTTTTTTAAATAAAACTACTGCATCAGGTGTTTTAAAATGTTGGGTATATATTTACTATTTGTTTATAAATGCACACAAATTTTTTCCGACCAAAATTTACGGGACTTATGCCGCAATAACGGGACAGGTGAAAAAAAGTAGCTCTACTGCGGCCGCGATTGGCGTCTCCACATTATCTGAAATAAAAGAAACAAAATGATCATTAAAATAGCTATAATTTTCCGTACCATCAACCATGAATTTTAAACAATATTGAAAATTGTAAGAATGGCGGAGTTTAAAAGAAAAAAGGACAAAATTTTCGCCAAAAATGTGTCCGTTTTTTGCATGCCAAATTGACATTTTTGGTCCAATCAAAAAAATTCCATGGTTTATGGTACGACAAAACATGTCCTTAACATGCAAAAAAAAAATAATTAAATCGATACAATAAATTGTTTTCGAGTTACAGCGGCGGCAAAATTAAAAAATTGCAGTTTTGAGAAAAAAACTAACGTGTAACACATAAATAACGATCTTTTGCCACGTACTTACCTTTGTGACTATTTGAGTTCACGGAAGTATTAGATATTTAACTTTCACTTACGTGATGACGTCACGGCATTGTAATTTTAGTACCTGCTCCGGTTCGCGTTACGCTTCCAAAAAGGAGTTTATGGCCTCCCGAGGCTGTGCCTGGCGACAGCTGTATTTTCAAAAATAAACATAGACCGACATTGATACACTGGTATGGCCCATTAAATGGAACACTCAGTATATTCCTATTCCTGAGAAACCCGTTTTCAGAAATATACTACACGTTATGAATATATAAAGGCTCCCTTAGACATTCAGATAGATTTGACAGTTTTTTTTATGAATGACTAAAATTGTTCCAGAGCAAGTTTGAAGAGGGTAGTTTGAGATTTGGATACACTTTGA
>CM032446.1:5186510-5230542 GCA_019049505.1 Pachyrhynchus sulphureomaculatus | reverse complement strand
GTGTTTATATTAAAAGTAAGGATTTTTAGGGCTAACAACAACCAGCAAGTTTTCTTTTTGCTAATTTATTTGTAAGGTGCCGTCACTCTAACCTACGAATGATAAACCTGGCTATTTCTGGAAATGAAATTGCCAAGCCATACTTGGCTTCTGGTTATATTTTTTCCCATCAAAAAACAATGTTTATTCAACACACGGAATTCTTTTTGTTCCATCGCTTTGCAAAAATCAAAAGTAGCATTACTCAAACAACTGTAACTCGAAAACGAATAGACAAAATTTTACATGAATCTTCTGAGGGTTGACACTAACTGAGTCATATGGTTTTTGTTTGTGCTGCCCTCTCTCGGAAAGTTTCGGTACTTTTCACAGCATGTAGTGTGTTTAACAAGTAAGTGGTGTGGAGAGAACCAGTTTTTACAAATGGTAAAAGTATAACATTTTTTCATACTAGCTTCTTTTCGAATCAAATGAAAACATGACTGATGTACCATCAGAAAGAAGACGGGGTTTGGTGTTAAAGAAAGTTTGTTTACATTATGTAAAAAAAGGAAACCAAGGATTAAACATTGTGGCGCACCTCTCTTTACCATCTCTAAAATAGCCCCCCGTTCGGATCTCCGGGTGGGGGCTGGTTCAGGTGCGTCAACATGCAGAGATCAGAATTTTAAAATGAATTTTTGCAACATACGAGGTTTAAACTCGAACATAAGTTCAGTGCACCAACACCTGCAATCAAATAAACCTCATGTACTCGCTCTCTGTGAAACCAAGGTCAGTTCATCGACCAACACAGTTAACTATCTTTATCCTGGGTACGACTTCTATTCCCGATTTAGGCGTAACTTTGGAATCTGTCTTTTTGTCAGAAGCGACCTCTCTTGCCAACAAGAAGAGGCTCTGGAGCCCCCAAACTTTGATGTTATGTGGTTAAAAATAACGACTCAACCAACCACAAGGTTCATCTGTATCCTGTATCGACCACCAAGCGATACTAACTTTAGAGCACTTTTCGCTTCCTCTTGCTGACACCATCGATCATTTACAGATTAACTATCCAAATGCCGAAATTGCCATCCTGGGCGACTTTAATGTCCACAACATCAACTGGCTTAAATATTCCAATACTACCGATGAACAAGGTCGTGAAGCCGAATCATTTTCAGCTGTGGCTTAACTCAGCTTATTGACAAACCAACACGGATCCCTGATCGAGACGGGGAGTTCGCCAGTCTTCTTGATCTGTTTTTAACCACCAATCCGGAGATTTACACGGTCAGCGTAAATCCGCCATTATGTTCTTCCGACCATAAACTATTATCGACATCGAGTATCCTACCAATCAGTGACAGAGACGCGCCTAAACCGCGCAAGATTTGGCACTACAAATCTGCTAAATTGGAAGATCTCATGGAATATTTTCGAACTTTCCCTTGGTTAGACGTTTGTTTTCGATCCGATGACCCATCTGACTGCGCCAAGGAGGTTTCCGATGTTATTTTGGACGGTATGGAGGCTTACATCCCTTTTTCGAAGAAATGCCCTTCCAACGGTTGGCCTTGGTTTGACCGAAAATGCAAAGAAGCTGTTGCTTCTAAACATCTTGCATATCGACATTGGCGTGAAAATCCTAACACCATAAATTGTAACACCTTTGTTCGTGCCAGGAACAAATGCAAAGAAGTTATCGACGAAACCAAGGAGGCACACAATCAACGGATTAGAAACAAACTTCTTTCTTGTCCCAACAATTCCAAGTCCTTTTGGTCAGTCGCTAAGGCAGTTAGTCAAAATTTCACCAAATCCATCATACCACCACTCACACGGCCAGATAATTCTATTGCAAAGACACCTGTTGAGAAAGCGAGCTTGTTGGCTGAACTCTTTGCTTCACATTCTACTGTCGATTTCCAAGGAAAAACACCACCTAATATTCCCTAGTGCAGTCAAGGATGCCCGATATTGTCTTCAGGCAGCGTATCATAAAACGTATTTTGATGAAGCTACACACCAAAAAAGCTTCTGGCGCTGACAGAATACCTGCCATAGTTCTCAAAAACTGTGCGACAGGGAACTAACACCAGTTTTCTGTAGACTTTTCAACCTATCTTACAGAAAGGGAATATTTCCTTCCTGCTGGAAATGTGCCACAGTTCAGCCAATGCCTAAAAAAGGCAAGAAGACCTTGCCAAATAACTACCGACCAATCGCACTGCTTTCAATAATATCGAAAGTCATGGAAAAGGCTATCAATCAGCATCTTCTAAAATATCTTGAAGGATTCAACATTATTAGCGATCACCAATATGGCTTTCGTAAAAATAGATCAACAGGAGATCTCCTGACTTATGTAACACATGTTTGGAACAACGCAATTGAACACTTTGGAGAATCTCGAGCGGTTGCTCTTGACATATCCAAGGCATTCGACCGTGTTTGGCACGATGGGCTGTTGGCTAAGCTACGTTCTTATGGTATGTCTGAAAAGTTCTGTTTGTGGCTCTCATGTTTCCTCAGAGAGCGTTCTTTGCGAGTGGCAGTCGACGGATTTCTTTCTAACACCTTCACTATCAACGCCGGTGTACCCCAAGGCTCCATACTGTCTCCTACTCTCTTTCTCATTTATATTAACGATCTGCTGGAAAAGACCGAGAATCCAATCTACAGCTTTGCAGATGACAGTACACTTATCTCTTCATTCACTTTGAACGCTGGGACATCGGCTACTCAGACGAATATCCGCAGACAGCAGGAAGACATTCAACTTAACAAAGAACTGGAAGAAATTCTATCTTGGGGTGACAGTAACCAAGTGGAATTTAACGCTACAAAAACCCAGGCGGCATTTTTTCTAAAAAAGTTAACGTTGCTGAACCCGACATGGTTATGTCGGGGCACTCCATTCCCCTAACATCGTCACTCAAATTGTTGGGCGTAAATTTGGGAGCAAATATGTCCTGGCATGAACATGTTGCAGGCATAGCAAAGAGAGCTTCTCAGAAGTTTGGAATATTATTTCGAACCAGAAAGCTTTACACTTCACAACAACTGTTAATTCTTTACAAAGCTCAAATTCGACCAACTATGGAATACTGCTCCCATGTTTGGGGCTCTGCTCCCAAACATACACTGCATTTGTTGGATTCTATTCAGAGAAGAGCTGTTCGTCTCTGACTGGAGACCCGGAAATGACAGGTGGCCTTTATTCGCTGGAACATCGAAGAATGGCTGGCGACTTGAGCCTATTCTACAAGTATTTTCATGGAAAGTGTTCGCTGTTCGTCTGACTGGAGACCCGGAAATGACAGGTGGCCTTTATTCGCTGGAACATCGAAGAATGGCTGGCGACTTGAGCCTATTCTACAAGTATTTTCATGGAAAGTGTTCGAAGGATGTGGCCCGTTTAATTCCTCCCAGAGCGGTGCATGTTAGAAGAAAATTTTACCAAATCTACCATACCACCACTCACACGGCCAGATAATTCCATTGCAACCACACCTGTTGAGAGAGCGAACTTGTTGATTGAACTCTTTGCTTCACATTCTACTGTCGATTTCCAAGGAAAAACACCACCTACTATTCCCATATTGCAGTCAAGGATGCCCGATGTTGTCTTCAGACAGCGCATCATAAAGCGTATTTTAATGAAGCTAGACATCAAGAAGGCTTCTGGCGCTGACGGAATACCTGCCATAGTTCTCAAAAACTGTGCAAGGGAACTAACACCAGTTTTCTGTAGACTTTTTAACCTATCCTACAGAAAGGGAATATTTCCGTCCTGCTGGAAATGTGCCACGGTTCAGCCGATACCTAAAAAAGGTAAGAAGACCTTGCCAAATAACTACCGACCAGTTGCACTGCTTTCAATAATATCGAAAGTCATGGAAAAGGTTATCAATGAGCATCTTCTAAAATATCTTGAACGATTCAATATTATTAGCGATCACCAATATGGTTTTCGTAAACATAGATCAACAGGAGATCTTCTGACTTATGTAACACATGTTTGGAACAACGCAATTGAACACTTTGGAGAATCTCGAGCGGTTGCTCTTGACATATCCAAGGCATTCGACCGTGTTTGGCATGATGGACTGTTGGCTAAGTTGCGCTCTTATGGTATGTCTGTAAGGTTCTGTTTGTGGCTCTCATGTTTCCTCAGAGAGCGTTCTTTACGAGTGGCGGTCGACGGATTTCTTTCTAACACCCTCACTATCAACGCCGGTGTGCCCCAGGGTTCCATACTGTCTCCTACTCTCTTTCTCATTTACATTAACGATCTGCTGGAAAAGACCGGGAATCCAATCTATAGCTTTGCAGATGACAGTACGCTTGTCTCTTCATTCATCTTGAACGCTCGGACATCGGCTGCTCAGGCGAATATCCGCAGATAGCAGGAGGTCGTTCAACTTAACAAAGATCTGGAAGAAATTCTATCTTGGGGTGACAGTAACCAAGTGGAATTTTTAACGCTACAAAAACTCAAGCGGCAGTTTTTTCTAAAAAAGTTAACGTTGCTGAATCCGACATAGTTATGTCGGGGCACTCCATTCCCCTAGCATCGTCGCTCAATTTGTTGGGCGTTAGTTTGGGAGAAAATATGTCTTGGCATGAACATGTTGCAGGCATAGCAAGGAGAGCTTCTCAAAACTTGGGAATATTATTTAGAACCAGAAAGCTTTACACCCCACAACAACTGTTAATTCTTTACAAAGCCCAAATTCGACCAACTATGGAATACTGCTCCCACGTTTGGGGCTCCGCTCCCAAACATACACTGCATTTGTTGGATTCTGTTCAGAGAAGAGGAGTCCGTCTGATTGGGGACCCGGAATTGACCGGCGGCCTTGATTCGCTGGAACATCGAAGAACGGTTGGCGACTTGAGTCTGTTCTACAAGTATTTTCATGGAAAGTGTTCGAAGGATGTAGCCCGCTTAATTCCTCCCAAAGCGGTGCATGTTAGAAATACACGTCGCGCTGGTGCTTCGCATCCGTATGAGGTTCAGCTTGTTACTCCGCGTACAACGCTTTTCAAGCAATCTTTTATATGGAGAACGTCATCCCTTTGGAATAATTTGCCCAGCGCTGTGTTTCCCACCGAGTAGAATCTACAGCGATTCAAGAACAACGTGAATCGCTTTTTCCGCACTCGTGCCGCTCCTGGAGCGCTTTAGGGACTTCCCTGCAGCACGTGTGCTAGACCAATAAAAAAAAAAAAAAATACACGTCACGCTAATACTTCACATCCGTATGAGGTTCAGCTTGTTACTCCTCGTACAACGCTTTTCAAGCAGTCATTTATATGGAGAACATCATCCCTTTGGAATAATTTGCCCAGGACTGTGTTTCCCACCGAGTACAATTTACAGCGATTTAAGAACAACGTGAATCGCTTTTTCCGCACTCGTGCCGCTCCTGGAGCGCTTTAGGGACTTCCCTGTAGCACGTGTGCTAGACCCATAAAAAAAAAAAAAAAATCTCTAATTGATACATTATATGGGAGTTGGCTTTGTCCAGCGCCAGGACAGCTTTAAGAGTTTAAAGTAACACTCTTAATTTATTTACTCCATCTTTAATGTGATATTTTTCTAATTTAAAGAGGAGCACTCGGTGGTCAACACTGTTAAAAGCTTTTGACAGGTCTAAATAAATAGCTACTGTGAATTTTTCTGCATTGAATATCTGAAGTACCTTGTACAGTCCCTGGCCAAATTATTAGACGCACTGTATTTTTTTTAGTAATTTTATGTTTCTTAAGAGTTTTTATGCAATAATGGTATATTTAAACTACCTATATATCTATATATATATATATATATATATATATATATATATATATATATAAAATATATATAATATATATATATATATATATATATATATATATATATATATATATATATATATATATATATATATATATATATATATAGATATATAGATATATATATATATATATATATATATATATATATATATATATATGTATATATATATATATATAGATATAACACATGGGCTGAAAAGTCCCGGGCCTAACACATAGATGGCGGTAGTTTTTATTGCAGTCACCTTTTTTTCAGTTAATACTAACCTTCAAAAGACAGCTGTTAAAATTTCATGATATTCTATTCATTAGTTTGTGAGTTATTGTGCTAAGAGTGACGCTACTTTTGTTATTTTCAAAACAATGGATCAAAAACAATTTCGTGTTTTAATTTTACACTGCTTCTTGATGGGAAAAAATACCGTTCAAGCGAAGCAATGGCTTGAAAAGTGTTATGGGGACTCCGCTCCATCAGAAACAACAATAAAACGTTGGTTTGCTGACTTCAAACGTGGTCGTAGAGACACCGATGATGCAGAACGCAGTGGACGTCCAAATGAGGCGGTAACACCAGAAAACATCAAAAAAATCCATAAAATCGTTTTGAATGATCGAAAAGTGAAGTTGCGTGAGTTAGCTGACATCGTAAAGATATCAAAAGAACGTGTTGGCTTTATATTGCATGAGCATTTGACTATGAGAAAGCTCTGTTCAAAGTGGGTGCCGCGTTTGCTCACTGTTTATCAAAAACAAGAACGTGTTGATGATTCTGAGCAGTGTTTGGCCATTGTTAGAGCGGCGCTGGAATGATTGCGTTGCTCTTGATGGAGATTACGTTGATGAATAAAGCTAATTTTGAACCAAAAAAACCGTGTTTTCTTTGTTAGGCCCGGGACTTTTCAGCCCATGTGTTATATATATATATATATATATATATATATATATATATATATATATATATATATATATATATATATATATATATATATATATATATAGATATATATATAGATATATATATATAGATATATACGGCGGGCCTGATCCTTACTAAAGGAAGTATTGTATTTGTAGTAACCCCCCGAGCTTCTTGCATTTTTTTTTTACGTTTCAGGGTCCCTAGATTACCAAAAATATAGTTTCTTATTTGTACCGGTCATTCTGTCTGCTAGTACGGTAACTTTCGCACGAAATGAGATATCGATCGAGAAATGAGATGGTAAAAATATAGTGCAGAGAGAGGACCCTGTAGTTTCTGTGCGATATCATTTCAGGAAAAGGGGATGAAAGAAATTATACTCAATAGATTTTGTCTAGTTTCAATGGTATTATGAAAAGTTTTCGTAATATTTAATTGAGATAATGTACAAATTTTAAATATAATTATTGGTTATCTAACCTAAAAGGGGTTAAGAGGTGTGAGAGGGAGAGAGAGTCAGAGGAATTGCTGAAAATATATCGTATGATATGTCCTTTTCAGGGTTCATTTGTTATTTTTTTATTATTTATTTTGAGGGATATAATTTATATAGAGAAAAATGTCAGGTGTCATTTGTAAATATTGTTGAGTGTATATTTTATAACATGAGTTTGCTAGGAAAGTACTAATGCACTGTACCGACTTTGACTTATTCCTGATGTTTACTGAATTACTCATCCGAAAGGGTTCTAAAATAATTTAGTGTTTATTGAAGTGGGCTCTACTACAAGGCCCCCTATAGAACTACACTGTGTAAACCAAACCCGCATTATATTTAACCCTGCGTCATCTTTCATATCAGAATCATATAACTATGGCATATAATACAGTCCCTGGCCAAATTATTAGACGCACTGTATTTTTTTAGTAATTTTATGTTTCTTAAGAGTTTTTATGCAATAATGGTATATTTAAACTACAATATTATTGATTCTTATTTAAAAGAATTGTTGTAGACTACATATTTGTATTTATTTTTAACATATGGCAACACTGTGTTGACAAAGAGATACATGAACGTAAATAAGTACAAACCTGTATCAGTCGCGATCGGAATCGAGTCAGGTACGGACGTGTTTTCTGTGGCTTTATGGACTGTGATTGTTTGTTTAACAGTTTTATACTACTCAGTTATTAGTTTATTTTGTATGCAGTGTTTTAAAAAAGTAAAGGACTATTTTCATTATGGGTAGAAAAGGCGATCTTTCACCACGTAAAAAAGCTGAAGTGAAGGCCCTTGTGATTGCGAAAACATTTACAAACCGAGAAATATCACGAAGATTGGAGGTTTCTGAAGCTAGTGTACGACGCATAAAAAAGAAAATTGAGTCAGGGAAGGAATTAAGCCCGAAAAGAAAGAAAAGATGCGGTAGAAAACCAATTTTCACTCCACGGTCAGAGAGATGTTTGAAGAAAATTTGTGTTTGAAACAGATTTGCTACCACAAAGGTAATAAAATCACAACTCCAGGATGCTAGCGTAAATGCTTCTGAGCGCACTGTTCGAAGAAAATTGAAAGAATTAGATTTTAAGGCCTGTCACCCCGCCAGGAAGCCCAAGTTAACAGCTGCAATGAAAGCAAAGGGCCAAACAATGGCAAGACAAAGATGTGGACTTCTGGAGATCGGTAAGATACAGCAATTTAATCAATAATTGATACATTATCATTTTCAGTTAAATAAAGCAAATAAACATGGAAGTTTATATATTTTTCCTATTTTTGACAGGTCTGCTTCAGTGACGAAAGCATATTCGAAATTTTGCAGAATAAAGCTCAGTATGTGCGTCGTCGTCATGAAGAAAAGTTTCATCCTGATTGTGTCGTCCCGACGGTTAAACATCCCACCAAAGTGATGATTTGGTCAGTCATCAGCGGCAAGGGCACTGGACGTCTATACGTCGTCAAAGGAATAATGAGGCAAGATCAGTACAAAGAAGTATTACAAAATCGGTTGATTCCGCAGCTCAGAGAATGGTTTCCAAATGGGGAACCATTCACTTTCATGCAAGATGGAGCTCCCTACCACATTGCTCGGTCTGTTAAAGCTTTTTTGGCAGAAAAAAATATCCCTCTGTTGGATTGGCCCTGATATGAACCCCATTGAAAATGTGTGGGAGCTGATGAAAAGAGAAGTGGCTAAAGATGTGATTACCAACAAAACCCAGCTCCTAGAAAAGATTATTCATGTGTGGAATCATCATCCTCAAATGCAGGAGACAGTACAATCTTGCATTGATAGCATGCCGCGCAGAATTAAAGCTTTGATAGCGGCTAAAGGTGGCTCAACTAAATATTGACTTTTACTAACATTAATTTCACTTTTCTTTAAAACTTAATAAACTTATGCTTTTCTAAATTAATGCTGTTTTATTTGTCAAATAAATAGGTAATTGATTGGATAATATAAAAATAAAAAACAAATCAATTTAAAATAATAAAACGGTACAATATCACTCGGTAATTAATATTTTACATGAAATCTTGCAGTGCGTCTAATAATTTGGCCAGGGACTGTAATTTATATGGTTTAACAAAGGCAACATAAACCGTGGGTTTTTCAAAGTGCCAAGTGAAACATTGAATAGTTTGTGATTCGTTTTAAAAAAATAAAATCGTGTGTTTTAACAACAAATAGAAAATTTCTAAGTATTTACCCCCCAAAAATTGTGCTGCAGTAACTCTGTTTATTAAAAATCCTTTCTCCAGGAATACGATTAGTGCTGCTAGAAAACATAGCCTTTGTGTAGTGTATCGCCAGTGATCGTTATATCTGTAATATTGGCCAGGAGGAACTACTTTATCTAGAGCTTCAAAGCCCTTACGTACATCTTCAAACAGCTGTCTTGATTTCAGGATTGCATGGTGAACTGAAAAAAATAACAATAATTAAAAATAACCGGTCAAGTGCAAGTTGAACTTGCGCAAATGATCAGTGACTTCACAAAACACACCCCAAATGAGTTTTCAACAAAGTTTATTTCCAATCTTTACTGAAAATTGATGACCTTGAAATTTCTGTTTTTTTTTATATACCAGATAAATTATTACAAGTAATGACTCGTGATAATTTTCGTTCAATCTACACCCCGTGGAGAATATTCCAGAATTTTTTCAAAATTTTTTTGATAAGTACATTTTGAGATAGTTGGGTGGACAGCGATTTTTCGCGATTTTTTAAAAATAATACAAAGAAAAGTGCGCGCAAGTATTACATTATATATATATTTTTTCCTCGTGTTTTCACAAGCTTTCATTTGACACCACACTCGATTACCTAGTAAAAAAATTTTTTTTTCACTTCCGATTTCACCCCCCAAAACTAACCCCTTAAGTCAAAATTTAACTTTCAAAACTACATGGCTCTGATGAGGCCATCAATTCCTATGTTATTACCAAATTTTAGCTTTCTATGACAAATAGTTTTCGGAGAAAATCAGGAGTGACAGACGGACAGACACCGAAGTGATCTTATAAGTGTTCCGTACAGAACACTAAAAAAAGAGATAATAACCTGCATGAAAGTTTGTTCAAAAAAATACCCAGGCAACAAACTTTCAAGGAAACGTAAAATTCTTAAAAGTACTTAACAAAAAGTCATAAAATATATGTTAAGTTAGGAACAAAGAACCTATCCACTTACCATCTCATCTTACATTATCTAGCACTCACACAGCTCGAGTGATTGAAAGTTCTTTTGTGTTATACCTACATCTAATCTACAGATAGCTTAACTTAATGGTCAATTCATACTTTTCAAAATTAACAACTAAAACTAACAATTTACATTAATAATTTTTACTTGATAGTTAAATGATATTTTTTTTTGTTTGTTCATAGTTTTACATTAAGAAATAAGAACTAACACTCGGAAAGTAAAAAAAGTGTTAAAACGTTAGTGTTAATGATAATATCAGTGTAAATCAGATCCCCTTAGTGTTAGCTTTAATTTCTGAAGTATAAATCAACAACACTTACTATATTCACAATTCCGTTCACTATGAATAACTTGTAAAGCAATAACAATCTCTCTTACGGGCTTCTCAATATCTTTCATAATGTTTCGGATTTCCTAAAAGTATATATACAAATATGAATCAAAAATAAGATGAATCAAAAATAAGAAGGTGCGTGTGGTAATTTTTACATACTTCCCTAAGATCTTGTTCCGCACTGATATGGTCCTGAAATGGTGCAAAGATCTCAGTAATAAGTCTGTTTGGATCCGTCATGATGGAATGTTGTGTCTTAAAAATATATTTTCTCTAATAACAAAAGTCAATTAATTCGGAAGGGAAGCTTCATGGTTTTGGTAAGATGGAAAATATTAGTTCTTGGGATTAGACCGTGTCAATTTGGAGTAACTGTCCTACGTTTGGCCTACGATTACATCTTCAGAAATCTTTGGAGTTGTTTCGTGCAATCGAGTGCAAAACAACGAAAAGTTACTTTTGTAGTAAAAAAGCAATTGTCATGGTCTAATCCCAAGAACTACGACTTTTCAACAAATAGATCTGGTATTAGTAGTACTAAAAAAACGCCGAAACATAACCAAACTTTCTTGTAGAAAGTCATGAAGATATTCCCCTTATTGAGACACACATTACTAACCCTTTTATAAAGAATTTATTTTTTTAGAGAGTAGAGTGTATTAATTTTTAGAGAAATAATTGAATTATTTAAAAATAATCGTGAACAAACACCTTGGAAAAAAATTACAAACTAAACAATAACAATATCAAAACTTTTCTCGCGTATATACATTTTAATAAGGATGAGAAATCAAGTCGATAATTTAATCGTGTGAAATCGATATTATTCAAACTGGAAACGTGGAAATAATAAGAGAGATGCAACTTTAAGAGGATATTTCTCAAAATTAACTAGTCAACGTGCAGGCTTAATCGGTTGTATACGATATCTTTTTCAAAGAATATAATATATCCTATCATATTTCCCATTGGTGAGTTTTAAAAAACTTTACCTTTTTAGTCAACGAATAAAGGTTGAGCTTGTGATCCTCTCGTCCTCGACTTTATCTGCACCACTAGGTCATTTTAAACTTAATAGATCCCAGTGAGGAGATCGGTAAAAGCTCTCCTAGTCTACAATATAATATTTATCTAGAAAATATTAGGAATCACTTCCTCTTTATTACACAAGACCGTGGGAAGTTGTAAAAGATTATTAAAAATTTAGGGCCCTGTAGGAGATATTTCAGTGGTGTGGATAGATTCTATGGTTGAGGTGGGGGGGGGGTAGATGCATCCAAGGTGAATTCTTTTAGAAAGAACAAGCCATGATAGAGTAAAGAAACTGAGCTGAATAGGAGTAGATTTGGAAGATGGGGGAGAAAGTACATGTCCCATTAGTTATATTCTACTAGGGTAGCTACAGATATACGTAAGAATATAAATAAAAAATGATATTCTACGTAGAACGAACGTTTGTGAAAAATATTTGAATTTGTAGATATTTAAATTGCAATTAAAATCGATTATTTCTGGATCGATTAAAAGAGTAGTTATTAAACAATTTCATATTTAACTGTGAAAATTTGAGTTTATACTGCATACTTTACTTTAACTCTACTATTCTATAAATATCGATATTCGCTCAGTCTTATTCAGGAAAAAAGTTTGGATGTTCTCTTAAATTATTTGCATTGTATGTATTTTTGGTAGTCTAACCTTGACAACTGAAATAATGAAATACCGTACCCTGTTGAAAGAAATATAATCACATGTAAATCTGTTAAAAAACATTCTACCGGTAGACAAAGCATAGCATTCCTAAAAGCGTTTCTCGCTAAATCAATGATCTATTAGAAACTGGAATGAGTGACGTAAGGGCAAGTAGAAAATATTCGACAGAATTGTAACCCCGTCTTATTATTTGTTCGCATGCTATCCAGTCAATCAGTTTTTCAGGTCAGGTGAGATGTATGATCGCGTCTTAATGTAAATATGAGATCTGGAATGCGATGCATGAATAAAAGAATGAGGAACTTTTTCCAAGATGCCATTTTTGACGTTTTACAAAGCGCAAAACCTTTAAAAATTGTAATTGTATTTCCTTAAAAATAAATTTTCTGAGTAATAGAGATTTGAAGAAAGTTTTTCTTTCCTTTATACAGTGATATACTCACTTTAACTTATAATCCAATGTGTGAGTTTGTGTCTTCTTGTCACTCGTGAAAGATGAAGCTGATTGATTTCTATCCAGTGTGGAGTAATTATGTCTCTAGAGATTTTAAATTCAGTTTTATTTAAATTGACCTCGTAGTTTCGGTATTATTAGTATAGTAATTAATAAATATATTTTTTTTCTGCTCTCTGTAAGCGGCTTCTCTTCCTGGTTTGTTAATTAAAGATGTTATAAAAGGTTTAAAGTTAACCTCAACTAGGCTATGTCCGATATCAGAACCACAGACAAAGCCTAGGAGAGGCTAGCTCATTGCCCTTTTTTAAATGCACATATTGGCGGAAGTTCTAGAATAGCAGTTTGGAAACAAATGAAATTATATATTTAAAAAAGTAAATTGACTTATTCAGTACTTTTTTACTATTGAAACTATACAATATTTAACGACACTCACATCTTTCATCCCCTTCAGTTCAGTTAAAATTGAGAATAATAAAAAAAATAGCCTAATTTTTTAATTCCTCCACTTCAAAAATCTAAGGAAAGGACATACAGGTATTTGAACGATCTACGCGGCCAAAAGTCAAAAAATCAAAACGCAAAATATTATCAGGTAACCGACTACCAGAGACAGAGGACCCTTCCGAGAACAAAAGACTTCCAACCCCACCTGTGCAGTCTTACCTGTTTTATGTCAGTCGGGATTCGATCCTGTTACCTTGTGTACGTTATCAGTTCTCGGCGCTCTTAAAAATCATAATTGCGAAAGTGGAATTTTATGTCTATAAGTTCTAAAGTAGTGGAAAAAGTGGTGGATTCTCAAAGTACAGGTATGTAACTATGTTATTTCATAAAAATTTTATCATTTACTTATTTGTGAGTAGACATAAGGGACGGTAAAGAAAGGTCTTTTCCACGAGTATTATTTTGTAAAAAAAATATGTTTTACTGTCGTTTTCATACTTCCTTGTTAGATCCGGCTATAATTTTGATAATATTCTAAAGTTGGTAGTTTCAGTAAATAATAAATCAAAAAACTGGCCCCGGATAAGTCCGGATAAGATACATTTTGGGACTTTGAAAATTATGGTCAAAATTATGAGAAAAAATAGATTTTGATTTTATCAATTTTAACTAACAATTCTTTGTTGTAGGTTCACTTGGTACATCGGGAATAAAGGTTGTGACCCGGAAATACTTGTTTGACCGCATGATAAAGGAAAATTTACCTTATTTGGAAGACAAACTAAATTGCTTGAAAGAACAACTTTTGACAACTGAAGGATATACACAAGAGCAAATACAAACCTTAAAAAGGAATTTTTCTCATTTTAAATCTGAAGTTAAACGTAGATGGATCAAAGCCCATAATAAGGAAGACCTATTTGTTCAATACAATAGTTCATGGCTAGAAGGAACTTTTGAAATTCCAGTGGTTGACAGTCTGCAAAATCGATCTGGTAGTCCGAGCAAATCTTTTGAACAATTGAGTGAGAGAAGTAAAAGAAGAAAGACGGAGGAGCTTCGCTCTACTTTTGAAGAGGAGGTGATAGTGCATGCCGCGCAAGTTGAGTTGAGAAAAATGGGAAAGCGAGGTGCTTCAAATGTACTCAAAGAAATCATCACTACACCAACTCGGGCAACGAAATATAATAAGGTGTATTATCGCACCAAATCATCAAAAAATAAAAGTAGCCCTTTGACTGTCAAGGAAGCAATCCAAATGTACATAGACGCAGATCTAACAACGAATGTCTGAAATCATAAGAAGGACGAATAAACATATTTTTCCGTGTTATAGCCTTCTACAAAAGAAAAAAAAAGAAGTGTTACCCGCCACCTGAAGCGTGCAAGATAACTAGCACTAGTGCGGAAGCTCAATTACAGCCCTTGGTGGATCTTACTGTTACACGATTGTCCAACTACCTGGAAGAGGTATTGCAAACATTAAATGAACAAAAACGGAATACCCTAACGATGATTCATAAATGGGGTTGCGACGGATCACAACAATCCCAATATAAACAAAAGTTTGACAGTGATGCGGATTCAGATAGCAATATATTTCAAAGTTGCTTCGTGCCTCTAAAATTAGTGTGTGGAAAAAATAATAAAAAAACCGTGTGGGAGAATCCGACTCCGTCTTCTCCGCCTTTTTGGTCGGCCAATAAGATTTCATTTAATCAAAGAGAGTACTGATGTCACAGAACAAGAAATTAACTACGTGAATAAATCAGTTGATTCTCTCATTCCTACTGAGGTTGATTTGGATGAGAAAAAGTTTATAGTCGAATACAAATTTATCATGACAATGGAAAAGTGTGTAATGCCGCCACTGGAACCACAGCAACAAGCCGGTGCTATATTTGTGGTGCAACCTCAAAGGATTTTAACTGATTGGATATAACAAAAGAAGTTAATCCCGCGGCAGTACAATTCGGTCTCTCAGTATAACATGCCAGGATAAAATTATTTGAGAGTGTCCTACATCTGGCTTATAAACTGCCAGTAAAAAAAAATATAGAGAAAGAAAAACAGAGGCTGAAAAGGAACTCGAGAAAGAGAGAAACTTGAAATCCAGAAACACCAATGATGGGAACACCAGTCGAAGATTTTTTGAAGACCCGAAATTGGCAGCAGAAATAACGGGCGTTAGCTATGACCTGTTTTATAGGTTAAAAGTCATTTTGGTGACAATCTCAAGTGGGCATAAAGTCGACCCAGAAAAATATGACAAGTATGCATCAGAAACTGCTCGTCCATATGTGGACCTCTACCCGTGGCATCCCATGACACCCACGATGCACAAAATACTTGTTCATGGCGCAGAGATAATAAAAAATGCTTTGTTACCAATTGGGCAGCTGTCTGAAGAAGTCGCAGAGGCAAGGAACAAGCACTTTCGGTCTTACCGACAAGATTTTGCCCGAAAGTTTTCATGAGAAAAGCTGCAACAGGGACATTTTTAATCGTTTACTTTTAAGTTCCGATCCTTTGTTGAGCAGTATGAGGCAAATAAAGAGGATAAAGTCGCATTCATTCCTACCAGAGACGCTAGAAATGCTCCTGCCTGCAGAGCCGAACCCACTGTGTTCTTCTGGAAGTGAAGATGAAAATACGTTTGTGGACGACAAAATATGATTATTTATAGTGTATTTTTAACCCTCGACGCAAAAGAGGGGTGTTATAAGTTTAAATTTTACATTTATTTTGTAAATAAATGTTTTCATTTAAAATGTTTTTTTTTTTTTGTAAAATTAAGTTTCGTTTTTTTATTTTTTATTACAAATTAAGTAATTTTATACAAAGTAACTGATTAATTTAACTTGGTAATATAATTTAGTATGCAATAGAACCGAAAAATAATACTTTGGCCGCGTAGATCGTTCAAATACCCCTATGTGCAACGCTATATAGTATATACAACACCTTTAATCTCCCCCACTCCTTTTATGTTTTATTATAAATATTTATGCAAGATATTTGTTTATTATCTCAACAAAAAACCAGAAAAAATTACCATATTACTATTAAAACTATGTAAAATTTATCATCCCCTCACTTTTCACCACCTTCACCTTAAGCGGTATCTCTCAAAATCTGTAAGATTCATCTTACATTAGGTAAAGTCACCTAACTTTCTGTTAAAAATATTTTTATAAATTAACGGGATTTTCAAGTTAAAAGGTAAAAAAAAATTAATAATAATAATTACCTAGAAATAAGACTATTGTACTCGAACAATATTTTTTATCTTGTATTCTCATAGAATGATTAAATGTGGAGCAAATTAAGGCTGTTTACTATCTCTTATAAAACAAAACCAAACCTTGTGAAGCTATCGAGAATAAGTGTTCAAGTACATGTTTATTTACACTTTATTAACAAGCACTAAAAGCATGTAAAAAAAACTGTGGTTGTTAAGTACACATCAACACAAAAAAAAGTAACTAAATCAACGGCGTTATTACCCGTAAATTACGTACGATATTGCAAATTCACGAAGATAAAATGTAAGACATCTAACCAGGCCGTACATATAATACCTACTATACATTTGTAGGTTACGTTTAGGTCAGGTAGGGAATGGTTAAAGTATCGACAAAATAAAAATAAAATTTACATTTAAATGTTCGTGTCTATTATCATGTAAAAAATTTCGTTGTATTAACAAAAATAAAAAATGATTTAAAAATGTACTAGATTTAACTATTAATAATAGACTAAACTGAACTAATCAGTGAACGGATTAATAATGAATATCAGCGACAAGCATAACTACCTTCTTTGTAAATGAAAAATATAGAGATGTTTTATATTTCTCTACGTAGTGAACCACCCGAGCTTCGTATATTTTAGATTTGTTTACAGAAATGTTGAAACTTCGGTATAAGATCATCCAATTCATGGTAAGTGAAATATAATTCAAGCATATAGTTGTCAAAACCAATAAAGAATCTTCCAAAATACCTATTGAAATTACTTACCGGTGTACACGGATTTTTTTTCTAAAAAAACATGTTAAATTCGGAAGAATGATAAAAAGTGCTTTATTCAAAGTATGCTCCATCGCTTGTTATTCATTTTTCCCATCTTTCCGGCAATTTGTCAATACCACGACAGTAAAAATCTCCCCTTTTGCTGCGAACCATTCATTGAGCCATTTTTTCACATCTTCGTACTAACCAAAGCGCTGCTCAGCCAAGTGCGTGACCCATCGATGTAAACAAGTGGTAATCGCAAGGAGCCAAATCTGTGAGTAAGCCGCATGGGGTAGAACTTCCCAGCTGAGTGCTTCCAACGTATCGCGAACTGGTTTTGTCGTATGTGATGGAGCATTGTCATGAAGAAAAATGATTTTGTGTACCTCTTTCGGTATTCGGCCAATTGTTGTTGGTAACGTTTAGTATTAACTGTTTCTCTAGGTTTTACCAGCTCATAATAGACCACGCCCCTCTAGTCCCACCAAACACAGAGCATCGTCTTTCTGCCAAAGCGATTCGATCTTGCGGTCGATGTGGATGATGCGCCTGGGTCTAACTAACTAACGCCCAATTGCTCGGCGAGTTGTTTTTTTGTGTTTGCGAACCATCTTCGTCCAACTATGCTTGCAATTCCACATCGTCGTATTTTTTTGGCGGTTTTCCACGTTCCTTGTCTGCAACGTCGAAGTCACCACTTTTGAAACGCCGAAACCATCGTTCACACGTATCTTGCGATGGAGTATGTTCACCATAAGCTTCTCGAAGTAATCGATATAATTTTAACAGCAGTTTTCTTCAAACGAAAACAAAAAATTAATGCTGTCCGCGAATGCTCTTTGTTCGGTTTAAATTTCGACATATTGAACACAACAACACAACACTATGCATACACTTTTCCAATTTATCACTCGTGCGCGTCTGACACTTGTTGATGACACAACAAAATGGCGCAGTGTCAAATCTTTTATAGCACAAACTGCATTGGTGCACCATCTGTTGTCTGAAATCCGCATTTCATACTTGTACACCTGGTATTTTATTTAATAATGTAATTTAATCATAAGCTAAAAAGTAATCTGATTATTTGAATCAAACATATTTTCTTTATTTAACTTCCATATGTTTCAAAAACTATTTGTACTAAATTTACATAATTCTACCGTTATATCTAACCTAAGTCGACGTGATGACTGAAAAAAAGGAGAAAAAATAACTATTTACAGGTTTGTCTCAACACATAACCCAAATCCAATTATATTTGTAAAAAATTTGTATATCCATACCAATAAAAAGTTTTTTTTACTCTAAATTTTTAACTAAAAAGATAGAAAAGGCACCAAAAGTAATGACGCCGTGAATCCGAATAAGAACCGGTGCCGTTTCGCAACCAAAGGAGCAACAGCTCTCATTATGACAGTTGACAATTTTTTGAGTTTTGTCGGGCATTTGCAAAGTTTTTTAAGAAATTTAAAGTTTCTGAAGAATAATTAGCTAGTAATTTTATTATGTTATACGCCTAAAAATGAATAGTGACCTTTGTGTTTTCCCATTTTTGTGTAGCAAGTGTTTTCATTGTGCTTTTTTTCCGGAATTTACATAATGTTGTGTGCGTGATTTAGAACTTAGTTACGAAACGGATTTTTTTTACACGGTATTGGACCATACATGAAATCATCCTAATAGTTAAACAATTTTTTTAACGGAAATATAGTGATTCGTCGTGGCGTTACCAATTATTTCGGTTTTAAATAGAAAAATTGTGTAGGTTCGATTTCGGCTCTTTTGTGTATTAATGTAATTTCATTAAAAACACTGAACATCAAATGTGGTTTGTTTCTACAGCATCGGAAGAAGTAATTCTAAACTGAAAGGTAAAGTTCAATTTATCAGTTATAGTATGAAATAATAATAAAAAAAATATATTAAGCATAGCAATACTGTAACAGGGTTGTTATTAAGATAGCAGTCCCTTGTTTCTGACATAAAATCATTAGCGTACCTACTGAAAACCATACATATTTTGAATTTATTTTTGTGCGGTTGCTTTTGATTCAATGATTTGCTGGTTTAATATATTAAGCAATTTTCATAACACCCTATATATCTTTTAAATTTTGCCACCGCTATTTATGCAATCATGACGACACTTCCTTAAAATTTAATTGCCTTTTAGTCCAGTCAGAATACGATCAAAACGGGCCATAAACAGAAATTGTCGGATACTGCTACTTTTTTTTTAAAAAATACTCGTCTCGACGAGTACATTAAGGAAAAAAATATTGCAACAGCTGGAAAATAGGGCAACACCCTTAAAAATGAAAGAATTGACCTGTTTTTTGAGTTTTTAGCGTATTTTTGCCATTTTGTCATAAATTTATGGAAGATAAACTAAAAAATTCTGACAGATTTTGATTCTACATAGAAAAAAACGAAAAACTTAAGGAACTATGGATGTCCCTTTGAACCTTCTGGTCGGGAGAAATTGGTTGTTTTTTGTCGTTTTTTTTTTTATGATTAAATAGGTGTACTTGCAAAGTGCAAGCTTTTCCTTGACTTCTTTCAGCCACTCAACATGTACAGTAAACTGGATATAATAATTAAAAATAACTTTGTTTACTGAAAATATTATAAAACTCAAGAAAAAAATAATTTTTTAATAAGAAATCGTAAATTTGCATTAAAAAGAATTAAATTTGAGACTAAAATGGCTAATTTCTCGGGCCTAAATTGTTTAAATGAGTTCTCAAGTACCTCAGATGAAAGCTTAGGGACTAAGGAACAGTTTCTAATATTTTAGGTAAGGTAGTAGTATACTGAAAAAAAGTTATTTAAAAATTTTTTTAGAAGAAAAAAAACCTATATATGTATGTATATATATATATATATATATATATATATATATATATATATATATATATATATATATATATATATATATATATATATATATATATATAATATGCTTACGGCGGGCCTGATCCTTACTAAAGGCTTCCAACATCCGCTCTCTCCAGCTGGCCGCCGCACGTAAACTCGTCGCTGAACCGAAAATTTCGAATTTAGATTCGTCGCTCCAAAGGACGGAATTCCATTGTTCTGATGTCCAATTTTTCATGTTCTCGGGGCCATTCTAATCGTTTACGTTTATTCACTTGCCTAAGAAGTTGTTTCCTCACTGCAACTCTCCCGTATAGTCCACCTTCTGCTAACCTGTTCTTTACGGTTGTCACTCCCATGGGGATGGGCAGCTCCAGGTTTACTTGAGCCGTGATTTCTGGTGCGGTTAGGCGGCGAATACGTCTACTGGACATTGTTATAGCTCTGTCTTCAGCGGGAGTCGTTTTTTCGAGGCCTTCCTGAACGTTTTTGGTTAGAATTCCATGTCCCCGCAGAACATTTTTTTTACGATAGTCCATCGTTCTCTCCTTGGCATCCGCATATCATTCGCGATTTCAGCCTGTATCAATGACAACTATTTGCGAATGGTTTAACTTTCAAAAGGACAATGGTATTGATAGCATAGTTTTTATCATAAAATGTCACTAGGAATTTCCATAATCCCGAGAAACGTGAAATGAGTTCTTACTTCAACTGGAATTCTCAGAAATCGCCTCAGCGATTATCATGCAAAACTTGTAAATTTGTTCTAATTGGTTTCTAATTTGTAATTTCACCAAAAAAGCTTATATAAACAATTTTATGATGGACATTTGTTAAGAACAATTAAATTTACCTAATATAATAAAAGGGTTTAATTAGGTATTAAATTTTGGCAGTTACATTGAAATTTCTAGGTGGGCAAAAACTTTCTGACGGTAATGTATAAGATCACTTCGGTGCCTATCCGTCTGTCTGTCCGTCTGTCTATCTGTCGCCCGATTGTTTCCGAAATTATTTGACATACTCATCAGAGCTGTGTAGTTTTGAAAGGTAAAATTTTGTCTTAAGGGGTTAATTTTGGGGGAATCGGAAGTGAAAAATTTCAGGGTCATCAGTTTTCAGTAAAGATCAGAAAAAACTTTGTTGAAAACTCATTTGGGATGTGTTTTGTGAAGTCACTGATCATTTTACCAGGTGTACAAGTATGAAATGCGGATTTCAGACAACAGATGGTGCACCAATGCAGTTTGTGCTATAAAGATTTGACACTGCGCCATTTTGTTGTGTCATCAACAAGTGTCAGACGCGCACGAGTGATAAATTGGAAAAGTGTGTGCATAGTGTTGTGTTGTTGTGTTCAATATGTCGAAATTTATACCGAACAAAGAGCATTCGCGGACAGTAAATAATTTTTTGTTTTCATTTGAAGAAAAACTGCTGTTGAATCATACCGATTACTTTGAGAAGCTTATGGTGAACATGTTCCATCGCAAGATACGTGTGAACGATGGTTTCGGCGTTTCAAAAGTGGTGACTTCGATCTTACAGACAAGGAATGTGGAAAACCGCCAAAAAAATACGAAGATATGGAATTGCAAGCATTATTGGACGAAGATGATTTGCAAACACAAAAACAACTCGCCGAGCAATTGGGTGTTAGATGGGTACCACATGAGTTGAACGACAGGCAAATAGAAAAGCGCAAAAACACGTGTGACATTTTGCTCGCTCGGTACAAAAGGAAGTCGTTTTTTGCATCGTATAGTTACAGGGGATGAAAAGTGGATATATTTGGAGAATCCCAAGCGCAAAAAATCATGGGTAGACTCAGGCGCACCATCCACATCCACCGCAAGACCAAATCGCTTTGGCAGAAAGACGATGCTCTGTGTTTGGTGGGACCAGAGGCGCGTGGTCTATTGTGAGCTGTTAAAACCTAGGGAAACGGTTAATACTAAACGTTACCAACAACAATTGACCGATTTGAACCGTTCGCTGCTTGAAACAAGGCCAGAATACCGAAAGAGGCAACACAAAGTCATTTTTCTTCATGACAATGTTCCATCACATACGGCAAAACCAGTCCGCGACACGTTGGAAGCACTCAGCTGGGAAGTTCTACCCCATGCGGCTTACTCACCAGACTTGGCTCCTTCCGATTACCACTTGTTTGCATCGATGGGTCACGCACTTGCTTTGCTGAACAGCGCTTTGGTTCGTACGAAGATGTAAATAAATGGCTCGATGAATGGTTCGCGGCAAAAGGGGAAGATTTTTACTGGCGTGGTATTCACAAATTGCCCGAAAGATGGGAAAAATGTATAACAAGCGATGGAGCATACTTTGAATAAAGCAGTTTTTATCGTTCTTTCGAATTTAACATGTTTTTTTAGAAAAAAAATCCGCATTTCATACTTGTACACCTGGTATACTTTCGTAACAAAAATTTTATTCTAAAAGCAATCAACGTACGGAACACTAATTGCGCAAGTCTGACTTGCACTTGGCCGGTTTTTTTATTATTAGATTATGTAAAAATATCCATTTATTTATTTTTTTAAAACAAAATTAAAAATTACTAGTATTGAATTTGTTCAGTTTCATCATTTTCTTCTGCTTCATTTATTTTTATAATGGGAGATGCATTTAAACAACTATCAGCATGCCACTGTGAACAAGTTACAGTGCAGTATAAACCGCTTTTTGATATCCGCAAGCAGGTCTACATTCTGTTTTACAGTTACAAAACAGCATTTTCAGTAAATTATCTGGCGCTGGGGAACGACTCATCGTTATTGGCACACATATTAGAAACATACTTTCACCCCCAATTTTCATAAGAAATATAGGTGTACTCTTTTTAGATGTTTAAATCCTTCATCAGATGTAGGCACTATAGATGACAATTGAACACAGGTATTTTTAGCTGTGCCTTTTACAAGAGAAATGAATCTCCAAGTATTCAAATCTCTGATTTTTTGAGGTGCACCGTATAAAGCCAGAATGCATGCTATACCAGCTTGAAAAATTTTGTCAGGATTTTCATTCGCATTTTTAGTGTTCCGTACGGTACACTTATAAGGTCACTTTGGTGTCCGTCTGTTACACCCGATTTTCTCTCGAAACTATTTCACGTAGAAAGTTGAAATTTGGCACTAATATAGAAATTGATGGCCTCATCAGAGCCGTGTAGTTTTGAAAGTTAAATTTTGACTTAAGGGGTTAGTTTTGGGAGTGAAATCGGAAATGAAAAAAATTTTTTTACCAGGTAATCGAGTGCGGTGTCATATATATATATATATATATATATATATATATATATATATATATATATATATATATATATATATGTATATGTATATATATATATATATATATATATATATATATATATATATATATATATAATATATATATATATATTATATATAAATATATATATATATATAGTAGAACCCCCGATTAACCGAGTCGCGATTATCCGAGCTTCGGATTAACCGAGCAAATCTAAGAACCTGATTATCCGAGGTACGCGCGTCTATGCTGCGTATTAACCGAGCTCCTAAAATATGTATGTACATATTTCCATTTAAAATCGTCGGGCCTTCGGGGAATCCCCCTGGCCCGTGTGAGGGGTTCTCCTATTTATGTTTTTGGACTCTTTCAGCATGCAAATTTGCGTGAATGCAGTGCGTTATAGCGGTTACTACGGAGAAGTAAGAGTATACTCACATAATTTATTTGGTTGGAGTTCTGGTAGTTAAGTGTAATTAATACGAACGAATGGAGCCAAACAAGCGTAAAAGAATCGCCGTTCCTATTGAAGAAAAATTAAAAGTCATCAGAAGAATTGAAGCAGGAGAGACAATTAAAGTTGTTGAACGAGATTATGGAGTAGGTGAGATAATAGTTGGAGATTGGAAAAGAAACCCCACAAAAATAGAAGAGTGGTGTATAAATTAAGCCTCCTCGTTCTCAGGAAGAAAATCAATGAAAACTGGCGACTATGACAAGGTTAACGAAGCTTTATTCATGTGGTTTAACCAACAGAGATCAAAAGGTGTGCCGCTGTCAGGTCCAATTTTACGACAGAAAGCAATAATTATTAGTAAGTAATTCCCAGAGATAGATCAGTTTACCGCCAGTTCTGGATGGTTTGACCGCTGGAAAAAACGGTATGGTGTACGACAACTGACTGTATGTGGTGAAAAACTTTCTGCTGATGTGTCATCAATTGAGAAGTTTAAGCAGAAGTTAAAAAGTAAATCGAAGATTGTGGATACACATATGATCAAATTTACAACTATGGCGAAACTGGTCTGAATTATAAAATGCTTCCATCAAAAAACATTGGCATCTCGAGGAAAAATCAGCTTCTGGGCACAAACGAAGTAAGGAAAGATTAACTATAATGGTATGTTCCAATGCATCTGGCAAGCACAAGATCCACTGATGGTGATTGGCAAGTCTGCACGTCCAAGAGCTTTAAAAGACATCTCACCCAAAGCCCTACCAGTCTATTACAAAAGTCAGAAGAGCGCATGGATGGATGCGACCTTATTTACTAACTGGTTTGAAGAAGAGTTCGTGCCATCTGACTAAATTTTTGAACAGAAACCGTCTTCCTATTATAGCAATTTTGTTAATGAATAATGCCCCCTCTCACCCTGAGAAGGACTTCATGTGGGCCAAATTGTAAAGTTTTTTCCTCCAAATGTAACCAGCATAATGCAACTAATGGATCAAGGCATCCTCGAAAACATTAAAAAAAATTATAGACGTTTATATCTTGAACATCTGTTAGAATACCCAGAAAAGGAGGATATTATCAATGGGATGAGAAAGGTTACACTGAAAAATGTTATTTACTGGGTAAGTCAAGCTTGAGATTCTGTAACTACCACTATTCAAAAATCTTGGTCAAAAGTTATTAATTTTGAGGACTATAATGACAGTGAAGATGATACTCCATTAAATGAATTAGCTTTGAAATTGAGAAGCCATGGAGAAATGTCCTGTTCAAATTTTGATAGCGAGATAGAAGAAAAAGAAAAAAGTTTATTTGAATTAATGCAAAAATTAAAATATTGCGAAAATGTGACAAGAGAAGATGTTGTTGAATGGATTACAGCAGATGATTTAGAAGAAGAAATGAGTATTGAAGAAATAACGAATGCGTTTCAGGAAACCGAAAAATCAGATGACGATGACGATGACGAAGCGGCGGTGGATGAACAGTCTCCCACTAAGAACTCTCATCAAGAAGGTTTTGCTTCTTTGGAAAAAGCTTCGAGGTATATCGAACAACAACCAGAGGCAAGCGGATTTGCTTCTTCTTAATAGATGGAGAAACATTGCAGCGAGAAAAAGAAGATGCAATATGAAATAGAAGCGCATAGATACCTATTTCACTGTTTTATAATGTATGTACCTATTTATTTGTTAAAAACGTTAATACATCGGTTTAAAGTATTGATGTTTATTTTTTGAATGAATAAAAAACAAATCCCGATTATCCGAGTTTTCAGTTATCCGAGGAGGGTGCCCCCCCTACGGTACCTCGGATAACCAGGGTTCTACTGTATAATGTAATATTAGCGCACAATTCTCTTTGTATTATTTTTAACAAAGTGCGAAAAATCGCTGCCCCCCTTTTTCTCGAAAAGTATGTATCAAAAACTTTTGAAAAAATTCTGGAATATTCGCTACAGGGTGTAGATTGAACAAAAATTATCACGAGTGCATTAACTTTAATAATATATCCGGTACAGAAAAAAAACAAAAATTTTAAGGTTATCAGTTTTCACTAAAAATCGGAAAAAAAATTTGTTGAAAACTCATTTGGGATGTTTTGTGAAGTCACTGATCATTTTATACTTCCGTAGCAAAAATTTTTATTTTAAAAGCAATCAACGTACGGAATTGCGCAAGTTCAACTTGCACTTGACCGGCTTTTTAAATACTTCAGGAGCATCATGTAAATCGTTGCATTTTTCAAAATTTTTCGCGAACTTGTTTTTATCTTTATTTAAAAAAAGTAGACGTTGTATCACAACCAGTGAAACCGTATAAAATAAGAATATGCTCTTTGCATTTCGGTAATGATTTCTTCAAACTTTTCAATGAAAAAAAATTCCTGGAGGTGGCTTTCGAAAATAAATTTCACGGCCTTTTAGAGTTAATGCAGTTAATAGAACCAATACGTCAATGTCCTCAAAAACTATAGCAACATTTGCTGACTCTAATCAATCAATATACATCACTTTCTGCTTGACACGTAAAAATATTATTGTCAGTCCACTTTTATTTTTATTATTTGTAAGAAGTTTTTCTTGGTCAATTTTAAAAGGCATATTTTCATTAAACTTGATATCTGCAGATTTATTTTGAGTATACGACGATTTCGTTTGGCTCAATTTATACTGTCTTTTTTTTATAATGGTCAAATACTACGTACACATTTCTGCCGTAAGTATTCTTTAAATATAGTAATTACATATTGTTCCCATTTTTTTTGTTAACTGCCACTACACCGGTGTAATAACATATCTTCATCAATTACGTAACAAAAACTTTGGGAAATAGTTGGTATAATGTTGTTTTTTTGTCTTTCAAATTTGACCATCTTCAAAGAGAACGAGAAGTTAAGACGGTAATTCATAATTTATATAAGTTTGAAGCTCTTCAATGGATTCGCGAACACGCTGAAATAGTAACAACGGATCAATTGCAACAAAATCATTATTAACTTTAATCTTGTGATTTTTTGCTAATGAAGGATTAAACTTTATCTTTTTTTTGATAATTTAAGATGTTTAAAATTATGTCCATTTTTGTTAAATGACGGTTATACGAGGCATATTCGAAAAGTAAGGACCGTTCGGTCATTAAAAAAAGTTTATATTGGTTTTATTGACGCTTTTTAGTTTCCTACAAACCTACTTCACTTTTCCACATAATCGCCGTTCACTTTTAAGCACTTTTCGTAACGCTGTATCAGCTTCCTTAATCCCTCTGCATAGAAGTTCTCCGCCTGGGAATTGCACCAGTTGACAACGGCGGTCTTAAGTTTCTTGTCGTCTTTAAACCGTTGTCCACCAAGCCACTGTTTCAAATGCAATCGTCGATCACGTCGCAGCTTTTGGAACAATTTCATCGGCCTGGATACTGGGCCTGCCACTCCGCTCGTCTTCATACCCATTATGCGGCCATTTTTGAAGTCTCGACACCATTGTCTAATCTTTTCTTCACTTATTACTATAGGTCCTTAAACTACGCACAACTTTCGATAAATTTGAGCAGCCGATGATCACAACACAAAAATCGAATCATAGCACGCACTTCGCAACTGGCGGGAGCAAGGATTTTCGCGAACATTGTTCTCTTCACTACTGAATCAAAACAAGAATTTCAGTAGCTTCGGATACAATTGATAGATGGCGCTGCGTATGTACAATTTTGTTCAGATCCGCCGATAATTATATATAAGCAATATGTCTTGTACTATCAGAATTTCAAAGAAAATTGCTTTCTTAAAATGGAAAAATTGTAATTACTAAAAATAAATAGCAATAAAAAAAATTGGTAAACTTTTTAGTATTTTGTCTAAAAAACACAATTTAGAAGGCACTAATTTATTTAAAGTAATTGGATTCCAAGGTGCAAATCCCTAAGGGACCATCCATTAATTACATCACACATTGAAGGGGGAGAGGGGCTATAGAGTGTGACACAGTGTGACAGAAGGGGGGGAGGAGTTAAGACTTTTATGACATCACATCATAAATATGATGGGCATTTTAAATAGTAGATTATTCTTATGTGCACTGTTTAGACTTACTTAGCAATCGAAATAATAGATTACACAGCCCCACAAAAAAAAAGTGGGGTATACGATATATCAGATCCGTAGTATTTTTGCCCGCTGATCACGAATCTGACGTCAGAATATCGCCATCACATCTCAATTTTTTTCTAACCTCAAAAAATAGGTAAAAATTAAGAAAAATATACTCCTAAAAAATTGATTCAAGCTTTTTCATGAATCCAAAGATGTATTAATATGTATTCGGACACGCTAAGCTAATATTCATCGGTTGGATTGAGCCATACAGTTCTGTTTTCTTTCTAATCTCAATAAATCAGACAGATATAATGCTTCTCGAATGCAAAAACGAATTCAAATTAAAATTCAACCGATCCTTACCAAATTTGGTACACGGGGATTTTTTGGATCGCTGATCACGAATCTGAGGTTGGATTTGCAAAATTCAAGATGACAGATGTTTTCGCGCCCATTTTGAACGCCGCCCTGCATCCAGGGCACCTCCACGTGGTGACGGTGGGCAACGGTGTTACTCCACTAGCCGGCAGAGTCCCTGGATAACGGCTTAGATGCCGTCATGGCAGGTAGAAGAAAGAGAATTACGATGCAGGGACTCGGAAACCCAGTATCGGCGGTTGGTCAGGGTGGGAAAGCGGGCCCGCAGCCGTCGTCATCCAGCGACCGTAGCTCTTCATGTGTGGGTGACTTGGCTCATGTAGAGTATAATGCTACAAGAAAACGGTCTCACGGTACAAGGACTTTTCATAAGTGCGATAAAAACAGTGATTCATTTTGTTATATTTGCTGTCAACACGTATTGAGTAAAATGGGGTCACCGATAACGGATAAGATTAAAACCTTATATAAGGATTGTTTTAACATTGAAATACAACACTAGGATACAGATTGGGTTCCCCACATCATTTGCAGTTCTTGCAAAATAATGTTGTACATCAATAAGAAGGCGATTAAATATTCCAGACCAGCAATATGGAATAGACCATACAGTGAAAATGATTGCTACTTTTGTATGAATGTTGTATCTAGGCATAACCGAAAAAATAAAAGCACTATTACTTATAACGATGTTTCGACAGTAACAAGACCAACTAAACTAATTCCGCCTCCTGAACCACTTGATGCTCATGTTATGGAAACAAATGATTTCACCTTATCAGTTCATGCCGAAAACATTGAGACTGTCGAAAAAGATTCAAACACTGTTACTAATGAATGTTCTAGTGACAACCCATCATATACTAGTGACACAGATAAAGAATTTCTACCATACAACCGTAAACCAGAACCAATACTCGTATCACAGTCAGAACTTAGTGATCTAATCAGAGATTTAGGCTTCCCAAAGATGGTTCAGAGCATCTTGCTTCCTTTTAAAGAAAATACATTTACTTAAGCCAGAAGCTACGATTTCTTATTATAGAAACAGAGATGAAGAATTTAGAAAATATTTCACAATAGACGAGGAATTGTCACTTTCATATTGTACCGATGTAAAAGGTCTAATGGATGAATTTCAAAATAACTCATACGATCCTGAAGAATGGAGACTGTTCATTGATTCTTCTAAACGGAGCATTAAGGCAGTTTTGCTGCATAATACCAACGTTTACGCTCCCATTCCGATTGCTCACTCCACAGTTATGGAAGAGCAATATGAAAAAATGAAGCAGCTTTTGATAAAAATAAAATATGCTGATCATAACTGGAAAATTCGTGGAGATCTGAAAATTGTAACAATATTGCTTGGCCAACAGTCAGGGTTTACACTTTATCCCTGTTATAAATGTCTGTGGAATAGCAGAGACAGGGAACGTCATTATAAGAAAAAAATTTGACCAACAAGAGAATCGTTCACTCCTGGTGAAAATAATGTATTGTTTCCACCATTGGTAGATCCAGGAAAAGTTCTTATTCCCCCGCTTCACATTAAGCTTGGACTTATGAAGCAATTCACGAGAGCATTAGATACAAACGGCCCATGTTTCAAATATTTGCATAAAAAATTTCCGAAATTTTCTGAAGCTAAAATTAAGGCAGGCGTATTTGACGGGCCACAAATAAGAAAATTGTTTCAAGATTCATTATTTGTTACTAAAATGAATAAAGTTGAAAAAGCTGCTTGGCTTAGTTTTAAAGAAGTCGCAACAAACTTTTTGGGAAATAATAAAAGTCCTAAGTACAAAGAAATAGTCGAGAAAAATGGTAAAAAATTTTCAAACATTAGGTTGCTTAATGAATCTAAAATTACATTTCCTGGACTCCCACATCGATGATTTCCCAGATAATCTTGGTGGCTACAGTGAGGAGCAAGGGGAACGTTTTCACCAAGATCTGAAAATCATAGAAAATCGGTATCAAGGACGATGGGATGACCATATGCTAGCGGACTATTGCTGGTCGCTAAAAAGAGAAACAAGTCCTCAAAAGCGTTTGGGCAGAAAGCCTTTGAATAGGTCATTCGCGGAACAAAGAACAAGATACAGCCAAAAAAGGAAAGTTAGGCGGGGATCTAACCTTCGCAATTCTAGGGCTTAAGGGTCTACTATTTGAGAGTATATGGTTTAAAAAGTCCTGGTTTTGAGTTTATTGGGTCTCATTTTTAAAGTTACAGGGTTATTGAGGTCTATTTTTTGAGGTTACAGGGTGTGGGAGTCTAAGGTTTCAGGGTTTAGGGTTTAAGAGTATCAGGTTTGAGGATTCCCCAACTGTATACCAAATTTGGTAGGAATCGGTTGGTTTTCAAAAATTTTGTCCGCCATCTTGGATCCGCCATTTTGAATTTTGCAAATCCGACCTCAGATTCATGATCAGCAACCCAAAAAACCCCCGTGTACCAAATTTGGTAAGAATCGGTTGAATTTTAATTTGAATTCGTTTTTGCATTCGAGAAGCACTATATCTGTCTGATTTATTGAGGTTAGAAAGAAAACAGAACTGTATGGCTTATTCCAACCGATGAATATTAACGTAGCGTGTCCGAATACATATTAATAATAATCTTTGGATTCATGAAAAAGCTTGAATCAATTTTTTAGGAGTATATTTTTCTTAATTTTTACTAATTTTTTACCTATTTTTTGAGGTTAGAAAAAAATTGAGATGTGATGGCGATATTCTGACGTCAGATTCGTGATCAGCGGGCAAAAATACTACGGATCTGATATATCGCATCAAAAGTATACCCCACTTTTTTTTTGTGGGGCTGTGTTATATATAAGCAATACGCCTTGTACTATCAGAATTTCAAAGAAAATTGCTTTCTTAAAATGGAAAAATTGTAATTACTAAAAATAAATAGCAATAAAAAAAAATTGGTAAACTTTTTAGTATTTTGTTTAAAAAACACAATTTAGAAGGCACTAATTTATTTAAAGTAATTGGATTCCAAGGTCCAAATCCCTAAGGGACCATCCATTAATTACATCACACATTGAAGGGGGAGAGGGGCTATAGAGTGTGACACAGTGTGACAGAAGGGGGGGAGGAGTTAAGACTTTTATGACATCACATCATAAATATGATGGGCATTTTAAATAGTAGATTATTCTTATGTGATTATACTTTATTCTTAAGTGCACTGTTACTTAGCAATCAAAATAGTAGATTATTCTTATGTGATTATGTTGCCGTGCGATTACCAAGTCATTATATTTATTATAGAAGTAAAGATGTCTAATATTGATACGGTCACTATAAATGCTGGTAGATAACTAAATAGATAACAATTTATGACAAGGTTGTCTAATAGGTGCTTCCATAGATACTAACTAAAATAACTGACTTGGTTTTACATGAGATCGCACAACTTTTTGTGGTGGAAGGACTGCGTTGCGAGACTTGGCATTTTTTTTACATTTTATGTTTTTGATGGGATTAAAATTTACAAAAAATGTGATCTCACAACAGGGGGGGTGGGGATCACTCGAATGTGACAACCTGTGTGTTATTTGCTCTGTATTCATTTTCTCCTTTTGAAGATTTGAAATTGTCAAACTCGAGTAAAAATCTTTAGAAAGTAAATGGTTCAGTTTCCAAAATAGGTTTTAAAATGGTCTTTCCTTTAAGCTATTTAAATTACTGTTCCCAAAAATTAACTTTATTTACACACTAGATTATGTACCGACAATATAATTGTACTTCCTAGTTGACATAGACACTGAATCCCCATATATCCGCTTATATAAATATTGACTTTAATTGGGCTATATGAATAGAGCAACAGTTTGGCATTTTTTATTAGTAGTATCAACACAGGATATAGTTTAAAAGACCCACTAAGTAGTCCGACATCGACAAAGATAATAATGAATTCCTGTTGCAATTGGTTTTAGCAGAACTACCAATTTTTTGATTATTGAATTAAAATTTCGAATACACCGGAAAAATCTGATTCGGCTTAGAAGAGTTCTAAAACTAAATTAGTGTCCGTTAATTATAAACTACAGATTCCCTAAAAAAATTATGGAAAGAGTGGTCCAAGTCACTTAGAACGAAATAGAAAGTTTAGCATTTAT
This sequence comes from Pachyrhynchus sulphureomaculatus, assembly GCA_019049505.1. NCBI lineage: Eukaryota > Metazoa > Arthropoda > Insecta > Coleoptera > Curculionidae > Pachyrhynchus > Pachyrhynchus sulphureomaculatus. The sequence continues at coordinate 5,197,868 of CM032446.1, read as the reverse complement.
GCATCACATTGCATTGACGACTTAGCTACTTTATTTTTTGATTAATCTAGTCTTTATTACAAATAGTTTCCAAAATTTAAGCAAATAGCACCCTGAGGCTTACAAATATTTGAAGAACAATTTTTTATTCTCGTTAAAAAAATTAAGTTGTGTTCGCCAGATTGCTATTTGCTTGGAATTTGAAACACATAATGTAACCACCACGAAATTATTCAAAATCATAAACGTAAAATGTGTTACTACAGCATATTGTTAAAGTGAAATAAACGTACCTCGGTACCTTTTTTTTTGGTAACTAAAGAAGATACCATAAAGACAAAAATTTTGTATGTTTTACATCTACGAGGATCGTTTCTAAAAGTTCTTGGTCCTGCACAGTTATGGTGCCAAGATGACCTAATTGTTATGAAATTTGTTAAGTGTTATCTACTAGATGGTGTGTTGTGAAGTTTCAGATACGTGTGTCCCTCGAAATCAGGGACAACACCGCAGAATAGGTTTGCACATTTAAATATTTGGGAACCAATATAAAGGACAAGTGGGGCCTAAGAAAGGAAATATATTCCCGAATTGAACAGGCCCGAGTAATAGATAGATAGATAGATAGATAATAATTTATTTGTTTTCATGTAACAATAGGTTACACTTATAAGCCAATAGGCATTAAACAATGTTAACAGTTTACAATAACCTATAATTAAATAAAAGAAAAGGAAAAAATAGTAAATAAGTAAAAACACTTTAAAAGCAAAATTACAATATAGTAACAAAGACACAATGAAATAAGAGTCACAACGGAAAAGACAAGAAACCACCTCTGCTGACAGAGCCATCAAATCCCTGTGCTAATTTCAACTGGACTTAAGAAAAATTCATTTAATGAGTAATAAGCTCCTTGAAGCAGATATTTGGTTAAAAGTCTCTTTACTTCCGTTTTACATAACGCATATACACTCTCCGGGAAACTATTATATATCTTTAATATGACATAATTAACATTTTTCTGTATGTAGCTGTAATTACACTTTTCGGGAAACAGATTCAATTTATGTCTAGTGGCATACCTGTGATTGTTCATGTAAGTCTCAAAAATATCGCTGTTGGTGTGAACAAACATAAAACTGTCCAAGATATACATAGAAATAATGGTTAAGATCTTTCTGTCTCTAAACACATTCCTACAGCTATCACGCGACGTCATTCCAGAAATATCTCTAATACATTTTTTCTGAAGAATTACAACTCTTTCAATTTCCGGTGAATTACCGCAAAAGATTAGACCTCATCTTATTCTTGACTGTATGAAGGCATGATAAGCTGACAGAGCAGCATGAATCCAACATTTTCGGAAACAGCTTGAAACATTCAACGCAACATTCTCAATATGCGCTCTCCAGTCCAGTCTCTGATCTATTTCCACCCTCAAGAAGGAAACATGTTCGGACGATTGGATATTAATATTTCGATATGTAAAAGATAAAGAGTTTTCTATTCTATTGCCGAAAAATAGGCATTGTGTTTTTTGAGCGTTTATTAATAAGTCATGAGCCGAAAAGTATCCATCAAGAGCTTCGCACGCTCCTTGCACACTGGTCAGCATTGCGTGCGGGCTCTCCTCACTAAAGATCAATGTAGTGTTATCTGTGTAAAGTATAGTAAATTCTCCGGATATTCTACTGAGTTCATTCGTATATATAATGTATAAGAGATGTCCTTATATTCATCCCTGAGGAACACCCCTCGACACCCCGATCTTGTGGAAAATTATAGGCCTACCAAAATCATCAATTTCTATAACCTGTTATGTTCGATTTTCCGGGTAGGATGCTAACAAATTCAACGCATTTCCCCGAACACCATACGATTTCAGCTTGGAACATAGGATATTATGATTGACACTATGAAACGCCTTTGACAGGTCAATGCACATTGCCATTGTGAGCTTCTTATTATTTTAAAGAACTTAGTATATGAGTTAATGCTTGACAAACCGCTCTAACTGTAGATTTATTTTTCGAAATCCATTTTGGTTGTTGGAAAATAAAGAGTTGCGTTCAAAAAAATCGATTAGCCTATTGTTTATAGTTTTTTTCAAATATTTTACCTACGTTTAAGAGCAGCGATATTGGCCTATAGTTTTTTTTCCTCATGTAAACCCCCTTTTTGTGTATTGATTGCTTTTACTAAAGCATTTTTTTAGAAGTTCCGGATATACACTTGTATCAAAATATAAATTAATGATATAGGATAAAGGCACTAAAATAGAATCTGTAACCTCTCTAATAATACGTATTGGTAAATTATCATCCCCGACTGACTTTTTATTTGTATTTGTATATTGTGATATAGATGCCTATTTTGTATATATATATATATATATATATATATATATATATATATATATACACAATATACATATGTATATGTATATGTATATATATATATATATATATATATATATATATATATATATACATATATATATATATATATATATATATATATATATATATATATATATATATATATATATATATATATATATATATATATATATATATATATATATATATATGTATATATATATATATATATATATATATATATATATATATATACATATATATATATATACATATATATATATATATATATATATATATATATATACATATATATATATATATATATATATATATATATATATATATATATATATAATATATATATATATATATATATATATATATATATATATATATATATATATATATATATATATATATATATATATATCGTTATATACACGCCTATTTTAAAAATTGTGTTATTCCTAACTTTTTTATAGTCAAACATATAAGAGGTTTAATGGTGGGAAGAGCGTTGCCCTATATATTCTATATTGTTTTTCGGTGTTATTCTTCTTCTTGAAGTGTCATATTCTATATGGACGTAGACAACCCTCTCGGCTTTGCCTGTGGTTGGTGCCTTTTAAGTGTTCCATAGACAAAGGGGACCTACAGTTTAATGCTGGTTCCGAACGGTCAAAGTGAGAGTGCTTTACTAGGCATGTTACTACAAGTGCTGCCTTCTCGATAGAGGCGACCGTCACGTTGTCACCATTGGTCTACATTTTTGCTTCCATCTCTTTAGTACAGTTTCCCGATAATTCTTAAAAAGAGTGGATGATAAGCAGCATCCACGCCTCGGACCTTTGGACGGAATAAATTCTGGCGTCATTTGTGTTCTCATTTTAATTTTTGTTATGGGTTAGTCATACACAGCTTTAATTAATTCTTTGTTAATATTAGTAACTTCCAGTGATTGCCACGCTGTCAAATGCTTTTCTCAAGTCAACGAACAGCAAGTGGAATTCTTCGTTTCGTGCTATCTTTTTTTATATTCATTGAGTTAAGGAGAAAATGTGGTCTATTGTGGATCGTTCCGTGCCAAAGGCTGCTCGTTTTTAGTTTATAATTTAGGTGAAGGCAATTCAAAATCTTATTACCTTTAAACTTAGTCGTTTTTCCTTAAAAAATATATAATTTTTCAATAAATCGACATAGTCGTAAGTTTTTTTTTAATTTATTATTTTCCGAGTATAGTTATTGGAGTCGGGGAATCTGCAAATTGTATTATTTTCTAAAATGGGTGGGAGGGAGAGTTAGAATTTTTCTATATATATATATATATATATATATATATATATATATATATATATATATATATATATATATATATATATATGTATATATACATATATATATATATATATATATATATATATATATATATATATATGTATATATAATATATCGTGTTAATACATCCTCCGGGTTTCTTGAAGTCGAGAAATCTGAAAATTTCTCATTATCTCTAGTTAATTATAGTCAAACCTATGAAGAAATAGAGAGTTTGAGAAAGAAGAAGAGGGATTTCTCATTATACATTATTATACATCCTTTTCAGATTTCTTAGGGTCAGGAGGTCTGAAAAGTGTATTATTTTTTCATTATTTGCAATTTTTTTTTCTCAAATATGTAAAGAATTAAAAGGATAAGGAAGAGGGTTAGATAGGTTTCTCAGTATATTTTGTATTACACATTCTTTTCTGGGTTCTTGGTTTCGAGAAACCTAAAAATGACATATGTTTTTGCTCAGATTAGAATTTACGATTTTCCAGAATTGTATAGGGTATCTAATTTGAAATAATAATATTGCTCTACAGCTGAAAAGTACACTTATTAGCTCCTATATACTCTATATGTAATACTGTGGAAACCGTTTTTGATGCATTTTTGGAACTTAAATTTTTAAAACAATTAAAAATAGAGCTGCGTGGATTTTCTATATTACCTGCATACCTTTTTAGACAAAAAAAACCAAATCGTTTTAGGGTCGTTTCCATCAAAAATTTAGGGGCTTTTCAACGCTAACATATGGGAAATCAAATTGTTGTTATGCTGACCATAAATTACCTTTATTACCTTAGAATTCGTAAATATTTTTATGGGACCAATAAACTAGGTACCCATAAAAAAATTCTAGTGCAACCGATCAAAAAAAAAAAAAAATAACGTAAAAAAACATAAAAGCCAGCAGGTCACACACGCATACCACACAATTTACGTTTACATTCGCGTTTTTATCGTTATAGTTCGCGACTCGGTTGACGACTGATTATTATTTTTAATAACAACAATATCGTAGGGGCGCCATTTCCTTTCTGGTTTTTTGGTGGTAGGGGATATTTTAATAATTAAATAATTGCTTATTTTTTTTTGATACAAGAGGTATTATCCCTATTATAGTTAGGGCGTAGAAATGATGCCCTTCCTTATACTATTTAAAAAGACTAACTCACTTTGCTCTGTCTTCGTTTGCGTCTGTCTAGAACCGTGCTACGGGCATAGTTTCAGTCTAACTTGTAGGTAGTATGTTTCTTAAGGGGTAATGCCCCTCTAGAGGTAAGAAAAAAGCCTGATTTTGACAAATTTTTTTTGAAATATAGTAAACGCAATCCAAAATTTACTCAAATACTTTTATTATGCATACTTTAAAGTACATTTATTAATTTTTAAACTATTTTTTTAAACTAGGAATAAAAATTTAAACAATTGTTTAAGATCACCACTTATGTTTATTATTGCTGACAATTGTTTCGACATACTGTGTCTTCTTCTGGAGCACGATGTAAATTAACTGACAAAATATGTTACAGAATATATGGTTTACCTAATTACAAGTACTAAATTCATTAACAATATTTACCTTACCACCTAGAACAAGTTCAGTAAAGGAGACCCTCCCCCATCTAATTGATCGTGGAGTAATAGACCTGAGGATTTTTTCTGATTAATTTCTACCTGTTCTAAACAATTCAGTAATTTTCCTTTCTTTCCGTTATGCAAAATTTTGAAATCTTCATTGAATGTATGATTTTCCTCTGTTAAATGTTTAGCGTAATGAGATTTGTTATTTTTCATTCTAAAGCTTTGTTTATGTTCGTTTATTTGTTATAAAAAAGATCTGCCTGTTTGTCCTATATACGTTTTATTGCAAGTGCCACAACATAATTCGTAAACCTCTGATTTATTTTCTTTTTTAGTGTTCCGTACGGAACACTTAGATGAAAGCTTGTGAAAACATGAGTAAAAAAAATATATATAATGTAATACTTGCGCGCACTTTTCTTTGTATTATTTTTAAAAAATCGCGAAAAATCGCTGTCCACCCGCCTTATCTCGAAAAGCACTTATCAAAAAATTTTGAAAAAATTCCGGAATATTCTCCACGGGGCGTAGATCGAACGAAAATTATCACGAGTGCATTACCTGTAATAATTTATCTGGTAAATAAAAAAAACAGAAATTTCAAGGTCATAAATTTTCAGTAAAGATTGGAAATAAACTTTGTTGAAAACTCATTTGGGGTGTGTTTTGTGAAGTCTCTGATCATTTTATACTTCCGTTACAACATTTTTTATTTTAAAAGCAATCAACGTACGGAACACTAATTGCGCAAGTTCAACTTGCACTTCACCGTTTATTTTGTTTTACTTTTATTATTTTTAATATGTCGAGCTAATGTGTACGGAAAGCGATATTTGCATGATTTTTATGGAAAAAATTTTGAATTTTATTAGTTAATTTTCCGGTATAAGTGAGTGTATGAAATTTTTCTTTGTTTAGTTGTTTGTACGAGTACACCAGTCCTATTGCTTTTTTAAATTGTTTTTTTATTAAAATATTATCTATGAAATCGCTCCTGTACCCATTGTTTATACTAATTTGTTTTATAATATTTAATTCTTTCTGAAAATTTTCTTCCGTTAATGGTGTATTTATTAGTCTATGGATGAAAACTATTATAAGTCGAGATTTTATGTGTGAACGGGTCGGGTGGTTAGAATTAGCGTGTATAGTTATATCTGCGTATTTTGGTTTATGGAAGATTTCAAAATCGTGTTTATTCATTTTGTTTGATATTTTTAAGTCTAGAAAATTAATCGATTTATTTGTTTCTATTTCTGTTGAAAAAATATAGTTTTAATTGTCGATCTGTGCCTGTAAAGCAGCAATAAAAGAAATTTTTAAAAAGATGAGAATTACTGATTTGTTTTTCTAAATGGTCCATGAAAATTTCAGATAAAATTGAACTAAGAGGGTTTCCCATTATTAAACCTTTCTTACTTATATAAATCTTATCGTTAAATTCGAAATAATTCTGGTCTAAGCACAATGTTAAGATGTCTAATATTTCTTGTTTAATTATTGGGTTAACATTATTTTTATTGAGTGATCTTTGAACCAAAATTATAGCGTCTGATGGTGGTATACTAGGAAAAAGATTTTGTACAGCAAACGATATAAATCTGGACTTACTTGGTATAATTAACGGATTAATTTTTGCTATCAATTCATTACTATTTTTAATACTATATTTAGGTGTGGAATTACAATATTTTGTCAAAATGGCGACACTAGTACTCAGTAAAGGAAAATGCATCTTACAAATAGTACTTTGCGGCCGGAAACATTTAAGCTCCAATTTTTTTCCCTGGAACAAAGTGCAAAGATTTTTAAGTTCTACATAAGATTTTCTCGGGAAGTTCGTAAAAAAAATAAAAAATATTGATTTTTTATGGTACATATTTGAAAAAAATGTTTAATTTTTCGATAAAAAATCACGTAGAAAATTGTTTATATAAAAAAGTTCAAAACAAATTGTAAAATCCGTACGTATTTCGCTAGATAATGTAATTTTGAAGGTACAGTTAAAATTTCAAATAAATCGGTGAAAACTTGAAGAAGTTATGTTCTCGGTGAGTTTAAAAAACGTAGGTTTGAGAAAATCCCGTTTTAAAGTTTTAAGGACAATTTTTTGTTCTTGGTCTTGCGGTCAATTTAATAAAACAAGTTTAGTTTTGGTTTACGTTTCAATTTATTATATTTAAACCATCAAAAGAACCTATGTCTAGATGTATCTTTTAGACATTAAATTGGTATAACGAAAACTGTAAAAGTGTTAAATTGTAAATAATTTAATGTCAAAAGATACATCTAGACATAAGTTCTGATGATGGTTGAAATACAATAAACTGAAACGTAAACCAAAACTAAACTTGTTTTATTAAATTCACAGCAAGACCAAGAACAAAAAATTGTCTTAAATATATATATATATATATATATATATATATATATATATATATATATATATATATATATGTATGTATATATATAAAACACGTAGGCTGAAAAGTTTTTGGTCTAGCTACTTAAAACACATTTTTTTTTACAAAATTTGAATCTATTCATCAATATAGTCTCCTTCAAAAGCGATACAATCAGTCTAATGCTTTTCTAACATTTTTATACCTTTTTTGTAGAAGGATTTGTGTTTGCTTCAAACAGACCTCAGTTTCGGCGTTAACTCCTTCAATGGAGACAAATCTCTTTCCCGCAAGCATTTTTTTGAGGTCTGCGAATATTAGTCGCTGGGGACCAAGTCTGGAGAATACGGTGGATGAGGAAGCAATTCGAACTTCAATTCATACAATTTGGCCATCGTAACCATTGACTTGTGATACGGTGCGTTGTCTTGATGAAAAGAGCAGTTTTTTCTTGTTCATTTGGGGCTATTTCTTTGCGAGTTCTACCTTCAAATGCACCAATAACTTTATATAATATTCGCTATTGATGGCTTTTCCCTTCTCAGCATAGTCGATGAAAATTATTCTATGCATATCCTAAAATACAGAGGCCAAAATCTTCCAGCCGACTGTTGTGTTTTTGGTCGCTACGGGCGGCCTTGACCGGCTGCTTCCACTCAGCTGACTGCCGATTTGATTCCTGTATGTAATAGTGAATTCATGTTTCTTCCATTGTCACATATCGCCTGAAAAAATCCTTTTTATTGTGCTTAAACAGGTCCAAATAGCGCTCAGAATCATCAACATGTTGTTTTTGGTCCACTGTGAGCAAACGCGGTACCTATTTCGAACAGAAACGTTCTTTTGATATCTTTAGGGTGTCGGCTATCTCACGCAATTTCACTTTACGGTCTTCAAAATATCGAAAATTTTCTGGATTTTTTTAATGCTTTCCGGTGTAACTACCTCATATGGGCGTCCAGAGCGTTTAGCGTCATTTGTGTCTGTACGACAGCGTTTAAATTCAGCATACCAGTAAATGATGAGTGCTTTCCAGGAGTCCCTAACACTTCTCAACCCATTGCTTTGCTTGAACGGTATTTTTTCTTTATCAAAAAACAGTGTTTAATCAATACCCGAAATTCGATTTTTTTCATTGTTTTGAAAATATCAAACTTGTAAACTAATCGCCGAAATGTCATGTCATGTCATGAGGTTGGTACTCCCTAAAAAATCATTATGGATTTTTTGAAAAGGGCGACAATTTTAATGATTAAAACAGTTTTACATTAGTAAAATGTACTTTTTTTCAATTTAATAGTTTTCTGGCAACTTTAAGAGTATTTTCTGAAAAATCTCACGGTGTATGTCTTTTTTATGATTTTTTTGGATTCAGCATAAAAAATACTTAAGAAAACACGTGTCTCACTTAAAAGAGAATTTTTTTTGTATACCTGTGTTATTTATAGTGAGGATTGAAGTGATGAAGGTTTTTGTAGTCGGGAATTCTAAAACTAGTGTTATTTTTTTCCTATTTTCAGTTATATATGATCGTACATCTAAGGGGTTTCGTACTTAGCGTTCTTGGAAAAGAGAAATCTGAAAATTAAATATTTTTCAATTTTTTTCATTTAATTGAACATGTAAGGCGCTAACGAGGTAGGGGGAGGAGGTCAGAGACTTCAATTGGGCAGACGCGTAACGGGTCAATATAGAAATGATGGACGTTTCTTATATATCGCATTAGATACCCTTTTCCGGGTTCTTTAAGTAAAGAAATCTTAAATTTATGTTATTTTTTGAATTATTTTTCAATCAGTTAAATATGTTTCGTTATTTATAGTACATCATATTATTGTAAGTTCTTTTTAGCGTTTTTTTTTTTTCATTCGATGAATCTGTAGATTGTGTTATATAAACACAATACTATGTGAGAAACATGTAAGATTTCAAGTGTAAATATCTGTTGATAACAGGAAGAGTTTCACTCTGTATCTTCTTACGACGCCGTTTCCTCACGAAGGTTGGCGATCCATATAGCTAAACGAACTGAGCCAGGGTTAAGGGTCCAGCACTGACATCCATACAATAGCATAGAACATACATACGCACTCACCATTCTCATTCGGAGTTCGAGATTGAGACTTGTGCGTTGGAAAAATTTATTCATATTCATATATGTTACTCGGGCCTGTTCAATTCGGGAATATATTTCCTTTCTTGGGTCCCACTTGTCATTTATTTGTTGTTCTCAAATATTTAAATTTGGAGATCTGTTCTAGGGTGTTGTCCCTGATTTCGAGGGATTCTAGTGCTAGATTTTTCTCTGTTGTTACCATCTACTTGGTTTTTCTTATGTTCATAGTTAATCCAAATCTTTCGCTGGCTGTTACGACTTGATTGATCGGTTGCTGGAGATCTTTGATATTATTTGCTAATTCCTTCAATGAATTCATAGATGGCCTCGTTAAACATAGCATCAGAATAAAAATTGAATAAAAGTGGTGAGAGAATGCATCCCTGTCTTACACCTTGGGGTATTTTTATGCTTTCGGATTTTTCCTGCCCAATTTTAACTTCCATTGATTGATTCCAGTCCAGGTTTTTAATAATATTTAGATTTCTTTTGTCTATATTTGTTGTTCCTAGAATTTTTATTATTGTAATCTATAAAACATGCATATACATTCATATCTTTATAACGCTAGACCAGTACTTTTAATGAGATTGAAGCTTACCGCCGTGCCTTTTCGGAATCCGAATTGTGTGTAATCTATTCTCCTTCACGTGGATGATTCTCAGAAATATTTTGAAAACGTGAGATATTAATCGATATCGTCATATTTCACTGATTTTGACCTTTTAGGAATTGGGATGAAAGTCGACTTTAGCCAGTCAAGAGGGAATTGTGCAGTTTCATAGATCTTATTAAATAAGATTACCGCTCGATTAATAAATGGACTTTCATCCGAAAAGATTTTGAGGATTTCCTTTTTTATCTCATCTGGATCAACTGCTTTTCCATCCTTCTGTAGTTGTATAGCATGAATAACTTCTCTTCTTGTTATTTGTGGCTCTATCTCATTATCCCTATTTAGCTGTAAGTTTTAATCTATGTTGTTCTATGTATTGCTCTCATGTCTTTATTTTGTCCTTAATATCTAGTATAATTTCATTACTTCCATTTCTTAGAATCGTTTCTTGCTTTTTTTTTGTTTTTTCTCTCAATTCCTTTACCTTCGTATGTAGGTTGAATGCGTCCTGTTTCTCCTGCAATGCCTATATTTCTCGGCCTTTCTCGTTTACCAGATTTCTGAGCTTCTCTTGCATTTTCGACGTATTACTCTGTTTAGTTCGTTGTACTTTGAGACATCTTTCGCTTATAGCATATATTTAGTATTTCTTCTGTCATCCATTCGTGTTTTTTTTTTATCCTCCGTTCTACCCATTTCTTCCTCCTTAACCCATTGAGATTCGACACTCCCGTTTTCTGTTCTTATTTGCTTCTTAAATTTCTCATCCATACGATTTGGTATTTGTTTTCTGATTTCAGGGTTCTTCAATTAATTTGTATCTATGGAGTATATTGTATATAGAATAGTAAAACATATACGGGGTTAAAGGGATGAGGGAAGAGGTTAGAGGAACGCATTCATATATACTCTGTTATACGTCCTTTGCAAGGTTTTTGGAGTCGAGAAATC
>CM032446.1:5154149-5186410 GCA_019049505.1 Pachyrhynchus sulphureomaculatus | reverse complement strand
CTTTGCAGATGACAGTACACTTATCTCTTCATTCACTTTGAACGCTGGGACATCGGCTACTCAGACGAATATCCGCAGACAGCAGGAAGACATTCAACTTAACAAAGACCTGAAAGAAATTCTATCTTGGGGGACAGTAACCAAGTGGAATTTAACGCTACAAAAACCCAGGCGGCAGTTTTTTCTAAAAAAGTTAACGTTGCTGAACCCGACACTCCATTCCCCTAACATCGTCACTCAAATTGTTGGGCGTAAATTTGGGAGCAAATATGTCCTAGCATGAACATGTTGCAAACATAGCAAGGAGAGCTCCTCAGAAGTTGGGAATATTATTTCGAACCAGAAAGCTTTACACTTCACAACAACTGTTAATTCTTTACAAAGCTCAAATTCGACAAACTATGGAATACTGCTCCCATGTTTGAGGCTCCACTCCCAAACATACACTGCATTTGTTGGATTCTATTCAGAGAAGGGCTGTTTTGTCTGATTGGAGACCCGGAAATGATAGGTGACCTTTATTCGCTGGAACATCGAAGAATGGTTGGCAACTTGAGCCTATTCTACAAGTATTTTCATGGAAAGTGTTCGAAGGATGTGGCCCGTTTAATTCCTCCCAGAGCGGTGCATGTTAGAAGTACACGTCACGCTAATACTTCACATCCGTATGAGGTTCAGTTTGTTACTCCTCGTACAACGCTTTTCAAGCAGTCATTTATATGGAGAACATCATCCCTTTGGAATAATTTGCCCAGGCCTGTGTTTCCCACCGAGTACAATTTACAGCGATTTAAGAACAACGTGAATCGCTTTCTCCGCACACGTGTCGCTCCTGTAGCGCTTTAGGGACTTCCCTGTAGCACGTGTGCTAGACCCATAAAAAAAAAAAAAAAAAATCTCCAATTGATACATTATATGGGAGTTGGCTTTGTCCAGCACCAGGACAGCTTTAAGAGTTTAAAATAACACTCTTAATTTATTTACTTCATCTTTAATGTGATATTTTTCTAGTTTAAAGAGGAGCACTCTGTGGTCAACACTGTTAAAAAGCTTTTGACAGGTCTAAATAAATAGCTACTGTGAATTTTCCTGCATTGAATATCTGAAGTACCTTGTATATAGTCTGATATAGACTGCTCAAAATGTGATGGTGGTGAGTTCCATGTACTGATGACTTGTTTTATGACTTGACAAGCCTTATGAAATTTAATAATCCCTAATTCTAGGTTCTGACATTGCTGGTATAAATTTTAGCTGTAGTCACATGGCGAGTTTCTGCCATTAGCTCAATAAGTTTAGGTAATGGAACAATAGTTTCGGGCAATTTGGTGGTTGCAAAATATTATGCTATAATTTATATGGTTTAACAAAGGCAACATAAACCGTGGGTTTTTTCAAAGTGCCAAGTGAAACATTGAATAGTTTGTGATTCGTTTTAAAAAATAAAATCGTGTGTTTTAACAACAAATAGAAAATTTCTAAGTATTTACCCCCCAAAAATTGTGCTGCAGTAACTCTGTTTATTAAAAATCCTTTCTCCAGGAATACGATTAGTGCTGCTAGAAAACATAGCCTTTGTGTAGTGTATCGCCAGTTGATCGTTATATCTGTAATATTGGCCAGGAGGAACTACTTTATCTAGAGCTTCAAAGCCCTTACGTACATCTTCAAACAGCTCTCTTGATTTCAGGATTGCATGGTGAACTGAAAAAAATAACAATAATTAAAAATAACCGGTCAAGTGCAAGTTGAACTTGCGCAAATGATCAGTGACTTCACAAAACACACCCCAAATGAGTTTTCAACAAAGTTTATTTCCAATCTTTACTGAAAATTGATGACATTGAAATTTCTGTTTTTTTTTATATACCAGATAAATTTATTACAGGTAATGACTCGTGATAATTTTCGTTCAATCTACACCCCGTGGAGAATATTCCAGAATTTTTTCAAAATTTTTTGATAAGTACTCTTCGAGGCGGGTGAACAGCGATTTTTTAAAAATAATACAAAGAAAAGTGCGCGCAAGTATTACATTATATATATATATATATATATATATATATATATATATATATATATATATATATATATATATATATATATTTTTACTCGTGTTTTCACAAGCTTTCATTTGACACCACACTCGATTACCTAGTAAAAAAATTTTTTTTTCACTTCCGATTTCACCCCCCAAAACTAACCCCTTAAGTCAAAATTTAACTTTCAAAACTACATGGCTCTGATGAGGCCATCAATTGCTATATTATTACCAAATTTTAACTTTCTATGACTAATAGTTTCGGAGAAAATCAGGAGTGACAGACGGACAGACACCGAAGTGATCTTATAAGTGTTCCGTATGGAACACTAAAAAGAGAGATAATAAGCTGCATGAAAGTTTGTTAAAAAAAAAAATACCCAGGCAACAAACTTTCAAGGAAACGTTAAATTCTTAAACAAACTTAACAATAAGTCATAAAATATATATTAAGTTAGGAACAAAGAACCTATCCACTTACCATCTCATCTTACATTATCTACCATTCACACAGCTCGAGTGATTGAAAGTTCTTTTGTGTTCGGAAATACTTTGCTATTTTGTAATTGAATTACTTTACCTGAATGCTAGGTAATTCGAAAAAGTGCTTCAAGTTCTTTATAGGACTCTGAAACCCATTTAAGAGACTGCAAGGCTTAGAAGACCTTACAATTTTTCTGATGGCTTGAAGTACTTTTTTTAAATACCAAATATTTCAGCTCTCTCTCTCTCTCTCTCTCTCTCTCTATATATATATATATATATATATATATATATATATATATGTGACGGATCAGCATGATGGCCATGCCAGCATGTTAGCTGTCAGGACTTATGGTATGGAAAAAACCTTCATTCCTGGCCTGATTGAAAAGTATTTTAAAATTTGCAGGATGGCCCAATGATGTAACATAGGAAATAGAATATAAACTATTATAATTGCTTTCTGACATTACATAGAATAAATTATACTTGAGTCACTGTTAATACTGTATCAAATAATGGAACTATTGAGCTTATTTTATGTGACATATATCACTAATATTACTAAAATGTGTTTATGTAATCAATATACTGGTATGCAGTAATGAGGTTTATGTAACCGAGATATTTTGATATGAACATTATTGTTTCAAGAGCCGAAGAAGTCAGCCAGCTTTGTTAGATGTCTGATTGCAAACATTAATAAATGTGATTGTTTCTGAAAATACAAAAATAGTTTAATTTTAAACTAAGAACATATATAATCTGTGATGTAGCCAAGAGGGCAGGTGCCCCTTCATTCCTATGGTTACAGAAAATAGCACCCTCTTGGAAAAAGAGGTTATAAAGTTCCATTGTGTGAAAGAGTTCTCTTTTATAAAGTTCTTTGATCATAATTTGGCCCCTATTTTATTCTTCTCCACTCAACTTATTGATTAAAATCCAATGGAAATTGGTTTGGCGTTGCGAATATCTTAAAAACTAAACACAAGCATCCAAACTATTATATGTAAGCAATGACTTTTCAGGAAACATCAGACTTTAAAAGTAGCTCAAATTAAAGTGACACACTTACACACATGTTAGCAGGAAGTTTTATAATTCAACTACTAGAGAAACAACTTTTATGCCCATACTATCAAAGTTCTTGCTTATAGGTACTAGGTTGTAAGCCGCTTGTAGAACAGTAACTTCTATATAAGCCAACAAAATTAAACACTAATATGTTTCACAATTTCCACTTTATTATTTCTTCCATTACAATCGCTTCAATATGACAGTGTCTTCATCAGACGGAAGAAATTCTAAATAAAATTAGAATATCTTCAGTCTGATGAAGACACTGTCATGTTGAAGCAATTGAAATAGACAAAAAATAATAAAGGGGAAATTGTGATGTGTGTTTAATTTTGTAAATTGACAATGAATTTCCATCAAGTAAAGGCTAATTCAATAAATGATTTTATATAAGTTACTAATTTTACTGTGATGTGTTTTCTAAATTTAGAATAGTAGTGGAATGATTTACCCTTTATTTCAATACCTACATCTAATCTACAGATAGCTTAACTTAATGGTCAATTCATACTTTTCAAAATTAACAACTAAAACTAACAATTTACATTAATAATTTTTACTTGATAGTTAAATGATATATTTTTTTGTTTGTTCATAGTTTTACATTAAGAAATAAGAACTAACACTCGGAAAGTAAAAAAAGTGTTAAAACTTGTTAGTGTTAATGATAATATCAGTGTGAATCAGATCCCCTTAATGTTAGCTTTAATTTCTGAAGTATAAATCAACAATACTTACTATATTCACAATTCCGTTCACTATGAATAACTTGTAAAGCAATAACAATCTCTCTTACGGGCTTCTCAATATCTTTCATAATGTTTCGGATTTCCTAAAAGTATATATACAAATATGAATCAACAATAAGATGAATCAAAAATAAGAAGGTGCGTGTGGTAATTTTTACATACTTCCCTAAGATCTTGTTCCGCACTGATATGGTCCTGAAATGGTGCAAAGATCTCAGTAATAAGTCTGTTTGGATCCGTCATGATGGAATGTTGTGTCTTAAAAATATATTTTCTCTAATAACAAAAGTCAATTAATTCGGAAGGGAAGCTTCATGGTTTTGGTAAGATGGAAAATATTAGTTCTTGGGATTAGACCGTGTCAATTTGGAGTAACTGTCCTACGTTTGGCCTACGATTACATCTTCAGAAATCTTTGGAGTTGTTTCGTGCAATCGAGTGCAAAACAACGAAAAGTTACTTTTGTAGTAAAAAAGCAATTGTCATGGTCTAATCCCAAGAACTACGACTTTTCAACAAATAGATCTGGTATTAGTAGTACTAAAAAACGCCGAAAACATAACCAAACTTTCTTGTAGAAAGTCATGAAGATATTCCCCTTATTGAGACACACATTACTAACCCTTTTATAAAGAATTTATTTTTAGAGAGTAGAGTGTATTAATTTTTAGAGAAATAATTGAATTATTTAAAAATAATCGTGAACAAACACCTTGGAAAAAAATTACAAACTAAACAATAACAATATCAAAACTTTTCTCGCGTATATACATTTTAATAAGGATGAGAAATTAAGTCGATAATTTAATCGTGTGAAATCGATATTATTCAAACTGGAAACGTGGAAATAATAATAAGAGAGATGCAACTTTAAGAGGATATTTCTCAAAATTAACTAGTCAACGTGCAGGCTTAATCGGTTGTATACGATATCTTTTTCAAAGAATATAATATATCCTATCATATTTCCCATTGGTGAGTTTTAAAAAACTTTACCTTTTTAGTCAACGAATAAAGGTTGAGCTTGTGATCCTCTCGCCCTCGACTTTATCTGCACCACTAGGTCATTTTAAACTTAATAGATCCCAGTGAGGAGATCGGTAAAAGCTCTCCTAGTCTACAATTTAATATTTATCTAGAAAATATCAGAATATCACTTCCTCTTTATTACATAAGACCATGGGAAGTCGTAAAAGATTATTAAAAAATTTAGGGCCCTGTAGGAGATATTTCAGTGGTGTGGATAGATTCTATGGTTGAGGTGGGGGGGTAGATGCATCCAAGGTGAATTCTTTTAGAAAGAACAAGCGAATATTCATGAGCCATGATAGAATAAAGCAACTGAGCTGAATAGGAGTAGATTTGGAAGATAGGGGAGAAAGTACATGCCCCATTAGTTATATTCTACTAGGGTAGCTACAGATATACGTAAGAATATAAATAAAAAATGATATTCTACGTAGAACGAACGTTTGTGAAAAATATTTGAATTTGTAGATATTTAAATTGCAATTAAAATCGATTATTTCTGGATCGATTAAAAGAGTAGTTATTAAACAATTTCATATTTAACTGTGAAAATTTGAGTTTATACTGCATACTTTACTTTAACTCTACTATTCTATAAATATCGATATTCGCTCAGTCTTATTCAGGAAAAAAGTTTGGATGTTCTCTTAAATTATTTGCATTGCATGTATTTTTGGTAGTCTAACCTTGACAACTGAAATAATGAAATACCGTACCCTGTTGAAAGAAAATATAATCACATATAAATCTGTTAAAAAACATTCTACCGGTAGACAAAGCATGGCATTCCTAAAAGCGTTTCTCGCTAAATCAATGATCTATTAGAAACTGGAATGAGTGACGTAAGGGCAAGTAGAAAATATTCGACAGAATTGTAACCCCGTCTTATTATTTGTTCGCATGCTATCCAGTCAATCAGTTTTCAGGTCAGGTGAGATGTATGATCGCGTCTTAATGTAAATATGAGATCTGGAATGCGATGCATGAATAAAAGAATGAGGAACTTTTTCCAAGATGCCATTTTTGACGTTTTACAAAGCGCAAAACCTTTAAAAATTGTAATTGTATTTCCTTAAAAATAAATTTTCTGAGTAATAGAGATTTGAAGAAAGTTTTTCTTTCCTTTATACAGTGATATACTCACTTTAACTTATAATCCAATGTGTGAGTTTGTGTCTTCTTGTCACTCGTGAAAGATGAAGCTGATTGATTTCTATCCAGTGTGGAGTAATTATGTCTCTAGAGATTTTAAATTCAGTTTTATTTAAATTGACCTCGTAGTTTCGGTATTATTAGTATAGTAATTAATAAATATATTTTTTTCTGCTCTCTGCAAGCGGCTTCTTCTTCTCTTCCTGGTTTTTTAATTATAGATGTTTATAAAAGGTTAAAGTTAACCTCAACTAGGCTATGTCCGATATCAGAACCACAGACAAAGCCTAGGAGAGGCTAGCTCATTGCCCTTTTTTAAATGCACATATTGACGGAAGTTCTAGAATAGCAGTTTGGAAACAAATGTAATTATATATTTAAAAAAGTAAATTGATTTACTCAGTACTTTTTTACTATTGAAACTATACAATATTTAACAACACTCACATCTTTCATCCCCTTCAGTTCAGTTAAAATTGAAAATAATAAAAAAAAATAGCCTAATTTTTTAATTCCTCCACTTCAAAAATCTAAGGAAAGGACATACAGGTATTTGAACGATCAACGCGGCCAAAAGTCAAAAAATCAAAACACAAAATATTATCAGGTAACCGACTACCAGAGACAGAGGACCCTTTCGAGAACAAAAGACTTCCAACCCCACCTGTGCAGTCTTACCTGTTTTATGTCAGTCGGGATTCGATCCTGTTACCTTGTGTACGTTATCAGTTCTCGGCGCTCTTAAAAATCATAATTGTGAAAGTGGAATTTTATGTCTATAAGTTCTAAAGTAGTGGAAAAAGTGATGGATTCTCAAAGTACAGGTATGTAACTATGTTATTTCATAAAAATTTTATCATTTACTTATTTGTGAGTAGACATAAGGGACGGTAAAGAAAGGTCTTTTCCACGAGTATTATTTTGTAAAAAAAAATATGTTTTACTGTCGTTTTCATACGTCCTTGTTAGATCCGGCTATAATTTTGATAATATTCTAAAGTTGGTAGTTTCAGTAAATAATAAATCAAAAAACTGGCCCCGGATAAGTCCGGATAAGATACATTTTGGGACTTTGAAAATTATGGTCAAAATTATGAGAAAAAACAGATTTTGATTTTATCAATTTTAACTAACGATTCTTTGTTGTAGGTTTACTTGGTACATCGGGAATAAAGGTTGTGACCCGGAAATACTTGTTTGACCGCATGATAAAGGAAAATTTACCTTATTTGGAAGACAAACTAAATTGCTTGAAAGAACAACTTTTGACAACTGAAGGATATACACAAGAGCAAATACAAACCTTAAAAAGGAATTTTTCTCATTTTAAATCTGAAGTTAAACGTAGATGGATCAAAGCCCATAATAAGGAAGACCTATTTGTTCAATACAATAGTTCATGGCTAGAAGGAACTTTTGAAATTCCAGTGGTTGACTGTCTGCAAAATCGATCTGGTAGTCCGAGCAAACCTTTTGAACAATTGAGTGAGAGAAGTAAAAGAAGAAAGACGGAGGAGCTTCGCTCTACCTTTGAAGAGGAGGTGATAGTGCATGCCGCGCAAGTTGAGTTGAGAAAAATGGGGAAAGCGAGGTGCTTCAAATGTACTCAAAGAAATCATCACTACACCAACTCGGGCAACGAAATATAAAAAGGTGTATTATCGCACAAAATCATCAAAAAATAAAAAGTAGCCCTTTGACTGTCAAGGAAGCAATCCAAATGTACATAGACGCAGATCTAACAATGAATGTCTGAAATCATAAGAAGGACGAATAAACATATTTTTCCGTGTTATAGCCTTCTACAAAAGGAAAAAAAGAAGTGTTACCCGCCACCTGAAGCGTGCAAGATAACTAGCACTAGTGCGGAAGCTCAATTACAGCCCTTGATGGATCTTACTGTTACACGATTGTCCAACTACCTGGAAGAGGTATTGCAAACATTAAATGAACAAAAACGGAATACCCTAACGATGATTCATAAATGGGGTTGCGACGGATCACAACAATCCCAATTTAAACAAAAGTTTGACAGTAATGCGGATTCAGATAGCAATATATTTCAAAGTTGCTTCGTGCCTCTAAAATTAGTGTGTGGAAAAAATAATAAAAAAAACCGTGTGGGAGAATCCAACTCCGTCTTCTCCGCCTTTTTGGTCGGCCAATAAGATTTCATTTAATCAAAGAGAGTACTGATGTCACAGAACAAGAAATTAACTACGTGAATAAATCAGTTGATTCTCTCATTCCTACTGAGGTTGATTTGGATGAGAAAAAGTTTATAGTCGAACACAAATTTATCCTGACAATGGAAAAGTGTGTAATGCCGCCACTGGAACCACAGCAACAAGCCGGTGTGTGGTGCAACCTCAAAGGATTTTAACCGATTGGATATAATAAAAGAAGTTAATCCCGCGGCAGTATAATTCGGTCTCTCAGTATTATATGCCAGGATAAGATTATTTGAGAGTGTCTTACATCTGGCTTATAAACTGCCAGTAAAAAAATATAGAGAAAGAAAAACAGAGGCTGAAAAGGAACTCGAGAAAGAGAGGAAACTTGAAATCCAGAAACACCAATGATGGGAACACCAGTCGAAGATTTTTTGAAGACCCGAAATTGGCAGCAGAAATAACGGGCGTTAGCTATGACCTGTTATATAGGTTAAAAGTCATTTTGGAGACAATCTCAAGTGGGCATAAAGTCGACCCAGAAAAATATGACAAGTATGCATCAGAAACTGCTCGTCCATATGTGGACCTCTACCCGTGGCATCCCATGACACCCACGATGCACAAAATATACTTGTTCATGGCGCAGAGATAATAAAAAATGCTTTGTTACCAATTGGGCAGCTGTCTGAAGAAGTCGCAGAGGCAAGGAACAAGCACTTTCGGTCTTACCGACAAGATTTTGCCCGAAAGTTTTCATGAGAAAGCTGCAACAGGGACATTTTTAATCGTTTACTTTTAAGTTCCGATCCTTTGTTGAGCAGTATGAGGCAAATAAAGAGGATAAAGTCGCATTCATTCCTACCAGAGACGCTAGAAATGCTCCTGCCTGCAGAGCCGAACCCACTGTGTTCTTCTGGAAGTGAAGATGAAAATACGTTTGTGGACGACAAAATATGATTGTTTATAGTGTATTTTTAACCCTCGACGCAAAAGAGGGGTGTTATAAGTTTAAATTTTACATTTATTTTGTAAATAAATGTTTTCATTTAAAATGTTTTTTTTTTTGTAAAATTAAGTTTCGTTTTTTTATTTTTTATTACAAATTAAGTAATTTTATGCAAAGTAACTGATTAATTTAACTTGGTAATATAATTTAGTATGCAATAGAACCGAAAAATAATACTTTGGCCGCGTAGATCGTTCAAATACCCCTATGTGCAACGCTATATAGTATATACAACACCTTTAATCTCCCCCACTCCTTTTATGTTTTATTATAAATATTTATGCAAGATATTTGTTTATTATCTCAACAAAAAACCAGAAAAAATTACCATATTACTATTAAAACTATGTAAAATTTATCATCCCCTCACTTTTCACCACCTTCACCTTAAGCGGTATCTCTCAAAATCTGTAAGATTCATCTTACATTAGGTAAAGTCACCTAACTTTCTGTTAAAAATATTTTTATAAATTAACGGGATTTTCAAGTTAAAAGGTAAAAAAAAATTAATAATAATAATTACCTAGAAATAAGACTATTGTACTCGAACAATATTTTTTATCTTGTATTCTCATAGAATGATTAAATGTGGAGCAAATTAAGGCTGTTTACTATCTCTTATAAAACAAAACCAAACCTTGTGAAGCTATCGAGAATAAGTGTTCAAGTACATGTTTATTTACACTTTATTAACAAGCACTAAAAGCATGTAAAAAAAAACTGTGGTTGTTAAGTATACATCAACATAAAAAAGTAACTAAATCAACGGCGTTATTACCCGTAAATTACGTACGATATCGCAAATTCACGAAGATAAAATGTAAGACATCTAACCAGGCCGTACATATAATACCTACTATACATTTGTAGGTTAGGTTTAGGTCAGGTAGGGAATGGTTAGAGTATCGACAAAATAAAAATAAAATTTACATTTAAATATTCGTGTCTATTATCATGTAAAAAATTTCGTTTTATTAACAAAAATAAAAAATGATTTAAAAATGTACTAGATTTAACTATTAATAATAGACTAAACTGAACTAATCAGTGAACGGATTAATAATGAATATCAGCGACAAGCATAACTACCTTCTTTGTAAATGAAAAATATAGAGATGTTCTATACTTCTCTACGTAGTGAATCACCTGAGCTTCGTATATTTTAGATTTGTTTACAGGAATGTTGAAAATTCGGAATAAGATCATCGAATTCATGGTAAGTGAAATATAATTCAAGCACATAGTTGTCAAAACCAATAAACAATCTTCCAAAATACCTAATGAAATTACTTACCGGTGTACACGGATTTTTTTTTCTAAACAAACATGTTAAATTCGGAAGAATGATAAAAAGTGCTTTATTCAAAGTATGCTCCATCGCTTGTTATACATTTTTCCCATCTTTCGGGCAATTTGTGAATACCACGCCAGTAAAAATCTTCCCCTTTTGCTGCGAACCATACATCGAGCCATTTTTTCACATCTTTGTACGAACCAAAGCGCTGCTCAGCAAGTGCGTGACCCATCGATGCAAACAAGTGGTAGTCGCAAGGAGCCAAGTCTGGTGAGTAAGCCGCATGGGGTAGAACTTCCCAGCTGAGTGCTTCCAACGTGTTACGAACTGGTTTTGCCGTATGTGATGGAGCATTGTCATGAAGAAAAATGACTTTGTGTTGCCTCTTTCGGTATTCTGGCCTTTTTTCAAGCAGCGAACGGTTTACATCGGTCACTTGTTGTTGGTAACGTTTAGTATTAACTGTTTCCCTAGGTTTTAACAGCTCATAATAGACCACGCCCCTCTAGTCCCACCAAACACAGAGCATCGTCTTTCTGCCAAAGCGATTCGATCTTGCGGTCGATGTGGATGATGCGCCTGGGTCTAACTAACTAACGCCCAATTGCTCGGCGAGTTGTTTTTGTGTTTGCGAACCATCTTCGTCCAACTATGCTTGCAATTCCACATCGTCGTATTTTTTTGGCGGTTTTCCACGTTCCTTGTCTGCAACGTCGAAGTCACCATTTTTGAAACGCCGAAACCATCGTTCACACGTATCTTGCGATGGAGTATGTTCACCATAAGCTTCTCGAAGTAATCGATATAATTTAACAGCAGTTTTCTTCAAACGAAAACAAAAAATTAATACTGTCCGCGAATGCTCTTTGTTCGGTTTAAATTTCGACATATTGAACACAACAACACAACACTATGCATACACTTTTCCAATTTATCACTCGTGCGCGTCTGACACTTGTTGATGACACAACAAAATGGCGCAGTGTCAAATCTTTATAGCACAAACTGCATTGGTGCACCATCTGTTGTCTGAAACCCGCTTTTCATACTTGTACACCTGGTATTTTATTTAATAATGTAATTTAATCATAAGCTAAAAAGTAATCTGATTATTTGAATCAAACATATTTTCTTTATTTAACTTCCATATGTTTCAAAAACTATTGTACTAAATTTACATAATTCTACCGTTATATCTAACCTAAGTCGACGTGATGACTGAAAAAAAGGAGAAAAAAATAACTATTTACAGGTTTGTCTCAACACATAACCCAAATCCAATTATATTTGTAAAAAATTTGTATATCCATACGAATAAAAAGTTTTTTTACTCTAAATTTTTAACTAAAAAGATAGAAAAGGCACCAAAAGTAATGACGCCGTGAATCCGAATAAGAACCGGTGCCGTTTCGCAACCAAACTGGAGCAACAGCTCTCATTATGACAGTTGACAATTTTTTGAGTTTTGTCGGGCATTTGCAAAGTTTTTTAAGAAATTTAAAGTTTCTGAAGAATAATTAGCTAGTAATTTTATTATGTTATACGCCTAAAAATGAATAGTGACTTGTGTTTCCCATTTTGTGTAGCAAGTGTTTTTATTGTGCTTTTTCCGGAATTTACATAATGTTGTGTGCGTGATTTAGAACTTAGTTACGAAACGGATTTTTTACACGGTATTGGACCATACATGAAATCATCCTAATAGTTAAACAATTTTTTTAACGGAAATATAGTGATTCGTGGCGTTACCAATTATTTCGGTTTTGAATAGAAAATTGTGTAGGTTCGATTTCGGCTCTTTTGTGTATTAATGTATTTCGTTAAAACCACTGAACATCAAATGTGGTTTGTTTCTACAGCATCGGAAGAAGTAATTCTAAACTGAAAGGTAAAGTTCAATTCATCAGTTATAGTATGAAATAATAATAAAAAAATATATTAAGCATAGCAATACTGTAACAGGGTTGTTATTAAGATAGCAGTCCCTTGTTTCTGACATAAAATCATTAGCGTACCTTCTGAAAACCATACATATTTTGAATTATTTTTGTGCGGTTGCTTTTGATTCAATGGTTTGCTGGTTTTAATATATTAAGCAATTTTCATAACACCCTATGTATCTTTTAAATTTTGCCACCGCTATTTATGCAATCATGACAACACTTCCTTAAAATTTAATTGCCTTTTAGTCCAGTCAGAATACGATCAAAACGGGCCAAAAACAGAAATTGTCGGATACTGCTACTTTTTTTAAAAAAAATACTCGTCTCGACGAGTACATTAAGGAAAAAAAAAACCAGGCAAGTGCAAGTTGAACTTGCACAATTAGTGTTCCGTACGTTGATTGTTTTTAAAATAAAAATTTTTTTTAGGGTGGTATAAAATGATCAGTGACTTCACAAAACACACCCCAAATGAGTTTTCAACAAAGTTTGTTTCCAATCTTTACTGAAAACTGGTGACCTTGAAATTTTTTTTTTTTTTTTATATACTAAATAAATTATTAAAGGTGATAATTTTCGTTCATTCTATACCCCGTGGAGAATATTCCAGAATTTTTTTAAAATTTTTTGATCAGTACTTTTCGAGATAAGGTAGGGGACAGCGATTTTTCGCGATTTTTTAAAAGTAATACTAAGAAAAGTGTGCGCAAGTATTACATTATATATATATTTTTTACTCGTATTTTCACAAGCTTTCATTTGACACCACACACGATGACCTAGTAAAAAATTTTTTTTTTCACTTCTGATTTCACACCTGAAAACGAACCCCTTAAGTCAAAATTTATGTTACGGTGGTATAAAATGATTAGTGACTTCACAAAACACACCCAAATGAGTTTTTAACAAAGTTTATTTCCAATCTTTACTGAAATCTGATGACCTTGAAATTTTTGTTTTTTTTAAATACCAGATAAATTATTAAAGGTAATGCACTCGTGATAATTTTCGTTCAATCTACCCCCCGTGGAAAATATTCCAGGATTTTTTCAAAATTTTTTGATAAGTTCTTTTCGAGATAAGGCGCGGGACAGAAATTTTTCGCGATTTTTTGAAAATAATACAAAGAAAAATGCGCGCAAGTATTACATTATATATATATTTTTTACTTGTGTTTTCACAACCTTTCATTTGACACCACACAAATTTTTTTTTTCACTAGGTCATCCGATTTCACCCCCCAAAATTAACCCCTTAAGTCAAAATTTAACTTTCAAAACTACATGGCTCTGATGAGGCCATCAATTCCTATATTATTACCAAATTTCAACTTTCTATGAGAAATAGTTTCGGAGAAAATCGGGTGTGACAGACAGACAGACAGACAGACAGGCACCGAAGTGATCTTATAAGTGTTCCGGACGGAACACTAAAAATATTGCAACAGCCGGAAAATTAGGGCAACACCCTTAAAAATGAAAGAATTGACCTGTTTTTGAGTTTTTAGCGTATTTTTGCCATTTTGTCATAAATTTATGGAAGATAAACTAAAAATTCTGACAGATTTTGATTCTACATAGAAAAACGAAAAATTTAAGGAACTATGGATGTCCTTTGAACCTTCTGGTTGGGAGAAATTGGTTGTTTTTGTCGTTTTTTTTTTTTATGATTAAATAGGTGTACTTGCAAACTGTAAGCTTTCCTGACTTCTTCAGCCACTCAACATGTACAGTAAATTGGATATAATAATTAAAAATAACTTTGTTTACTGAAAATATTATAAAACTCAAGAAAAAATAATTTTTTAATAAGAAATTGTAAATTTGCATTAAATAAAATTAAATTTGAGACTAAAATGGCTAATTTCTCGGGCCTAAATTGTTTAAATGAGTTCTGAAGTACCTCAGATGAAAGCTTAGGGACTAAGGAACAGTTTCTAATATTTTAGGTAAGGTGGTAGTATACCGAAAAAAAGTTATTTAAAAATTTTTTTAGAAGAAAAAAAACCTATATATGTATGTATATATATATATATATATATATATATATATATATATATATATATATATATATATATATATATATATATATATACACGAGGCTGGTTTGAAAAGTCCGTGCAAAAACAAAAACTACTTATGTGTTTGGGGTAAACCTTTTTTATTTTTCGACATAGTCTCCTTTTAGGCTTATACACTTCGTCCAACGATGTTCTAGTTGGTTGATTCCTTCCGAATAATAGGATTTGTCCAAGTCTGCAAAATATCCATTAGTGTCTGCAATCACCTCCTCGTTTGAACAAAATCTTTGTCCCGCCAGCCATTTCTTCAAATTGGGGAACAAATAGTAGTCCGAGGGAGCCAAGTCTGGAGAATAGGGGGGATGTGAAACGAGTTGGAATCCTATTTCCATTAATTTTGCGACCACAACTGCTGGGGTGTGTGCTGGTGCGTTGTCGTGATGGAAAAGGACTTTCTTGTGGGCCAATCGCGGGCGTTTTTCTTGCAGCTCGGTTTTCAAACGGTCCAATAACGATGAATAATATTCACCTGTAATAGTTTTACCCTTTTCCAGATAGTCGATGAGGATTATCCCTTGCGAATCCCAAAAGACAGTCGCCATAACCTTTCCGGCCGAAGGAACGGTCTTCGCCTTTTTTGGTGCAGATTCCCCCTTGGTAACCCATTGTTTAGATTGTTGTTTGGTCTCAGGAGTATAGTAATGTATCTATGTTTCATCCACAGTGACGAAACGACGCTTAAAGTCCTCGGGATTCTTCTGGAACAGCTGCAAACCATCCTTGCAACACTTCACACGATTCCGTTTTTGGTCAAGCGTGAACAATCGCGGCACCCATCTTGCGGATAGCTTTCTCATGTCCAAATGTTTATGCAAAATATTATGTACCCGTTCAGTCGAGATGCCCACAGCCCTAGCAATCTCACGCACCTTAACTCTTCTGTCATCCATCACCATATCATGAATTTGATCAATGATTTCTGGAGTCGTAACCTCCACAGGCCGTCCAGAACGTTCAGCGTCACTTGTGCCCATATGGCCAGTCCGAAAATTTTGAAACCACTTATAAACTGTTCTAATCGAAGGTGCAGAGTCACCATAATGTCTATCAAGTTTCTCTTTAGTCTCCTGAGGCGTTTTGCCTTTCATAAAGTAATGTTTAATCACCACACGAAATTCTTTTTCGTCCATTTCTTGAAAATCACTCGACTTCCTTGATTCACATGAATGCCAAACACAAAGAAATAGACCAATATGGCTGAAACTTGGTGTGCGTTCATTCAAGAGATGCTACTAACTAAACATGATCTCGATACCACGATACGATACGGTGGTGCCATCTCTCGGACTTTGCACGGACTTTTCAAACCAGCCTCGTATATATATATATATATATATATATATATATATATATATATATATATATATATATGTATATATATATGTATATATATATTATATATATATATATATATATATATATATATATATATATATATATATATATATATATATATATATATGCTTACGGCGGGCCTGATCCTTACTAAAGGAAGTATTGTATTTGTAGTAACCCCCCGAGCTTCTTGCATTTTTTTACGTTTCAGAGTTCCTAGATTACCAAAAATATAGTTTCTTATTTGCACCGGTCATTCGGTCTGCTAGTACGGTAACTTTCGCACGAAATGAGATATCGATCGAGAAATGAGATGGTAAAAATATAGTACAGAGAGAGGACCCTGTAGTTTCTGTGCGATATCATTGCAGGGAAAGGGGATGAAAGAAATTATACTCAATAAATTTTGTCTAGTTTCAATGGTATTATGAAAAGTTTCCGTAATATTTAATTGAGATAATGTACAAATTTTAAATATACTTATTGGTTATCAAACCTAAAAGGGGTTAAGAGATGTGAGAGGGAGAGAGAGGAATTGCTGAAAATATATCGTATGATATGTCCTTTTCAGGGTTGATGTGTTATTTTTTTATTATTTATTTTGAGGGATATAATTTATATAGAGAAAAATGTCAGGTGTCATTTGTAAATATTGTTCAGTGTATATTTTATAACACGAGTTTGCTAGGAAAGTACTAATGCACTGTACCGACTTTGACTTATTCCTGATCTTTACTTAATTACTCATCCGAAAGGGTTCTAAAATAATTTAGTGTTTATTGAAGTGGGCTCTACTACAAGGCCCCCTATAGAACTACACTGTGTAAACCAAACCCGCATTATATTTAACCCTGCGTCATCTTTCATATCAGAATCATACAACTATGGCATATAATAGATTGACTATACAAGAGAACATTGTTTTGTGTATAAAGACATCCACGTATGTTTTTTATTTTAATATAAACCTAGAATCTTAAATAGATCAGTCAGAATACGATTTTGAGGTGAAATCGTCGGATACTGCTACTTTAAAAAAAGAAAAAAAAACCTCGTCTCGACGAGTACATTAAGAAAAAAATATTGCGAAGGCTGTAAAATTGAGGCGACAACCCCAAAAATGGAAGAATTGGCCCGTTTTTAATTTTTTTAACGTATTTTTGCAATTTTATCATAAATTTATGGAAGATGAACTAAAAATTCTGACAGATATTGATTCTTTATAAAAAAATCTAACAATTGATGTCATTTGAACCTTCTGATCAAGAGAAATTGGCCGTTTTTTATCGTATTTTCTTTTGTAATTTTTTTATGATTAAATAGGTGTACTCGGAAACTGTAAGCAATTTTTTTTAGTTAACTCTGGAAATCTGTTGCATGGACATTACTTTAATTGATCCAAACATAATTTTAGCCATTTTTAAATATTAGAAATATTTTTCACTCATAATATAGTTAAATTGCTGCCCTACACCATATGGTAGAAAGGATATAAGATTATATATATATATATATATATATATATATATATATATATATATATATATATATATATATATATAATAATAATAATATATCGGTTTTTTTTTAAAACGTCTTTCGTCGTTGTCCGATGCCTAACTTCCATTCTTTTCGATCCATCCATTGATCTTCTCTCAGGTCTCGGGCACTCATAGCTTTATTAATGGTCTCCTTCCATGTCTTTTTAGGTCGTCCTCGTTTTTTGTGATCCGGTGGTATTCATTGCATGGCGATTTTGGGTAATCTGGTTTCTTCCATCCGTTGTACTTGCCCGTACCATATCAGCTGTTTCTGTTCGATGTCTGTTATAATGGATCCATCTATCCCCATTCGCTGTCTTACTTCGTCATTTCGAATTCTATCTCTTCGTGATATACCTAATGTTCTTCTAAATACGTCCATTTCAGTTGCCTCAAGTTTTCTGCGATTCTGGTCTGATATTCTCCACGTCTCTGAGCCGTAGGTTAGACTACTTTTAATGAGAGTTTCATATATGTTATATTTGCGTCTCTTTCCGATGTTATCGCTCCATAGTATACCGTTTAGGCATCCTATTGCTCTTCTAGCTTGTGTTATTCGTTTGTTAATCTCGCTATCATCTTTGCATGACGTGTCGAATTCTACACCCAGATACGTGTATGAGAGGCAGCTGGTTATTTCTTCTTGATTGTCTAGCTGGATATTCGATGGTTCCGTTCCTATAGGGAGGTATTTAGTTTTCTGCGTGTTAAGCTCTAGTCCGCAGTTCTTATATTCAGTATGCAATTTTCGAGCCATATACTCTAAATCGTCCCTATCATTTGCTATGATGACTTGATCGTCAGCAAACTGAAGAGTGTATAGGCATGTTCTGCCAATGTCAATACCCATCCCATTACATTTCCTCTTCCATTGGTATAAGGCCCTCGCTACATATATTTTAAATAATGTAGGTGATATACAGCATCCCTGACGCAAACCTTTATCCACTAGGAATTTCTTTGACACTCTGTTGCCAACCTTTATTTGTGATGAGGCACCTGCATATAAATTCTTAAGAGCTCTTATAATTGTCTGGTTAACATTGGTTTCCTGTAAGACTTTCCACAATTTTTTCACCGGGACTGTGTCGTAGGCTTTCTGAAGATCTATGAACATAAGGTGGGTTTCTTGGTTGGTAGCTGACCTTTTTTTTATTATTTGTTTTAGGGTGAAGACATTATCGGTACAGGTTCTTCCAGCTCGAAATCCAGATTGCTCTTCTTCTTCTTTAACTCTATATTCCTCTTCAATGAGATCCCGAATAGTTCTTCCATAAAGACGACTCAAAGTACTGGTCACTGATATTCCTCTATAGTTAGAACAGTCAAGCTTGTTTCCCTTTTTATGAATGGATGATATGTAAGCCTCTTTCCATTCCTCAAGCACACTCGCGCCATTTATATACTGATTTATACACCAGGTAAGCTGATCAAACAGCTTTCCTGACCCACATTTAATCAGTTCAGCGGGAATTCCTCCTGGTCCTGCAGCTCGACCATTCTTCAATTTACTAACTGCTTTTTTAACTGTATCAACGTCAACCACGATTGTTTCTCCCTCTATGAGTGTATCCGTTGGTGTATTCACCAGGTATTCGTCTCTGTTTTCTGATAATAGTATCTTGTAGTGGTCCATCCATTTCTTTATTGATACAGTTTTGAATGTTTGCTTTATTTTTAGAGTTATATATATATATATATATATATATATATATATATATATATATATATATATATATATATACTCTACCGTTACCAAAACAACTTCAAACCACTACTGAACCTCCACCATGTTTTACTGTAGGTAACCGACAGGCTTCCAACATCCGCTCTCTCCAGCTGGCCGCCGCACGTAAACTCGTCGCTGAACCGAAAATTTCGAATTTAGATTCGTCGCTCCAAAGGACGGAATTCCATTGTTCTGATGTCCAATTTTTCATGTTCTCGGGGGGCCATTCTAATCGTTTACGTTTATTCACTTGCCTAAGAAGTTGTTTCCTCACTGCAACTCTCCCGTATAGTCCACCTTCTGCTAACCTGTTCGTTACGGTTGTCACTCCCATGGGGATGGGCAGCTCCAGGTTTACTTGAGCCGTGATTTCTGGTGCGGTTAGGCGGCGAATACGTCTGCTGGACATTGTTATAGCTCTGTCTTCAGCGGGAGTCGTTTTTCGAGGCCTTCCTGAACGTTTTTGGTTAGAATTCCATGTCCCGCAGAACATTTTTTTACGATGATAGTCCATCGTTCTCCTTGGCATCCGCATATCATTCGCGATTTCAGCCTGTATCAATGACAACTGTTTGCGAATGGTTAACTTTCAAAAGGACAATGGTATTGATAGCATAGTTTTAATCATAAAATGTCACTAGGAATTTCCATAATCCCGAGAAAGGTGAAATGAGTTCTTACTTCAACTGGAATTCTCAGAAATCGCCTCAGCGATTATCATGCAAAACTTGTAAATTTGTTCTAATTGGTTTCTAATTTGTAATTTCACCAAAAAGGCTTATATAAACAATTTTATGATGGACATTTGTTAAGAACAATTAAATTTACCTAATATAATAAAAGGGTTTAATTAGGTATTAAATTTTGGCAGTTACATTGAAATTTCTAGGTGGGCAAAAACTTTCTGACGGTAGTGTATAAGATCACTTCGGTGCCTATCCGTCTGTCTGTCCGTCTGTCTATCTGTCGCCCGATTGTTTCCAAAATTATTTGACATACTCATCAGAGCTGTGTAGTTTTGAAAGGTAAATTTTGTCTTAAGGGGTTAATTTTGGGGGAATCGGAAGTGAAAAATTTCAGGGTCATCAGTTTTCAGTAAAGATCAGAAAAAACTTTGTTGAAAACTCATTTGGGATGTGTTTTGTGAAGTCACTGATCATTTTACCAGGTGTACAAGTATGAAATGCGGATTTCAGACAACAGATGGTGCACCAATGCAGTTTGTGCTATAAAGATTTGACACTGCGCCATTTTGTTGTGTCATCAACAAGTGTCAGACGCGCACGAGTGATAAATTGGAAAAGTGTGTGCATAGTGTTGTGTTGTTGTGTTCAATATGTCGAAATTTATACCGAACAAAGAGCATTCGCGGACAGTAATAATTTTTTGTTTTCATTTGAAGAAAACTGCTGTTGAATCATACCGATTACTTTGAGAAGCTTATGGTGAACATGTTCCATCGCAAGATACGTGTGAACGATGGTTTCGGCGTTTCAAAAGTGGTGACTTCGATCTTACAGACAAGGAACGCGGAAAACCGCCAAAAAAATACGAAGATATGGAATTGCAAGCATTATTGGACGAAGATGATTTGCAAACACAAAAACAACTCGCCGAGCAATTGGGCGTTAGATGGATACCACATGAGTTGAACGACAGGCAAATAGAAAAGCGCAAAAACACGTGTGACATTTTGCTCGCTCGGTACAAAAGGAAGTCGTTTTTGCATCGTATAGTTACAGGGGATGAAAAGTGGATATTTTTGGAGAATCCCAAGCGCAAAAAATCATGGGTAGACTCAGGCGCACCATCCACATCCACCGCAAGACCAAAGCGCTTTGGCAGAAAGACGATGCTCTGTGTTTGGTGGGACCAGAGGGGCGTGGTCTATTGTGAGCTGTTAAAACCTAGGGGAAACGGTTAATACTAAACGTTACCAACAACAATTGACCGATTTGAACCGTTCGCTGCTTGAAAAAAAGGCCAGAATACCGAAAGAGGCAACACAAAGTCATTTTTCTTCATGACAATGTTCCATCACATACGGCAAAACCAGTCCGCGACACGTTGGAAGCACTCAGCTGGAAAGTTCTACCCCATGCGGCTTACTCACCAGACTTGGCTCCTTCCGATTACCACTTGTTTGCATCGATGGGTCACGCACTTGCTGAGCAGCGCTTTGGTTCGTACGAAGATGTAAATAAATGGCTCGATGAATGGTTCGCGGCAAAAGGGGAAGATTTTTACTGGCGTGGTATTCACAAATTGCCCGAAAGATGTTGTGTGTGATGTGTTTTTTTTTAGAAAAAAAATCCGCATTTCATACTTGTACACCTGGTATACTTCCGTAACAAAAATTTTTATTCTAAAAGCAATCAACGTACGGAACACTAATTGCGCAAGTCCGACTTGCACTTGGCCGGTTTTTTTATTATTAGATTATGTAAAAATATCCATTTATTTATTTTTTTAAAACAAATTTAAAAATTACTAGTATTGAATTTGTTCAGTTTCATCATTTTCTTCTGCTTCATTTATTTTTATAATGGGAGATGCATTTAAACAACTATCAGCATGCCACTGTGAACAAGTTACAGTGCAGTATAAACCGCTTTTTGATATCCGCAAGCAGGTCTACATTCTGTTTTACAGTTACAAAACAGCATTTTCAGTAAATTATCTGGCGCTGGGGAACGACTCATCGTTATTGGCACACATATTAGAAACATACTTTCACCCCAATTTTCATAAGAAATATAGGTGTACTCTTTTTAGATGTTTAAATCCTTCATCAGATGTAGGCACTATAGATGACAATTGAACACAGGTATTTTTAGCTGTGCCTTTTACAAGAGAAATGAATCTCCAAGTATTCAAATCTCTGATTTTTTGAGGTGCACCGTATAAAGCCAGAATGCATGCTATATCAGCTTGAAAAATTTTGTCAGGATTTTCATTCGCATTTTTAGTGTTCCGTACGGTACACTTATAAGGTCACTTTGGTGTCCGTCTGTTACACCGATTTTCTCCGAAACTATTTCACGTAGAAAGTTGAAATTTGGCACTAATATAGAAATTGATGGCCTCATCAGAGCCGTGTAGTTTTGAAAGTTAAATTTTGACTTAAGGGGTTAGTTTTGGGAGTGAAATCGGAAGTGAAAAAATTTTTTTTACTAGGTAATCGAGTGCGGTGTCATATATATATATATATATATATATATATATATATATATATATATATATATATATATATATATAGTAGAACCCCGATTAACCGAGTCGCGATTATCCGAGCTTCGGATTAACCGAGCAAATCTAAGAACCTGATTATCCGAGGTACGCGCGTCTATGCTGCGTATTAACCGAGCTCCTAAAATATGTATGTACATATTTCCATTTAAAATCGTCGGGGCCTTCGGGGAATCCCCCTGGCCCGTGTGAGGGGTTCCCCTATTTATGTTTTTGGACTCTTTCAGCATGCAAATTTGCGTGAATGCAGTGCGTTATAGCGGTTACTACGGAGAAGTAAGAGTATACTCACATAATTTATTTGGTTGGAGTTCTGGTAGTTAAGTGTAATTAATACGAACTGCTTTGTTTGAATTTTTGTTTGTCGTATTATAATGGAGCCAAACAAGCGTAAAAGAATCGTCGTTCTTATTGAAGAAAAATTAAAAGTCATCAGAAGAATTGAAGCAGGAGAGACAATTAAAGTTGTTGAACGAGATTATGGAGTAGGTGAGATAATAGTTGGAGATTGGAAAAGAAACCCCACAAAAATAGAAGAGTGGTGTATAAATTAAGCCTCCTCGTTCTCAGGAAGAAAATCAATGAAAACTGGCGACTATGACAAGGTTAACGAAGCTTTATTCATGTGGTTTAACCAACAGAGATCAAAAGGTGTGCCGCTGTCAGGTCCAATTTTACGACAGAAAGCAATAATTATTAGTAAGCAATTCCCAGAGATAGATCAGTTTACCGCCAGTTCTGGATGGTTTGACCGCTGGAAAAAAAAAAAAAAACGGTATGGTGTACGACAACTGACTGTATGTGGTGAAAAACTTTCTGCTGATGTGTCATCAATTGAGAAGTTTAAGCAGAAGTTAAAAAGTAAATCGAAGATTGTGGATACACATATGATCAAATTTACAACTATGGCGAAACTGGTCTGAATTATAAAATGCTTCCATCAAAAACATTGGCATTTCGAGGAAAAATCAGCTTCTGGGCACAAACGAAGTAAGGAAAGATTAACTATAATGGTATGTTCCAATGCATCTGGCAAGCACAAGATCCCACTGATGGTGATTGGCAAGTCTGCACGTCCAAGAGCTTTAAAAGACATCTCACCCAAAGCCCTACCAGTCTATTACAAAAGTCCAGAAGAGCGCATGGATGGATGCGACCTTATTTACTAACTGGTTTGAAGAAGAGTTCGTGCCATCTGACTAAATTTTTGAACAGAAACCGTCTTCCTATTATAGCAATTTTGTTAATGAATAATGCCCCATCTCACCCTGGAGAAGGACTTCATGTGGGCCAAATTGTAAAGTTTTTTTCTCCAAATGTAACCAGCATAATGCAACTAATGGATCAAGGCATCCTCGAAAACATTAAAAAAAATTATAGACGTTTATATCTTCAACATCTGTTAGAATACCCAGAAAAGGAGGATATTATCAATGGGATGAGAAAAGGTTACACTGAAAAATGTTATTTACTGGGTAAGTCAAGCTTGAGATTCTGTAACTACCACTATTCAAAAATCTTGGTCAAAAGTTATTAATTTTGAGGACTATAATGACAGTGAAGATGATACTCCATTAAATGAATTAGCTTTGAAATTGAGAAGCCATGGAGAAATGTCCTGTTAAATTTTGATAGCGAGATAGAAGAAAAAGAAAAAAGTTTATTTGAATTAATGCAACAATTAAAAGGTCGCGAAAATGTGACAAGAGTAGATGTTGTTGAATGAATTGCAGCAGATGATTTAGAAGAAATGAGTATTGAAGAAATAACGAATGCGTTTCAGGAAACCGAAAAATCAGATGACGATGACGATGACGAAGAGGCGGTGGATGAACAGTCTCCCACTAAGAACTCTCATCAAGAAGGTTTTGCTTCTTTGGAAAAAGCTTCGAGGTATATCGAACAACAATCAGAGGCAACCACAGCGGATTTGCTTCTTCTTAATAGATGGAGAAAAACATTGCAGCGAGAAAAAAGAAGATGCAATATGAAACAGAAGCGCATAGATACCTATTTCACTGTTTTATACTGTATGTACCTATTTATATGTTAAAAACGTTAATACATCGGTTTAAAGTATTGATGTTTATTTTTTGAATGAATAAAAAACAAATCCCGATTATCCGAGTTTTCAGTTATCCGAGGAGGGTGCCCCCCCCCCACGTTTCCTCGGATAACCAGGGTTCTACTGTATAATGTAATATTAGCGCACAATTCTCTTTGTATTATTTTTAAAAAAGTGCGAAAAATCGCTGCCCCCCTTTTCTCGAGAAGTATGTATCAAAAACTTTTGAAAAAATTCTGGAATATTCGCTACAGGGTGTAGATTGAACGAAAATTATCACGAGTGCATTAACTTTAATAATTTATCTGGTACAGAAAAAAAAACAAAAATTTCAAGGTTATCAGTTTTCACTAAAAATCGGAAAAAAAATTTGTTGAAAACTCATTTGGGATGTTTTGTGAAGTCACTGATCATTTTATACTTCCGTAGCAAAAATTTTTATTTTAAAAGCAATCAACGTACGGAATTGCGCAAGTTCAACTTGCACTTGACCGGCTTTTTAAATACTTCAGGAGCATCATGTTGCATTTTTCAAAATTTTTCGCGAACTTGTTTTTATCTTTATTTAAAAAAAGTAGACGTTGTATCCCAACCAGTGAAACCGTATAAAATAAGAATATGCTCTTTGCATTTCGGTAGTGATTTCTTCAAACTTTTCAATGAAAAAAAATTCCTGGAGGTGGCTTTCGAAAATAAATTTCACGGCCTTTTAGAGTTAATGCAGTTAATAGAACCAATACGTCAATGTCCTCAAAAACTATAGCAACATTTGCTGACTCTAATCAATCAATATACATCACTTTCTGCTTGACACGTAAAAATATTATTGTCAAGTCCACTTTTATTTTTATTATTTGTAAGAAGTTTTTCTTGGTCAATTTTAAAGGCATATTTTCATTAAACTTGATATCTGCAGATTTATTTTTGAGTGTACGACGATTTCGTTTGGCTCAATTTATACTGTCTTTTTTTTATAACCGTCAAATACTACGTACACATTTCTGCCGTAAGTATTCTTTAAATATAGTAATTACATATTGTTCCCATTTTTTTTGTTAACTGCCACTACACCGATGTAATAACATATCTTCATCAATTACGTAACAAAAACTTTGGGAAATAGTTGGTATAATGTTGTTTTTTTGTCTTTCAAATTTGACCATCTTCAAAGAGAACGAGAAGTTAAGACGGTAATTCATAATTTATATAAGTTTGAAGCTCTTCAATGGATTTTTTTAACACGCAAACACGCTGAAATAGTAACAACGGATCAATTGCAACAAAATCATTATTAACTTTAATCTTGTGATTTTTTGCTAATGAAGGATTAACTTTATCTTTTTTTGATAATTTAAGATGTTTAAAATTATGTCCATTTTTGTTAAATGACGGTTATACGAGGCATATTCGAAAAGTAAGGACCGTTCGGTCATTAAAAAAAGTTTATATTGGTTTTATTGACGCTTTTAGTTTCCTACAAACCTACTTCACTTTTCCACATAATCGCCGTTCACTTTTAAGCACTTTTCGTAACGCTGTATCAGCTTCCTTAATCCCTCTGCATAGAAGTTCTCCGCCTGGGAATTGCACCAGTTGACAACGGCGGTCTTAAGTTTCTTGTCGTCTTTAAATCGTTGTCCACCAAGCCACTGTTTCAAATGCAATCGTCGATCACGTCGCAGCTTTTGGAACAATTTCATCGGCCTGGATACTGGGCCTGCCACTCCGCTCGTCTTCATACCCATTATGCGGCCATTTTTGAAGTCTCGACACCATTGTCTAATCTTTTCTTCACTTATTACTATAGGTCCTTAAACTACGCACAACTCTCGATAAATTTGAGCAGCCGATGATCACAACACAAAAATCGAATCATAGCACGCACTTCGCAACTGGCGGGAGCAAGGATTTTCGCGAACATTGTTCTCTTCACTACTGAATCAAAACAAGAATTTCAGTAGCTTCGGATACAATTGATAGATGGCGCTGCGTATGTACAACTTTGTTCAGTTCCGCCGATAATTATATATAAGCAATACGCCTTGTACTATCAGAATTTTAAAGAAAATTGCTTTCTTAAAATGGAAAAATTGTAATTACTAAAAATAAATAGCAATAAAAAAAAATTGGTAAACTTTTTAGTATTTTGTCTAAAAAACACAATTTAGAAGGCACTAATTTATTTAAAGTAATTGGATTCCAAGGTCCAAATCCCTAAGGGACCATCCATCAATTACATCACACATTGACACAGTGTGACACAGTGTGACAGATGGGGGGGAAGAATTAAGACTTTTATGACATCACATCATAAATATGATGATGAAATAGTAGATTATTCTTATGTGCACTGTTTAGACTTATTTAGCAATCGAAATAGTAGATTACACCAGCCCCACAAAAAAAAAAAGTGGGGTATACTTTTGATGCAATATATCAGATCCGTAGTATTTTTGCCCGCTGATCACGAATCTGACGTCAGAATATCGCCATCACATCTCAATTTTTTTTCTAACCTCAAAAAATAGGTAAAAATTAGTAAAAATTAAGAAAAATATACTCCTAAAACATTGATTCAAGCTTTTTCATGAATCCAAAGATGTATTAATATGTATTCGGACACGCTAAGCTAATATTCATCGGTTGGATTGAGCCATACAGTTCTGTTTTCTTTCTAACCTCAATAAATCAGACAGATATAATGCTTCTCGAATGCAAAAACGAATTCAAATTAAAATTCAACCGATCTTTTACCAAATTTGGTACACGGGGATTTTCTGGGTCGCTGATCACGAATCTGAGGTTGGATTTGCAAAATTCAAGATGACAGATTGTTTTCGCGCCATTTTGAACGCCGAGAAAATTCATCGGTCGATTTTTTATTCTTCTACCTGCATCCAGGGGCACCTTCACGTGGTGACGGTGGGCAACGGTGTTACTCCACTAGCTGGCAGAGTCCCTGGATAACAGCTTAGATGCCGTCATGGCAGGTAGAAGAAAGAGAATTACGATGCAGGGACTCGGAAACCCAGTATCGGCGGTTGGTCAGGGTGGGAAAGCGGGCCCGCAGCCGTCGTCATCCAGCGACCGTAGCTCTTCATGTGTGGGTGACTTGGCTCATGTAGAGTATAATGCTACAAGAAAACGGTCTCACGGTACAAGGACTTTTCATAAGTGCTATAAAAACAGTGATTCATTTTGTTATATTTGCTGTCAACACGTATTGAGTAAAATGTGGTCACCGATAATGGATAAGATTAAAACCTTATATAAGGATTGTTTTAACATTGAAATACAGCACCAGGATACAGATTGGGTTCCCCACATCATTTGCAGTTCTTGCAAAATAATGTTGTACATCAATAAGAAGGCGATTAAATATTCCAGACCAGCAGTATGGAATAGACCATACAGTGAAAATGATTGCTACTTTTGTATGAATGTTGTATTTAGGCATAACCGAAAAAATAAAAGCACTATTACTTATAACGATGTTTTCGACAGTAACAAGACCAACTAAACTAATTCCGCCTCCTGAACCACTTGATGCTGATGTTATGGAAACAAATGATTTCACCTTATCAGTTCATGCCGAAAACATTGAGACTGTCGAAAAAGATTTAAACACTGTTACTAATGAATGTTCTAGTGACAACCTATCATATACTAGTGACACAGATAAAAGAATTTCTACCATACAACCGTAAACCAGAACCAATACTCGTATCACAGTCAGAACTTAGTGATCTAATCAGAGATTTAGGCTTATCCAAAGATGGTTCAGAGCATCTTGCTTCCTTTTTAAAGAAAATACATTTACTTAAGCCAGAAGCTACGATTTCTTATTATAGAAACAGAGATGAAGAATTTCGAAAATATTTCACAATGGACGAGGAATTGTCACTTTCATATTGTGCCGATGTAAAAGGTCTAATGGATGAATTTCAAAATAACTCATACGATCCTGAAGAATGGAGACTGTTCATTGATTCTTCTAAACGGAGCATTAAGGCAGTTTTTGCTGCATAATACCAACGTTTACGCTCCCATTCCGATTGCTCATTCCACAGTTATGGAAGAGCAATATGGAAAAATGAAGCAGCTTTTGATAAAAATAAAATATGCTGATCATAACTGGAAAATTCGTGGAGATCTGAAAATTGTAACAATATTGCTTGGCCAACAGTCAGGGTTTACACTTTATTCCTGTTATAAATGTCTGTGGAATAGCAGAGACAGGGAACGTCATTATAAGAAAAAAATTTGACCAACAAGAGAATCGTTCACTCCTGGTGAAAATAATGTATTGTTTCCACCATTGGTAGATCCAGGAAAAGTTCTTATTCCCCGCTTCACATTAAGCTTGGACTTATGAAGCAATTCACGAGAGCATTAGATACAAACGGCCCATGTTTCAAATATTTGCATAAAAAATTTCCGAAATTTTCTGAAGCTAAAATTAAGGCAGGCGTATTTGACGGGCCACAAATAAGAAAATTGTTTCAAGATTCATTATTTGTTACTAAAATGAATAAAGTTGAAAAAGCTGCTTGGCTTAGTTTTAAAGAAGTCGCAACAAACTTTTTGGGAAATAATAAAAGTCCTAAGTACAAAGAAATAGTCGAGAAAATGGTAAAAAATTTTCAAACATTAGGTTGCTTAATGAATCTAAAATTACATTTCCTGGACTCCCACCTCGATGATTTCCCAGATAATCTTGGTGGCTACAGTGAGGAGCAAGGGGAACGTTTCCACCAAGATCTGAAAATCATAGAAAATCGGTATCAAGGACGATGGGATGACCATATGCTAGCGGACTATTGCTGGTCGCTAAAAAGAGAAACAAGTCCTCAAAAGCGTTTGGGCAGAAAGCCTTTGAATAGGTCATTCGCGGAACAAAGAACAAGATACAGCCAAAAAAAGGAAAGTTAGGCGGGGGTCTAACCTTCGCAATTCTAGGGCTTAAGGGTCTACTATTTGAGAGTATATGGTTTAAAAGTCCTGGTTTTGAGTTTATTGGGTCTCATTTTTAAAGTTACAGGGTTATTGAGGTCTATTTTTTGAGGTTACAGGGTGTGGGAGTCTAAGGTTTCAGGGTTTAGGGTTTAAGAGTATCAGGTTTGAGGATTCTCCAACTGTATACCAAATTTGGTAGGAATCGGTTGGTTTTCAAAAATTTTGTCCGCCATATTGGATCCGCCATTTTGAATTTTGCAAATCCGACCTCAGATTCATGATCAGCAACCCAAAAAATCCCCGTGTACCAAATTTAGTAAGAATCTGTTGAATTTTAATTCGAATTCGTTTTTTGCATTCGAGAAACACTATATCTGTCTGATTTATTGAGGTTAGAAAGAAAACAGAACTGTATGGCTTAATCCAACCGATGAATATTAGCTTAACGTGTCCGAATACATATTAATACATCTTTGGATTCATGAAAATGCTTGAATCAGTTTTTCAGGAGTATATTTTTCTTAATTTTTACTAATTTTTACCTATTTTTTGAGGTTAGAAAAAAATCGAGATGTGATGGCAATATTCTGACGTCAGATTCGTGATCAGCGGGCAAAATACTACGGATCTGATATATCGCATCAAAAGTATACCCCACTTTTTTTTTTTTGTGGGGGTGTGATTATTCTTATGTGATTATGTTGCCGTGCGATTACCAAGTCATTATATTTATTATAGAAGTAAAGATGTCTAATATTGATACGGTCACTATAAATGTTGGTAGGTGACTAATTAGATAACAATTTATGACAGAGTTGTTGAACAGGTGCTTCTATAGGGGGGGGGGGTGGGTCCTGTCTATACTGACTAAAATAACCGACTTGGTTTTACATGAGATATCACAACTTTTTGTGGTGGAAGGACTGTGTTGCGAGACTTGGCATTTTTTTACATTTTATGTTTTTGATGGGATTAAAATTTACAAAAAATGTGATCTCGCAACAGGGGGGTGGTGTCACTCAAATGTGACAACCTGTGTGTTATTTGCTCTGTTCATTTTCTCCTTTTGAAGATTTGAAATTGTCAAACTCGAGTAAAAATCTTTAGAAAGTAAATGGTTCAGTTTCCAAAATAGGTTTTAAAATGGTCTTTCCTTTAAGCTATTTAAATTACTGTTCCCAAAAATTAACAAAACAGCATTTTTAGTAAATTATCTGGCGCTGGGGAACGACTCATCGTTATTGGCACACATATTAGAAACATACTTTCACCCCCAATTTTCATAAGAAATATAGGTGTACTCTTTTTAGATGTTTAAATCCTTCATCAGATGTAGGCACTATAGATGACAATCGAACACAGGCATTTTTAGCTGTGCCTTTTACAAGAGAAATGAATTTCCAAGTATTCAAATCTCTGATTTTTTGAGGTGCACCGTATAAAGCCAGAATGCATGCTATAGCAGCTTGAAAAATTTTGTCAGGATCTTCATTCGCATTTTTAGTGTTCCGTACGGAACACTTATAAGGTCACTTTGGTGTCCGTCTGTTACACCCGATTTTCTCCGAAACTATTTGACCTAGAAAGTAGAAATTTGGCACTAATATAAAAATTGATGGCCTCATCAGAGCCGTGTAGTTTTGAAAGTTAAATTTTGACTTAAGAGGTTAGTTTTGGGAGTGAAATCGGAAGTGAAAAAAAATTTTTTACCAGGTAATCGAGCGGGGTGTCATAGATATATATATATATATATATATATATATATATATATATATATATATATATATATATATATATATATATATGTATGTATATAATATATATATATATATATATATATATATATATATATATATATACATGAGATCTCACAACTTTTTGTGGTGGAAGGACTGCGTTGCGAGACTTGGCATTTTTTTACATTTTATGTTTTTGATGGGATTAAAATTTACAAAAAATGTGATCTCACAACAGAGGGGTGGGGGTCACTCGAATGTGACAACCTGTGTGTTATTTGCTCTGTTCATTTTCTCCTTTTGAAGATGTGAAATTGTCAAACTCGAATAAAAATCTTTATGAAGTAAATGGTTCAGTTTCCAAAATAGGTTTTAAAATGGTCTTTACTTTTAAGCTATTTAAATTACCGTTCCCAAAAATTAACTTTATTTATACACTAGATTATGTACCGACAATATAATTGTACTTCCTAGTTGACATAGACACTGAATCCCCATATATCCGCTTATATAAATATTGACTTTAATTGGGCTATATGAATAGAGCAACAGTTTGGCATTTTTATTAGTAGTATCAACACAGGATATAGTTTAAAAGACCCACTAAGTAGTCCGACATCGA
>CM032446.1:5101649-5149149 GCA_019049505.1 Pachyrhynchus sulphureomaculatus | reverse complement strand
G
The DNA here is from genome assembly GCA_019049505.1 of Pachyrhynchus sulphureomaculatus. NCBI lineage: Eukaryota > Metazoa > Arthropoda > Insecta > Coleoptera > Curculionidae > Pachyrhynchus > Pachyrhynchus sulphureomaculatus. The sequence goes on along the minus strand of CM032446.1, from coordinate 5,149,148 downwards.
GGCACAGTTTCAGTCTAACTTGTAGGTAGTATGTTTCTTAAGGGGTAATGCCCCTCTAGAGGTAAGAAAAAAGCCTGATTTTGACAAATTTTTTTTGAAATATAGTAAACGCAATCCAAAATTTATTCAAATACTTTTATTATGCATACTTTAAAGTACATTTATTAATTTTTAAACTATTTTTTTTTAAACTAGGAATAAAAATTTAAACAATTGTTTAAGATCACCACTTATGTTTATTATTGCTGACAATTGTTTCGACATACTGTGTCTTCTTCTGGAGCACGATGTAAATTAACTAACAAAATATGTTACAGAATATATAGTTTACCTAATTACCAGTACTAAATTCATTAACAATATTTACCTTACCACCTAGAACAAGTTCAATAAAGGAGACCCTCCCCCATCTAATTGATCGTTGAGTAATAGACCTGAGGATTTTTTCTGATTAATTTCTACCTGCTCTAAACAATTCAGTAATTTTCCTTTCTTTCCGTTATGCAAAATTTTCAAATCTTCATTGAATGTATGATTTTCCTCTGTTAAATGTTTAGCGTAATGAGATTTGTTATTTTTCATTCTAAAGCTTTGTTTATGTTCGTTTATTCTGTTATAAAAAGATCTGCCTGTTTGTCCTATATACGTTTTATTGCAAGTGCCACAACATAATTCGTAAACCTCTGATTTATTTTCTTTTTAGTGTTCCGTACGGAACACTTAGATGAAAGCTTGTGAAAACATGAGTAAAAAAAATATATATAATGTAATACTTGCGCGCACTTTTCTTTGTATTATTTTTAAAAAATCGCGAAAAATCGCTGTCCACCCGCCTTATCTCGAAAAGCACTTATCAAAAAATTTTGAAAAAATTCCGGAATATTCTCCACGGGGCGTAGATCGAACGAAAATTATCACGAGTGCATTACCTGTAATAATTTATCTGGTAAATAAAAAAAACAGAAATTTCAAGGTCATAAATTTTCAGTAAAGATTGAAAATAAACTTTGTTGAAAACTCATTTGGGGTGTGTTTTGTGAAGTCTCTGATCATTTTATACTTCCGTTACAACATTTTTTATTTTAAAAGCAATCAACGTACGGAACACTAATTGCGCAAGTTCAACTTGCACTTCACCGTTTATTTTGTTTTACTTTTATTATTTTTAATATGTCGAGCTAATGTGTACGGAAAGCGATATTTGCATGATTTTTATGGAAAAAATTTTGAATTTTATTAGTTAATTTTCCGTATAAGTGAGTGTATGAAATTTTTCTTTGTTTAGTTGTTTGTACGAGTACACCAGTCCTATTGCTTTTTTAAATTGTTTTTTTATTAAAATATTATCTATGAAATCGCTCCTGTACCCATTGTTTATACTAATTTGTTTTATAATATTTAATTCTTTCTGAAAATTTTCTTCCGTTAATGGTGTATTTATTAGTCTATGGATGAAACTATTATAAGTCGAGATTTTATGTGTGAACGGGTCGGGTGGTTAGAATTAGCGTGTATAATTATATCTGCGTATTTTGGTTTATGGAAGATTTCAAAATCGTGTTTATTCATTTTGTTTGATATTTTTAAGTCTAGAAAATTAATCGATTTATTTGTTTCTATTTCTGTTGAAAAAATATAGTTTTAATTGTCGATCTGTGCCTGTAAAGCAGCAATAAAAGAAATTTTTAAAAAGATGAGAATTACTGATTTGTTTTTCTAAATGGTCCATGAAAATTTCAGATAAAATTGGACTAAGAGGGTTTCCCATTATTAAACCTTTCTTACTTATATAAATCTTATCGTTAAATTCGAAATAATTCTGGTCTAAGCACAATGTTAAGATGTCTAATATTTCTTGTTTAATTATTGGGTTAACATTATTTTTATTGAGTGATCTTTGAACCAAAATTATAGCGTCTGATGGTGGTATACTAGGAAAAAGATTTTGTACAGCAAACGATATAAATCTGGACTTACTTGGTATAATTAACGGATTAATTTTTGCTATCAATTCATTACTATTTTTAATACTATATTTAGGTGTGAAATTACAATATTTTGTCAAAATGGCGACACTAGTACTCAGTAAAGGAAAATGCATCTTACAAATAGTACTTTGCGGCCGGAAACATTTAAGCTCCAATTTTTTCCCTGGAACAAAGTGCAAAGATTTTTAAGTTCTACATAAGATTTTCTCTAGACAAGGCGAAATCGGCGCCATCGTTGGAAAAAATTTTCTAATTGAATTTTTTTTCATAACCTTCTCCAGGAGATGCCCCTGAAAGAGGATCAACATGTTGCCGGGCAGTAACCTGGTCCGAATTTGTTTAAACAAATTTTTTTTAAACAAAGTCCAAAAATTGAAATTTTCGCCCCGGAACAAGTTTCTTTAGGTAAATTGGACCATTTTGAACAAAAAATGTCTCTTGTGAATTTTCTCTAAAATGCGCCGTTTTCGAGATATCGGCGATTTTAGGTGCGAGAAAACGCGAAAATGGCCACTTTCACCTCCCAATATCGGGGTCAAAAATTAAAATTTTCAATGTTGCCAAGTGTCCAAATTAAAGTTTGAGATCTCCTCTACAAATTACCGTAGGAAATATTGCAATATCTTCATTTTTAAATATTGTTTTTTAACAGTTAACAAATTGCGTTCGAGCGCCCGCGGCTGCATCGAAACTGTATACATAGATATATACGCAACGCCCGTACGTAGGCGCACGGAACTGTATACGCACTGCGATGCTCTATAAAGCTTTGTTTCTTGATTTCTTATTAAAAATTAATATATTTGAAAAGTATGTAAAAAATATTTATTTATTAAAGAGTAATTGTTATATCAAATTTAATTATTATAACAAATGAATATAAATAAAAATTCAATATTCGATTAGGATGGTAGAAGAATTAAAACAATTTTATGAAATATAACTTATATATATTTAATAGAATTTTCGCAAATATTTAAATTACACCCACACATGAGTATACAACTTACGTTGTTGCTTTTGTAATTACATGCATTAGTTTTACAATTTTTTGTACATTTACATTGCCTAATTAACGAATCTGGTATCGAATTTTTTAACATGAATTTGGGTAACAATTCACCTGTTTCTATAGTGTAACCAAATTCTGTTGCATCTAAATGTCGATACCGAGAATACAATGACATTTTCCATATGTACGTTTGTAGTGAAGCTCGTGAAATGTGCAATTTTAAAGCATCGGATGTACATGGAATTTTTCCAAAATTAATACCCATCCCACAAGAACGTTCTAAAATTATTTGTCTAGCATTATCTGCTGTTTCTCCAGCTTTATTCAAAATTTTTCAAATACAATTTTTCTAATGCATTGAATTCCATGGCATTTAATTGTAAGCCAGTACCAAGTGGGGTTAATGCATTTTGAGTATCTAAATCAAAGACTAAATCTAAAGCTTTATTTTTAGTACCTACTTTACTAGTAGTATCACAGCCTGTAAACGCATGTAAAGCAGGCAAAACTTGACAAACTTGACTAGTTAAATATTCAGCAGCTACATTACAAGACAATAATCTTGGCTTCTGACCAACTACTTTAAAATACAATCCTGTACAACCAATTAATTTGAAAAAGCTCCAATAATGAATTGCTAATATAAAAACGTCGGTATCAACGGAATGAATTATTATTTCAGAATTATAAGGTAACATATATCGAGCATGACAAAATGTCCTTGTATCAGCCTCTAAGTGATTGTTTTCTAACTCAATAATTTCATGTATATTATTTCCCTGTATACAATAGCACTTTTCAATGTTATAGAATCCACCTGATATTATTAATTGTTGAGTGTGACTTGTACTTATGTCATCTTTCCGACGATTAGCTGCTTGTTGAATTTTTTGAAATAATTCAAAATTTGGTTGTTGTACAACATCATCACACTTACCACAGAAAATGCACTTATGATCACATTTAATTCGTTTAATAGAAAAAGACATAATTACACATGTACATACTTGTAAGGGCGGAAAAGAAATGAATAAACTATTAAAGTGTCCGACTCTTATTTAAGCAATAGCATGTTTGAACTTTTGCATGATACTTCACGTTACAGCGAGTTGCAGCGCGTATACAGTTCCGCGCGCCTACGTACGGGCGTTGCGTATATATCTATGTATACAGTTTCGATGCGGCCGCGGGCGCTCGAACGCAATTTGTTAACTGTTAAAAAACAATGTTTAAAAATAAAGATATTGCAATATTTCCTACGGTAATTTGTAGAAGAGATCTCAAACTTTAATTTGGACACTTGGCAACATTGAAAATTTTAATTTTTGACCCCAATATTGGGAGGTGAAAGTGGCCATTTTCGCGTTTTCTCGCACCTAAAATCGCCGATATCTCGAAAACGGCGCATTTTAGAGAAAATTCACAAGAGACATTTTTTGTTCAAAATGGTCCAATTTACCTAAAAAAACTTGTTCCGGGGCGAAAATTTCAATTTTTGGACTTTGTTTAAAAAAAATTTGTTTAAACAAATTCGGACCAGGTTACCGCCCGGCAACATGTTGATCCTCTTTCAGGGGCATCTCCTGGAGAAGGTTATGAAAAAAAAATTCAATTAGAAAATTTTTTCCAACGATGGCGCCGATTTCGCCTTGTCTACTCGGGAAGTTCGTAAAAAAAAATAAAAAATATTGATTTTTTATGGTACATATTTGAAAAAAATGTTTAATTTTTCGTTAAAAAATCACGTAGAAAATTGTTTATATAAAAAAATTCAAAACAAATTGTAAAATCCGTACGTATTTCGCTAGATAATGTAATTTTGAAGGTACAGTTAAAATTTCAAATAAATCGGTGAAAACTTGAAGAAGTTATGTTCTCGGTGAGTTTAAAAAACGTAGGTTTGAGAAAATCCCGTTTTAAAGTTTTAAGGACAATTTTTTGTTCTTGGTCTTGCGGTCAATTGAATAAAACAAGTTTAGTTTTGGTTTACGTTTCGATTTATTATATTTAAACCATCAAAAGAACCTATGTCTAGATGTATCTTTTAGACATTAAATTGGTATAACGAAAACTGTAAAAGTGTTAAATTGTAAATAATTTAATGTCAAAAGATACATCTAGACATAAGTTCTGATGATGGTTGAAATACAATAAACTGAAACGTAAACCAAAACTAAACTTGTTTTATTAAATTCACAGCAAGACCAAGAACAAAAAATTGTCTTAAATATATATATATATATATATATATATATATATATATATATATATATATATATATATATATATATATATATATATATATATGTATGTATATATATATAAAACACGTAGGCTGAAAAGTTTTTGGTCTAGCTACTTAAAACACATTTTTTTTACAAAATTTGAATCTATTCATCAATATAGTCTCCTTCAAAAGCGATACAATCAGTCTAATGCTTTTCTAACATTTTTATACCTTTTTTGTAGAAGGATTTGTGTTTGCTTTCAAAACAGACCTCAGTTTCGGCGTTAACTCCTTCAATGGAGACAAATCTCTTTCCCGCAAGCATTTTTTTTGAGGTCTGCGAATATTAGTCGCTGGGGACCAAGTCTGGAGAATACGGTGGATGAGGAAGCAATTCGAACTTCAATTCATACAATTTGGCCATCGTAACCATTGACTTGTGATACGGTGCGTTGTCTTGATGAAAGAGCAGTTTTTTCTTGTTCATTTGGGGCCATTTCTTTGCGAGTTCTGCCTTCAAATGCACCAATAACTTTATATAATATTCGCTATTGATGGTTTTTCCCTTCTCAGCATAGTCGATGAAAATTATTCTATGCATATCCCAAAATACAAAGGCCAAAACCTTCCCAGCCGATTGTTGTGTCTTTGGTCGCTACGGGCGGCCTTGACCGGCTGCTTCCACTCAGCTGACTGCCGATTTGATTCCTGTATGTAATAGTGAGTGAATTCATGTTTCTTCCATTGTCACATATCGCCTGAAAAAATCCTTTTTATTGTGCTTAAACAGGTCCAAACAGCGCTCAGAATCATCAACATGTTGTTTTTGGTCCACTGTGAGCAAACGCGGAACCTATTTCGAACAGAAACGTTCTTTTGATATCTTTAGGGTGTCGGTTATCTCACGCAATTTCACTTTACGGTCTTCAAAATATCGAAGATTTTCTGGATTTTTTTAATGCTTTCCGGTGTAACTACCTCATATGGGCGTCCAGAGCGTTTAGCGTCATTTGTGTCTGTACGACCGCGTTTAAATTCAGCATACCAGTAAATGATGAGTGCTTTCCCAGGAGTCTCCTAACACTTCTCAACCCATTGCTTTGCTTGAACGGTATTTTTTCTTTATCAAAAAACAGTGTTTAATCAATACCCGAAATTCGATTTTTTTCATTGTTTTGAAAATATCAAACTTGTAAACTAATCGCCGAAATGTCATGTCATGTCATGAGGTTGGTACTCCCTAAAAATCATATGGATTTTTTGAAAAGGGCGACAATTTTAACAGTTTTACATTAGTAAAATGTACTTTTTTTCAATTTAATAGTTTTCTGGCAACTTTAAGAGTATTTTCTGAAAAAATCTCACGGTGTATGTCTTTTTTATGATTTTTTTGGATTCAGCATAAAAAAATACTTAAGAAAACACGTGTCTCACTTAAAAGACAGAATTTTTTTTGTATACCTGTGTTATTTATAGTGGGGATTGAAGTGATGAAGGTTTTTGTAGTCGGGAATTCTAAAACTAGTGTTATTTTTTTCCTATTTTCAGTTATATATGATCGTACATCTAAGGGGTTTCGTACTTAGCGTTCTTGGAAAAGAGAAATCTGAAAATTAATTTTTTTTCAATTTTTTTCATTTAATTGAACATGTAAGGCGCTAACGAGGTAGGGGGAGGAGGTCAGAGACTTCAATTGGGCAGACGCGTAACGGGTTAATATAGAAATGATGGACGTTTCTTATATATCGCATTAGATACCCTTTTCCGGGTTCTTTAAGTAAAGAAATCTTAAATTTATGTTATTTTTTGAATTATTTTCAATCAGTTAAATATGTTTCGTTATTTATAGTATATCATATTATTGTAAGTTCTTTTTAGCGTTTTTTTTTCATTCGAGGAATCTGTAGATTGTGTTATATAAACACAATACTATGTTGAGAAACATGTAAGATTTCAAGTGTAAATATCTGTTGATAACAGAAAGAGTTTCACTCTGTATCTTCTTACGACGCCGTCTCCTCACGAAGGTTGGCGATCCATATAGCTAAACGAACTGAGCCAGGGTTAAGGGTCCAGCACTGACATCCATACAATAGCATAGAACATACATACGCACTCACCATTCCTCATTCGGAGTTCGAGATTGAGACTTGTGCGTTGGAAAAATTTATTCATATTCATATATGTTACTCGGGCCTGTTCAATTCGGGAATATATTTCCTTTCTTGGGTCCCACTTGTCATTTATTTTGTTGTTCTCAAATATTTAAATTTGGAGATCTGTTCTAGGGTGTTGTCCCTGATTTCGAGGGATTCTAGTGCTAGATTTTTCTCTGTTGTTACCATCTACTTGGTTTTTCTTATGTTCATAGTTAATCCAAATCTTTCGCTGGCTGTTACGATTTGATTGATCGGTTGCTAGAGATCTTTGATATTATTTGCTAATTCCTTCAATGAATTCATAGATGGCCTCGTTAAACATAGCATCAGAATAAAGATTGAATAAAAGTGGTGAGAGAATGCATCCCTGTCTTACACCTTGGGGTATTTTTATGCTTTCGGATTTTTCCTGCCCAATTTTAACTTCCATTGATTGATTCCAGTCCAGGTTTTTAATAATATTTAGATTTCTTTTGTCTATATTTGTTGTTCCTAGAATTTTTATTAATTGTAATCTATAAAACATGCATATACATTCATATCTTTATAACGCTAGACCAGTACTTTTAATGAGATTGAAGCTTACCGCCATGCCTTTTCGGAATCCGAATTGTGTGTAATCTATTTCTCCTTCACGTGGATGATTCTCAGAAATATTTTGAAAACGTGAGATATTAATCGATATCGTCATATTTCACTGATTTTGACCTTTTAGGAATTGGGATGAAAGGCGACTTTAGCCAGTCAAGAGGGAATTGTGCAGTTTCATAGATCTTATTAAATAAGATTACCGCTCGATTAATAAATGGACTTTCATCCGAAAAGATTTTGAGGATTTCCTTTTTTATCTCATCTGGATCAACTGCTTTTCCATCCTTCTGTAGTTGTATAGCATGAATAACTTCTCTTCTTGTTATTTGTGGCTCTATCTCATTATCCCTATTTAGCTGTAAGTTTTCTAATCTATGTTGTTCTATGTATTGCTCTCATGTCTTTATTTTGTCCTTAATATCTAGTATAATTTCATTACTCCCATTTCTTAGAATCGTTTCTTGCTTTTTTTTTTTTTTTTCCTCTCAATTCCTTTACCTTCGTATGTAGGTTGAATGCGTCCTGTTTCTCCTGCAATGCCTATATTTCTCGGCCTTTCTCGTTTAACCAGATTTCCTGAGCTTCTCTGCATTTTCGACGTATTACTCTGTTTAGTTCGTTGTACTTTGAGACATCTTTCGTTTATAGAATAGATTTAGTATTTCTTCTGTCATCCATTCGTGTTTTTTTTTTATCCTCCGTTCTACCCATTTCTTCCTCCTTAACCCATTGAGATTCGACACTCCCGTTTTCTGTTCTTATTTGCTTCTTAAATTTCTCATCCATACGATTTGGTATTTGTTTTCTGATTTCAGGGTTCTTCAATTAATTTGTATCTATGGGGTATATTGTATATAGAATAGTAAAACATATACGGGGTTAAAGGGATGAGGGAAGAGGTTAGAGGAACGCATTCATATATACTCTGTTATACGTCCTTTGCAAGGTTTTTGGAGTCGAGAAATCTGAGAATTTTTCATTATTTTTTATACTAATAATAAAATAAACAATGCAAATAACCAAAAAGAAATGTGGAATAAAATTAAAGAACTAGTCTTAAGAAAACCCAAAAGTGTGATAGAAACTGTGATATATAATCAAATAGAATATAAAGACAGTTTCCAAATAGCTGAAAATCTTAATACATATTTTGTAAATAGTATAAATGAAATCAAATGCTCCATCGAAGATGTACAATACGAAAATGAAATACCTGAGATTGACACTAAATTCAAATTTCGTGCAGTAAATCTACAAGAACTGAAAACTATTTTTAAGAATATTAAGAAAAAACCAGACTATACAAAACTATCAAGTAACATAATTTTAGATAATTGGGGCATAACAGGAAATATTATACTGAATATTATAAATAAGTCACTAGAGACAGGGTTGTTTCCAAATAACTGGAAGGAATCAATGATATTTCCTATCCAAAAAGTAAAACATACATCAAAATGTGAAGAATACAGACCAATTAACACTTTAAAAATATGTGAAAAAGTTATTGAAAAAATAGTAAAAATTCAATTGGAAGAATACATGGAACAGCACAGACTACTATCAAAGTTTCAATCAGGATTTAGAAAGAAATATTCATGTGAAACAGCAATCAATTATGTTATAAACAGATGGAAATGTAAAAAGATAAAAAATAAAATATTAGCAATTTTCCTTGACTTCAAAAGAGCATTTGAAACTATAGATAGGGATATTCTATTGAAAAAACTTACTAGATACGGTATTCAAGACACAGAGCTAAAATGGTTTCAGTCCTATCTGACAAATCGTAAACAATTCACAAATATCAATAACGAAATATCAAATGCAATAGAAAACGATTTTGGAGTACCACAGGGCTCAATTTTGGGAGCTCTTCTCTTTGTAATATATATAAATGACATGGAAAATGTATTAAAAAAATGTGAAATTGTATTATATGCAGATGATACATTAATTTTTACAGAAGCAGCAACAGAGGAGATATGTCATGAAAATTAACAAATGATAAGGATAATATTAACAAATGGTTAAAAATGAATAAGTTAAAATTAAATGAAACCAAGACAAAATTAATGGAAATTGATATGAACACTGACAGAGCATTCAAAATAAATAATGTAATAATAGAAAAAGTAAGTAATATAAAATACCTGGGTTTCCTCATAGACAGGGATTTGAACTTTAAAGAACATGTCGAATATATATGTAAAAAAATAGGGAAAAAAATCGGGTTTTTCAAACGTTTAAGAAGTAAAGTAACAATATTAACTGCAATAAATATATACAACACCATGATAAAACCTCATTTTGAATATGGATCAACTGTGTTATTCACATGCTGTTCAGACCAACAACAGGCAAGGCTACAAAAACTCCAGAACAAGGCTATGCGCTCTATTTTGAAATGCAATCGTTTCACATCAATAAGATATATGCTAGGTGCACTGAAATGGCTAAATGTAAAGCAAAGACTGCAGCTAAATACAATATGTTTTATCCAGAAAATGAAAATGGGAAATGCACCGGAATACTTGATTGAACAAATAAGATATGTTGGGGATGTTCAACCGTTCAACGCATTAGATTTCAGACCGCAACGTGCAGATACCAGTGCAATGCAAAAATCTTTATTTTCAAAAGGCCTGAGTTTATACAATATGATGCCCAACAACATAAAGAGTGAAACAAATATAAATATGTTTAGAAAAGGAACAATAAATTTTGTAAAAAATATTAGTTTTTAATCAGAGTATGAAATTGTTTGTTAAATTTATTTTAAATGTAAATTAAAAAGTATTGTGAATACTACTACTAAATAAATAATAATAATAATAATAATAATAATAATAAAAATTTTTTATAGGACCGAGGAGATTAAAGTGATGGGCCTATTAAATATTGTATAGTACTGTGGTTCAGAAATTGATCAAACTTCTAGTGTAAATAAACAAAACATATATGGGGTTAAATGGATGGCAAAGGGGTTAGAGAGGTGGTGAAATATATATCGTAATATATGTCCGTTTTAGGGTTTTTGCAGTCGAAGAATGTGAAATTAATATTATTTTTTATTGTTTCCAAGTTTATAAGAAGGCCTTCCTGTATTTAATTTTTTTTATTACTATCACACCAAAAAGTACCTATCGTTATTCTTTAGGGTGAGAGTCGGTTATTATTTATTTTATAACTGGTTGTTTGCGAGAGAACTGCTGGGTAAATCACTTGGCCGATCTTTTTTTTTTTTTTATGTTAATGAGTTAAAAATGTAAATATTTATAAAACGAATAAATATTGACGACAATCTATTATGATCGCGGTGAATTTGCGAAGACGTCGTCTTCAGCAGCGGTTGGAATTCCTGGTGAAGGCGAAGGTCACAATGGGGACCTTGCGAGGCGCCGTATACTAGCCACAACCAGTGGCAGTGATAATATAAAACAACAATATCAGAAATTAACTTTTTTTTTTAAATATTTTAATCTGTACAAGAGAAGGTACGTGCCCGAAAGTTGCTATCCACGTTGGTTTGAAATCAATGCAATGGGAAATACAATCCTGAGTAAAGCATTCCAAAGCGATGAAATTAATTCGTTATATAAAAGGATTCTTGAAGAGAGGGGCACGACTAGCGCCAAGCTGAATCACATATGGATGTGATGTATTAACACGATATTGGTAACATACACTGTACTGGGAGAAAATAAGCGGGCTACATCCTTCGAATACTTTCTATTAAATTATTTATAAAAAAGACTGAAGTTATCAATTTTGCTTTCATGTTTCATAGAGTCCAGGTGAGTTCCGTGATCCCAATCAGGTCTTTGTTATGTTATATATCTTTCTGTTGTCTGTGGTTATCTGCATGAGCACCTGGTGCTCAAGAGTGAATATAAAGAAAAAGGCGTGCTTTCATTAGCACAGTTACGTACGGTATTTTGTCTGATTTACAAAATGGATGTGTTTGCCGTACCGCCACTGTATAAGAGGATAAAGCGCCTAACAACAGCCGCATTTTTAGCCGGTATCTTTCTGCATTCTTGAAATAAAAAATAGATTAGCAATAAACAATCAACCGACCGATACAGGCGGTGACGTAACCAAATCGTTTTGCATTTATTTTTGTTGCATATATCTCGACGGTTGGAGAGAAAAAAAAACCAGATTGTGCAGTGACACTCGTTTATTTCTGAACTTTGGATTTTATTTTGAAATAAACGGACGTAGAATGATAAAAAGAAAATAAAAAGAATACAAAGAAATATAAAAACTTAAACAGCAGTCCTTTCTAAACAAGGTAATTTAAAATATAAATAAAGTAATCATTCGTATATATATATATATATATATATATATATATATATATATATATATATATATATATATATACATATCTATAATATATAAAATGCAACGTCTCTCTGTCTGTCTGTCCGTTAGTGCGCTTATCACTGGAGAGCCACTTATCCGATTTACGTGCTTTTTTTTTCTAAACATACAGTCCCTGGCCAAATTATTAGACGCACTGGATTTTTTTAGTAATTTTATGTTTCTTAAGAGTTTTTATGCAATAATGGTATATTTAAACTACAATATTATTGATTTTTATTTAAAAGAATTGTTGTAGACTACATATTTGTATTTATTTTTAACATATGGCAACACTGTGTTGACAAAGTGATACATGAACGTAAACAAGTACAAACCTGTATCAGTCGCGATCGGAATCGAGTCAGGTACGGACGTGTTTCTGTGGCTTCATGGACTGTGATTGTTTGTTTAACAGTTTTATACTACTCAGTTATTAGTTTATTTTGTATGCAGTGTTTTAAAAAAGTAATTGGACTATTTTCATTATGGGTAGAAAAGGCGATCTTTCACGGTCAGAGAGATGTTTGAAGAAAATTTGTGTAGAAAACAGATTTGCTACCACAAAGGTAATAAAATCACAACTCCAGGATGCTAGCGTAAATGCTTCTGAGCGCACTGTTCGAAGAAAATTGAAAGAATTAGATTTTAAGGCCTGTCGCCCCGCCAGGAAGCCCAAGTTAACAGCTGCAATGAAAGCAAAGCGCCTGAAGTGGGCCAAACAATGGCAAGACAAAGATGTGGACTTCTGGAGATCGGTAAGATACAGCAATTTAATCAATAATTGATACATTATTATCATTTTCAGTTAAATAAAGCAAATAAACATGGAAGTTTATATATTTTTCCTATTTTTGACAGGTCTGCTTCAGTGACGAAAGCACATTTGAAATTTTGCAGAATAAAGCTCAGTATGTGCGTCGCCGTCATGGAGAAAAGTTTCATCCTGATTGTGTCGTCCCGACGGTTAAACATCCCACCAAAGTGATGATTTGGTCAGTCATCAGCGGCAAGGGCACTGGACGTCTGTACGTGGTCAAAGGAATAATGAGGCAAGATCAGTACAAAGAAGTATTACAAAATCGGTTGATTCCGCAGCTCAGAGAATGGTTTCCAAATGGGGAACCATTCACTTTCATGCAAGATGGAGCTCCCTGCCACACTGCTCGGTCTGTTAAAGCTTTTTTGGCAGAAAAAAATATCCCTCTGTTGGATTGGCTGGGTAATAGCCCATTGAAAATGTGTGGGAGCTGATGAAAAGAGAAGTGGCTAAAGATGTGATTACCAACAAAACCCAGCTCCTAGAAAAGATTATTCATGTGTGGAATCATCATCCTCAAATGCAGGAGACAGTACAATCTTGCATTGATAGCATGCCGCGCAGAATTAAAGCTTTGATAGCGGCTAAAGGTGGCTCAACTAAATATTGACTTTTACTACCATTAATTTCACTTTTCTTTAAAACTTAATAAACTTATGCTTTTCTAAATTAATGCTGTTTTATTTATGTCAAATAAATAGGTAATTGATTGGATAATATAAAAATAAAAAACAAATCAATTTAAAATAATAAAACGGTACAATATCACTCGGTAATTAATATTTTACATGAAATCTTGCAGTGCGTCTAATAATTTGGCCAGGGACTGTACATGTGTTCTCTGGTTAGGTTATAGGATATATTTTATTACCTTAGGTAACATACGACGACAATAATAGTGGATCAAGTCGGAAAAGAGTTTGCCGCTAGCGCGTTCGCTTGCAGTACACTGCCTAAATCATTAAATATGGAACAATATCATGTAGCAAAGAATATAATATATATATATATATATATATATATATATATATATATATATATATATATATATATATATATATATATATATATACACACACCAGGTGTACAACAGATGGTGCACCAATGCAGTTTGTGCTATAAAGATTTGACACTGCGCCATTTTGTTGTGTGATCAACAAGTGTCAGACGCGCACGAGTGATAAAATGGAAAAGTGTGTGGATAGTGTTGTGTTCAATATGTCGAAATTTATACCGAACAAAGAGCATTTGCCGACAGCAATAATTTTTTGTTTTCATTTGAAGAAAACTGCTGTTGAATCATAGCGATTACTTCGAGAAGCTTATGGTGAACATGCTCCATCGCAAGATACGTGTGAATGATGGTTTCGGCGTTTCAAAAGTGGTGAATTCGATGTTGCAGACAAGGAACGTGGAAAACCGCCAAAAAAATACGAAGATGTGGAATTGCAAGCATTGTTGGACGAAGATAATTTGCAAACACAAAAACAACTCGCCGAGCAATTGGACGTTAGTCAACAAGCTGTTTTCAATCGGATACGAGAGATGGGAAAGATTCAGAAGATGGGTACCACATGAGTTGAACGACAGGCAAATGGAAAAAGCGCAAAAACACGTGTGACATTTTGCTCGCTCGGTACAAAAGGAAGACGTTTTGGATCGTATAGTTACAGGGGATGAAAAGTGAATTTATTTTGAGAATTCCAAGTGCAAAAAATCATGGGTAGACCTAGGCGCACCATCCACATCGACCGCAAGACCGAATCGCTTTGGCAGAAAGACGATGCTTTATAACATATTTGGTGGGACCAGAGGGGCGTGGTCTATTATGACCTGTTAAAACCTGGGAAAACGGTTAATATTAAACGTTACCAACAACAATTCACCGATTTGAACCGTTCGCTGCTTGAAAAAAGGCCAGAATACCGAAAGAGGCAACACAAAGTCACTTTTCTTCATGACAGTGATCCATTACATACGGCAAAACCAGTTCGCGACACGTTGGAAGCACTCAGCTGGGAAGTTCTATCCCACGCTCGGACTTGGCCTCTTCCGATTGCCACTTGTTTGCATCGTTTGGTCACGTACTTGTTGAGCAGCGCTTTGGTTCGTCCGAAGATGTGAAAAAATGGCTCGATGAATGGTTCGCATCAAAGGGGGAAGATTTTTACTGGCGTGGTATTCACAAATTGCCCGAAAGATGGGAAAAATGTATAACAAGCGATGGAGCATACTTTGAATAAAGCACTTTTTATCATTCTTCCGAATTTAACATGTTTTTTTTTAGAAAAAAAATCCGCATTTCATACTTGTACACCTGGTATATATATATATATATATATATATATATATATATATATATATATATATATATATATATATATATATATATATGTATATATATATATATATGTATATATATATATATATATATATATATATATATATATATATATATATATATATATATATATATATAAATGCAGAATGGTATAATGCATGTTAAGGAATATACTGACGTATTTGACGTAGTGGGAACGATGCTGAGCGCCACGACGCCAAACAATTTTTTTTTTCATCTACATACCTTTTGTAAAACGGCATTGGAAACCCTAATTTTTCTCGACATTTTTTCCTTAAATTGTTTTTGTGAATTTATTTCGTAAATAACTTATACAGCAAAAACCCTCTAAAATATTATTTTTTAGTTATGGCGGTTGCCATGCATCGTATACCACATTTATTTTAGTTAGTTCAGTTACTAGGCTGTTGAGGTTTTTCCTTTAATAAAATATCTTTGAGAAATAAAAAACAAGAATACATTATTTTTATTAAAACCACAAAAAAAAACTATATGACTTTTAACATTACATAACTTATTATATATTTATAAAATTAAATGTTTGAAATTTAAAAAACAAAAAAAACATCAAAAGAAATTTTATATATGTCTCCCTTCTTTTATTATGCATCCTTCCATTCTTTTCATTAACGCGTGATGAGTGGCTTTGTAAATAGTTTCTCCAGTTTCTTGCACGCATCTGATATTTTTGGTGAAGTTTATTTTTAAACCTATTTCTCGAGACTTGTTATTCGACTCCATCAGCATTTCTTGTAATTATTCTTTTGTGTTGGCGATCAGAGTGATGTCATCTGCGAACCTTAAGTGATTTAATCGTTCACTGTTTATTAGTATTCTTTTATTTTCCCACTTTAGTGATTTAAACATATCTTCTAGAGTCAAAGTGAACAGCTTTGGGGATATCGAATCGCTTTGTCTAATTCCCTTTTTAGTTTTGATTTTATTTGTTATTTCTTCAAGCATTATTTGGGATGTGGCATTTTTATATATGTATTCAAGAAGAGTTGAGTACCTTTCATCGACTCTGCTATTATTTAAGGCGTTAAGAACTGCTCATATTTCTACCGAATCAAATGCTTTTTCGTAGTCAACTATTGCTATCCACAAGGTGACCATTTGCTTTTTCCATTAGTAATCTAATTGTTTAAAGATGATCCAGTGCTGTATCCCCGTCTAAATCCCGTTTATTCACGTGATTGGTAACTGTCTAATTTGTTCGTTAATCTATACGTTATGATTCTAGTGAGGAGTTTGTACAGTACTGATAACAGGCTGATGGGTCTGTAATTTTACAATTTATATTTGTTTCCCTTTTTAAATATTTATTTACTTAGTTATTTATTTACCACAAGCCCAACAAAAGTTATTAATAGGGCCGATAACATAGCTATTACACAACATCAATATATAAAAATACAATATATGTTAGACAGTAACTCAAGACTAAAATTAACCATACAGTTTAATAAACACAATGATTAATATAATATCACACACCATTACAGTTATTAAAGTAGGTTCAAACAAGTATGGAAGAAGTCATTTTGAGTCATGGAGAGATCACATGCGTGCGACACCTCATTGTAAACAGAACATATCCAGGAAACAGGAGATGCATACAATACATTTGTATGCGCCGCAGGAAGGTAAAAGAAGTTACCAACCCGATTTGCAAATCTGTGGACAATAAATTTCAATTCTTCCAGCAGTGATGGACATTGAATCCTACCATTAACTGGCTTATATAGGAACATCACCCTCGTTATATTTCTACGCTTCTTCAAGCTCAGAAAATTGAACCTTCCCAACAAGATATCGTTGACTATACCAACTTGCGGGTATATTCAATCCACTCTTCTAAATATATACTTCAAAAACTTCCTCTAAACCCTCTCCAAAGCAACAATATATGTACTATAGAATGGTGCCCAGACAACAGATCCATACTCAACCCTGCTTCTAACCAATGCATTAAATTCTGTAATAAGAGTCGCAATATGTTCCCACTCTTTGTAACTCATTAATACCAATGTTATATTTATAGTTTAGTGGAGATACCTTTCTACTTATCGTCATTACCAAACATTTTTTTGCACTGAGCAAGAGACCATTGGCGACACATCACCTCTGCACCACGTTAATCCCGCTCTGTAGTCGCTCACAGTCGTCGCCGGACTCAACTGAAACATACAATTTCAGATCATCCGCAAATATCTAGTATTCCACGTCAATGACATGCTGGATATCATTCATAAACATAATGAATAACAAAGGTCCCAAGTTCGACCTCTGCGGAACACCAGACGTTGCATGACACGAATGCGACCTAAAACCATTATACTGCACATATTGTGATCTGTCCGCCAGATACGTCTTGAAAAATCTAACGAAATTAGGTGTGGAACCAAAATTCGCTACCTTATCCAGAAGCACACCATGATCTATTCTATCAAATGCCTTTGGGAAATCCGCATCAACATCAACCTGGCCTTTCAAATCAAGGATTTTAGAAGTGAAATGCACAAAGTATGCCAAATTGGTAGCGGTCGACCGACCCCTCACGAAGCCATGCTGTCGCACCGACAACCTTGGCGACGATGTACTCATACAAAAGCATCTCAAAAAGTTTCGAAAATCCACAAATAGGTGAAATCGGCCTATAGTTCTCGACTTCTCCTTTGTTCCCGCTCTTAGAGATTGGACATATCTTAGCTATTTTCCATCTCAAAGGATATCTTTCACTGGATATTGCCAGGTTAAAAATTTTACTAAGAGAGAGGGCCAATACATTTATGGTATCCCTAACAAAGAAGCTGGGAACAAAATCCGGGCCACTGGACAACTTTGGCTTGAGACGCTTCGACACCCTTATCACGTCATCCTCACCAAAGCACGGCGCCACAACCTGAACATGCCCTAGCCTACAGAAGGAGAAACACCGATGACATCCCGTGCAGTATTATACCCATCTTGGAAATGAGCAGAAAAAGCATTAATAATGTCACCTGGATTATTAAAATTTGTATTTTGATATGTCATCTCTCCTGGAATAGCACAACTATTTCTCTTTTGCTGGATGTACCTCCGAAAAGCTTTAGGATCATTATCAATACCCTTCTCAATATTCCCAATATACAAACTATATGTAGCTTTTACTATCTCACTAGTCTCCCTCCTTAAATCGTTCATAGTAACGCATATTATTTGATTTCTTTCATTTCCTGAAAATATTATTGTTACGTTTTTAATTTTTTAGAATTTCTGCATTATACCAAATAGGAAAGGAATGACGTCCATTTTTAAACAGAGGCACTGACCTGTCAAATATTCCATATAGTACAGGGGTGCTCAAATGGTCGATCGAGTGCTTTTTGAGTCGATCTCGAGAAAAAAATTCCGATATAGAACTATTTTGTTTTAGGTAATTAAAACAAAATGTAATGAATAAACTACTAAAATTTATTCGATCCACAATTAGGCCAGAATAACCCCCTCATCACTTTCTTTTATCGTAATAACCCCCTGCTAGCGGCAAAAGGCGGCTTTATCAAAGGAACGCGCGGTACTTGTCAAAGAAAAACCGCGTTTTTGATTCCCGCCGATTTTTCTAGAAACTTCGGGCGGCGCCGTTATAAATGTTGCGCCTGCAGGAATAGGAGTCAGTCTGAGTTGTTACTTGAAGGCAATACATCGATACAAAGTTTATTAATAAATAGTCCAAAATGAGTGCGGCGAAGAAAAGTAAAACTTATCATTTTAATAACTATTGGGAGGTTCTTCCTTCTTTTGTATGGTAAAGGATAAGTGCATTTGTCTCATTTGCCGTGCGTCAGTTGCGATACCTAAGCGTGGGAACTTAGAGAGGCATCATAAAACGGTTCATAAAAACTATGAAAAGGATTTTCCGTCACAGAGTGAATTAAGAAAACGAAAAGTACGTGATTTGATAACTTGTTTGAAAAAAGAACAAACCATGTTCACAAGACCAGCCAAACAATCAAAAGCTGCAACGATCGCGTCATTTAAAATATCTCATATATTGGCGAAACACAAGAAACCATTTGATGATGGATTGATTGTGAAGGAAGCATTTATTGAAGCGGGTGAGACTTTATTTGGAGATTTTAAAAATAAAACAGAGATTATGTCTGCTATTAGAGAACTTCAGTTATCTCGTTCGACTGTCACAAGGCGTGTTGAAGTCATGAGTCAGGACATGGCAGATAAACTAAAACATGATATCATGGAATGTACATACTTTTCTTTACAGTTCGACGAATCCACCGATATGACAGACACTGCCCAGCTGTGTATTTTTATTCGAATGGTATTCAATGACATGTCGGCTAAGGAAGTGTTTTTGACAATGATTCCTCTGAAAGGAAAGACCCGTGGCGAAGATATATATGACGTTTTCTTCAATTTTGTAACAAACTACAAGCTACCAATATATAAACTAGTGTGCATTACAACCGATGGAACACCAGCAATGACTAGAAACAAAAACGGTTTTGTGGCATTGTGTCGAGCTAATGATGATTTCATTTTTCTCCTTCCATTGCATTATACATCAACAAGTTTTTTGTTCAAAAATTCTAAACATGGAGGAGATTATGGGCATTGCAATAAAAATTGTGAATTCTATCCGTGCACGTAGCTTGCAACGATGGCTCTTTAAATTGCAGTTGGAAGATAGTGAGTCAGCTGAACACACTGATTTAGTTCTTCACACGGACGTCAGGTGGTTGAGTCGCGGAAAATTCCTAGAAAGGTTTCAAGAATTATTGCCCGAAATAACAGTTTTCTGGACGAAAGAGGTGATGACACTCAGATGCTGAAAAACGGAAAATAGCTGACTGATTTGGCATTTTTGACAGACATCACAATGCATTTAAACACCATTAATTTGGAGCTTCAAGGTAAAGGAAAAACTATTATTGAGATGATTAGCGCAATAAACACATTCAAAAGTAAATTGCAACTTATGATAGATCAACTGAAAAGAAAGGATCTGAAAAATTTTCCGTCTTTGAAAGCAAGGATTCCTCAGTTGAATTATGATATTTATGAGGCAGAATTATCAAATATTTTGGGCCAATTCGAAATACGTTTTTATGATTTCAGTAAATTGGCAAATATCGCATCATTTATGAGTTATTCTTTTTTTCGTGTAAAAAACATTGAGGAATTAGCTACTGCAATAGCAAGTCAGTTTAACATGGACTTATGTTCTGTTGAAAATGAGTTAGTGCAGATTATATCAGATATACATCTCAAAGCCACAGCATCTGATACAAAATTCTGGTGTTTTATATCTGAAGATAAATATCCGAATCTAAGGCAAATCGCCCTTCAACTGACGGCAATGTTTGAGTCAACTTACTTGTGCGAGTCTGCATTTTCTGAAATGAAGATAATTAAGTCAAAATATCGCAATCGACTAACTGACGAACATATGTCATCATGCTTGCGATTAGCACTCGGTAATTACGTATCATCTTATGAAAAGTATGCTGAGGACATGCAGTGCCACGCTTCAACATCCAAAGTCACTCTTTAGTTAAGTTTAGACACTAGAACTCGTTTGTTTTGTAAGAACCAATAAACTCGCAATTTTGAATAATTATGAGTTTTTTCATGGACATTTTAGAGCAGACCTACACTTACCTTGACTAAAAAAATGCATATTGTGCGGAAAACTAATATCTATGCCACGATACACCCTACCTAGACGACAATCCTGCATCACACTTACTTGCAGCCTCTCAAAGTCGATCGATCGTAGTCTAACAATATTGAGGTAGATCGCCAGCAGTTCAAGTTTGAGCACCCCTGATATAGTATATCATAAAATTTGTTGCAGCACAAGTCCACATCCCCATACTGATGCACTGCACAATCAAGGCGTTTACCCAAGGTGCTGATATTTTACTTTCAATGAGGCACCTCCATACTTTATCATTTCTATAGTTATTTCATAGTCCCCTGGTTCTTTGTTATTGTGCATATATTGTAGTGCGTTCATTACTTGATCCATTGTTACATCGGGAATTTCTTCATATCCCATATTTCTTATTATCACTCTATTTCCTTCGTCCTTCTCGGGCGGTGGCGATATTTTCGTGTCACTTCAAAAAATACAAAAAGACACAAAAAGAAATATTGAATATATTGAAAGTGAAAGAGGTAGTTGACATCGTGAAGATATCGACAGAACACGTGAGGCCTATTTTTCATGAATAGTTGCATATGAAAAACCTGTGTCCGATGGGGGTCACACACTCTCACGATTGATCAAAAATAGCAACGTGTCGAAGATTCAGAATGCTGTTTGGAACTATTTCGGCGTAATCCAAAGGAGTTCTTGCGTCGATTCGTAACAATGGACGAAACATGAATCGTGGTAGATTCATGTTTCGTCACACGCTTGAGTCCGTAGAGTATTTGGAACCGCATGCAAGCCGACCGAAACGTTCAAAAACACAAACATCAGCTGGAAAAGTTTTGATGATTTAATACAAATTTTAGTTAGTTTATTTGAAGATGATTAGATGATATATAAATAATTATTTTTTAAACTAGTTAACAAACTTACTATTTTGTCACTTTTTAAAAATAAACATGGCGTCGTTACTTGACGTATTCGATAATCATTATAACATGACTCTTATGATTTATTAATCAAAATTCCTAAAATTAAAACGGTTTAAAGAATTTACAACTTTTTAATTTTCAGCGAAACATGGACATGGTCAAGAACATAACGAATTCACTTGATTTTTAGTAAATCTCCGGAGAATAAGTTTGTCTCTTACTTACGTTTGAAAAAAGAAAAGGAGGTACTGATGTAAAGTAAATGGTACTCTCTAATTGAATAATGGAAGTAGCCATGAGGTAAACAATTGCCAAAAAAAAGAAGCGGATCCGGCGCGGCGTCGCCAGTTACGATGTCGAAAAGAACATGAGATGACGAAACTGTGTCGGCATGTGTGGCGCCAAACTGCACAAGATCCGCGTCCGGTTCGTATGTGGTCGCCCGCGGTCCTCGCGGTGCTTTAATTTGCTTTTGGGTTTCCGCGTTTTTTGGTATGTACCGGGGGTTAAGGCAAAAAAATTTACTATAAAATACATCTTTAGCAAAGCTAAATAAAATAACGTTCGATCTCCCTCTCTTCTTTTATATAGGCAATTCACGCTGGTCTTGAATTGCTGTAGGTTGTAATCGATGGTAAACAAGAGCATGATACGAGTGACACGCTGAATCTCATGTAAAATTCATATTTCTAGCATACATGGCTCTGGGAGGAATCAAGCAGGCTTAATTTATCTTTTTTTTTTAGGGGCATAGCTTATAATAATAATAATAATAACAATAATAATAACACAGCCCCACAAAAAAAAAATGGGGTATACTTGTGATGCGATATATCAGATCCGTAGTATTTTTGCCCGCTGATCACGAATCTGACGTCAGAATATCGCCATCACATCTCAATTTTTTTCTAACCTCAAAAAATAGGTAAAAATTAGTAAAAATTAAGAAAAATATACTCCTACAAGATGTATTAATATGTATTCGGACACGCTAAGCTAATATTCATCGGTTGGATTGAGCCATACAGTTCTGTTTTCTTTCTAACCTCAATAAATCAGACAGATATAGTGCTTCTCGAATGCAAAAACGAATTCAAATTAAAATTCAACCGATCCTTACCAAATTTGGTACACGGGGATTTTTTGGGTCGCTGATCACGAATCTGAGGTTGGATTTGCAAAATTCAAGATGGCAGATGTTTTCGCGCCATTTTGAACGCCGAGAAAATTCATCGGTCGATTTTTATTCTTCTACCTGCATCCAGGGCACCTCCACGTGGTGATGGTGGGCAACGGTGTTACTCCACTAGCCGGCAGAGTCCCTGGATAACGGCTTAGATGCCGTCATGGCAGGTAGAAGAAAGAGAATTACGATACAGGGACTCGGAAACCCAGTATCGGCGGTTGGTCAGGGTGGGAAAGCGGGCCCGCAGCTGTCGTCACCCAGCAACCGTAGCTCTTCATGTGTGGGTGACTTGGCTCATGTAGAGTATAATGCTACAAGAAAACGGTCTCACGGTACAAGGACTTTTCATAAGTGCGATAAAAACAGTGATTCATTTTGTTATATTTGCTGTCAACACGTATTGAGTAAAATGGGGTCACCGATAACGGATAAGATTAAAACCTTATATAAGGATTGTTTTTAACATTGAAATACAGCACCAGGATACAGATTGGGTTCCCCACATCATTTGCAGTTCTTGCAAAATAATGATGTACATCAATAAGAAGACGATTAAATATTCCAGACCAGCAATATGGAATAGACCATACAGTGAAAATGATTGCTACTTTTGTATGAATGTTGTATCTAGGCATAACCGAAAAAATAAAAGCACTATTACTTATAACGAGGTTTCGACAGTAACAAGACCAACTAAACTAATTCCGCCTCCTGAACCACTTGATGCTGATGTTATGGAAACAAATGATTTCACCTTATCAGTTCATGCCGAAAACATTGAGACTGTCGAAAAAGATTCAAACACTGTTACTAATGAATGTTCTAGTGACAACCTATCATATACTAGTGACACAGATAAAGAATTTCTACCATACAACCGTAAACCAGAACCAATACTCGTATCACAGTCAGAACTTAGTGATCTAGTCAGAGATTTAGGCTTATCCAAAGATGGTTCAGAGCATCTTGCTTCCTTTTTAAAGAAAAGACATTTACTTAAGCCAGAAGCTACGATTTCTTATTATAGAAACAGAGATGAAGAATTTTGAAAATATTTCACAATGGGACGAGGAATTGTCACTTTCATATTGTACCGATGTAAAAGGTCTAATGGATGAATTTCAAAATAACTCATACGATCCTGAAGAATGGAGACTGTTCATTGATTCTTCTAAACGGAGCATTAAGGCAGTTTTGCTGCATAATACCAACGTTTACGCTCCCATTCCGATTGCTCATTCCACAGTTATGGAAGAGCAATATGAAAAAATGAAGCAGCTTTTGATAAAAATAAAATATGCTGATCATAACTGGAAAATTTGTGGAGATCTGAAAATTGTAACAATATTGCTTGGCCAACAGTCAGGGTTTACACTTATCCCTGTTATAAATGTCTGTGGAATAGCAGAGACAGGGAACGTCATTATAAGAAAAAAATTTGGCCAACAAGAGAATCGTTCACTCCTGGTGAAAATAATGTATTGTTTCCTCCATTGGTAGATCCAGGAAAAGTTCTTATTCCCCCGCTTCACATTAAGCTTGGACTTATGAAGCAATTCACGAGAGCATTAGATACAAACGGCCCATGTTTCAAATATTGGCATAAAAAATTTCCGAAATTTTCTGAAGCTAAAATTAAGGCAGGCGTATTTGACGGGCCACAAATAAGAAAATTGTTTCAAGATTCATTATTTGTTATTAAAATGAATAAAGTTGAAAAAGCTGCTTGGCTTAGTTTTAAAGAAGTCGCAACAAACTTTTTGGGAAATAATAAAAGTCCTAAGTACAAAGAAATAGTCGAGAAAATGGTAAAAAATTTTCAAACATTAGGTTGCTTAATGAATCTAAAATTACATTTCCTGGACTCCCACATCGATGATTTCCCAGATAATCTTGGTGACTACAGTGAGGAGCAAGGGGAACGTTTTCACCAAAATCTGAAAATCATAGAAAATCGGTATCAAGGACGATGGGATGACCATATGCTAGCGGACTATTGCTGGTCGCTAAAAAGAGAAACAAGTCTTCAAAAGCGTTTGGGCAGAAAGCCTTTGAATAGGTCATTCGCGGAAAAAAGAACAAGATACAGCCAAAAAAAGGAAAGTTAGGCGCGGGTCTAACCTTCGCAATTCTAGGGCTTAAGGGTCTACTATTTGAGAGTATATGGTTTAAAAGTCCTGGTTTTGAGTTTATTGGGTCTCATTTTTAAAGTTACAGGGTTATTGAGGTCTATTTTTTGAGGTTACAGGGTGTGGGAGTCTAAGGTTTCAGGGTTTAGGGTTTAAGAGTATCAGGTTTGAGGCTTCCCCAACTGTATACCAAATTTGGTAAAAATCGGTTTGTTTTTAAAAATTTTGTCCGCCATCTTGGATCCGCCATTTTGAATTTTGCAAATCCGACCTCAGATTCATGATCAGCAACCCAAAAAACCCCCGTGTACCAAATTTGGTAAGAATCGGTTGAATTTTAATTTGAATTCGTTTTTGCATTCGAGAAGCACTATATCTGTCTGATTTATTGAGGTTAGAAAGAAAACAGAACTGTATGGCTTAATCCAACCGATGAATGTTAGCTTAGCGTGTCCGAATACATATTAATACATCTTTAGATTCATGAAAAAGCTTGAATCAATTTTTTTTGGAGTATATTTTTCTTAATTTTTACTAATTTTTACCTATTTTTTGAGGTTAGAAAAAAATTGAGATGTGATGGCGATATTCTGACGTCAGATTCGTGATCAGCGGGCAAAACTACTACGGATCTGATATATCACATCAAAAGTATACCCCACTTTTTTTTTTTTGTGGGGCTGTGTAATTATTTATTAGTTCCAAGAATAACAATAGTTATAAACACAAAATGTTATGGAACATTGTACAAAGAACAAAAAGATAAAAGGACATTCACAAAACACATACATATGTTTATGACAAAAACAAAAGGCTCAGAAGACATCATTAAAGACAGTCAACGGAAGATGAAAAGCATCGTTAACAAGTAGCAATAAAATTAACATTTTTATTCACAAGTTAAGTCTGTCTGAATCACTAAAGAAATTGTCTATAGTATAATAAGCTTTTGATAATAAAAACTTCCGTATCTTTGTTTTGGCTCTTACTTGCGGTAATTTTCGAACGCTCTCTAGAAAACTATTAAATATTTTAACGGAAGAATATTGTACACCCTCTTTGGATGTAACTAAAATTACACTTCTCAATTACAAGATCTGTTTTATATCTAGTTTCATAATTATGTCTGTTTTGCGTATTTTCAAAGAGATCCTTGTTAATACGAACAAACATAAAGGAGTCCAATATATACATACTAGTTAAAGTTAAAAGGGATTTACTGACAAACACATGCCTACAGCTTTCACGATAATGCATCTTAAAAGTAGCTCTGATACTTTTTTTGTAATTTAAAAATTTTGTCTGCTTGGGGAAAACTTCTCCAAAAAATCAAACCATACCTGATCCTGGACTGCACGTAAGCATAATAGGCCGTCAAGGCAGTATCAATGCCCACATTATTTGATAAGATTCTCAGTGCATAACAATATTTGGAGAGACCAGCAGCGACATTCTCTACATGCAGTCTCCAATCAAGTTTAGCATCAATATTGACGCCCAGCAGAGACAGATGCTGAGATGTTTGAATATCGCTACCCTTGTAAGGTAACGTGAGAAAATGATCAACCCATCTGCCAAAAACCAGACACTGCGTTTTTGAAACATTCAGTAGAAGGTCATGGGTTGTAAAATAACGATCTAGAATTTCACAGGCTCTCCCCACATCAGCGACTATCTCCTGTGAAGTTCCTGTAATGTTAGGCTATTCGTTTGTATAAAGTATATAAAGCAGCGAGCCTGAAATATATGCTCCCCTGAAGCGCTACAGGAGCGTCGCGTGTGCGGAAAAAGCGATTCCTGTTTGTTTTGAATCGCTACAAATTGTACGTTTTGGGAAATACAGTCCTGGGGAAATTACTCCAGTGGGATGAGGTCCACATATAAAAGAATACTTGAAAAGTTTGGTACGAGGAGTGGCAAGTTAGACTAGACAGATATAACTCTGTCTACTTCCGCAACGCTAACTTCTTTAGAAGAAACAATAGGTAGTAGGTGTTCACAACGTTAAATTCTACTTGGTTACTGTCATTCCAAGATAGAATTTTGTCCAACTTTTTGTTAAATTGAACGACTTTCTTCTGTCTACGGTATTTGCATGAGTATGTAATATATAATCGCCATCCTTTTGTATTATTCACTTAATACCCTTAAAAATATATTTTTATTAAATATACATACTTCTTGCAGCGCCCAGGTGTATGTAACCCCGATGGAGGTTTCCAAAAAAAAGTCCCCTCGTATTATAAAAAACTCTGCCTTATATTAATATTTTTCCAGCTTCTTAACTTCCAACGACAATGAACCCTCAATTATAAAAGAAGAACCCTTTTTTCTATTAAAATTTTATCTCATCCCTTATTGTGAAATTGTATCAGCTTTTAAATTGATGACAAGGGAGGTTGGGGGATATTTCCAAAAAAAAGGTTCACTTATAACAAAATTTCTGCACAGTTATAAAACCCTTTGCAAGAAAGCCCACTTTTGGAAATGCTAGGCTCGGGAGATTATCCCCTTTTCGCCCGCCCTGCGGTGATACTGTATGTAAGAATTGTGATATAATAATAATAATAAATAACGTACACAATTTATATAAAGTTTACGATTCGGACAGTAATAATAAAATCTATATTTATAATTATTTCGTGTTTTACACGGACTTGAAACTACTCGTATAAATGATAATTTTCCATAAAAGGCTATGGATGAACTAACAAACTTAATTAAAGGTAGTTTATAGAAAACATTGTTAACGTTAATAAATTTAGTTCAAAGTTTTGAACATATGTGGGCTGTCAGAAAAGTTCTTGGTCTAACAATGAAAGGGTTCTACTCAGTAGGGGGGTTTCATTTTTCAATATAATCTCCTGAAACTTATATATATCTATAATATATATAAAATGCAACGTCTTTTTGTCTGTCTGTCTGTCTGTCCGTTAGTGCGCCTATCACTGAAGAACCACTTATCCGATTTACGTACTTTTTTTTTAAAACATACATATGTTCTCTGGCCAGGTTATAGGCTATATTTTATTACGATAGGTAGCATAAGGAATAAGCAGTGAGGTAAAATAGTGAATAATGTCGGAAATAAGTTTGCCGCTAGCGCGTGCCTTTGCAATACACAGCTTAAACCATTAAATATGGAACAATATTATGTAGCAAAGAATATCGGTAATGTATAATCTATAATATATATAAAATGCAATGTCTCTCTGTCTGTCCATTAGCGCGTTTATCACGCGAGAACCACTTATCCGATTTACCTGTCTTTTTTTTAAATTCATACATATATTCTTTGGCCAGGTTATATAATAATAATAATAAAAATCTATATCTATAATATATATAAAATGCAATGTTTGTCTGTCTGTCTGTCTGTCTGTTAATGCGCTTATCCCTCGAGAACTACTTATCCGATTTACGTGATTTTTTAAATTCATACATGTTCTCTGACTAGGTTATAGGTATACATTTTATTACATCTATAATATATATAAAAATGCAACGTATCTCTGTCTGTCTGTCTGTCCGTTAGTGCGCTTTTCACTGGAGAATCACTTATCCAATTTTCGTACTTTTTTTTTTTAAACATACATATGTTCTCCGGCCAGGTTATAGGCTATATTTTATTACGATAGGTAGCATAAGGAATGAGCAGTGACAATAATAGTAAATGAAGTCGGACAAAGTTTGCCGCTAGCGCGTTCTCTTGCAATACACAGTCCAAACCATTAAATATGGAACAATATTATGTAGCAGAGAATATCTATAATATATATAAAAAGCAATGTCTCTCTGTCCGTCTGTCTGTCTGTCTGTCCGTCCGTTAGTGTGCTTATCACTGGAGAACCACTTATCCGATTTACGTGCGTTTTTTTTAAACATACGTATGTTCTCTGGCCAGGTTATAGGATATATTTTATTAGGTGACATAAGGAATAAGCAGTGACGATAATAGTGAATCAAATCGGAGAAAAGTTTGCCGCTAGCGCGTTCTTTTGCAATACACTCCCTAAAGCATTAAATATAGAACAATATCATGTAGCAAAGAATACAATATATATAAAATGCAACGTCTCTCTGTCTGTCTGTCTGTCCGTTAGTGCGCTTATCACTCGAGAACCACTTATCCGATTTACGTATTTTTATAAATTTATACATATGTTCTATATAATTCGATATAAGCTTAGATAATGGGAGATAAGGTGAGATAATGGGAGATAAGGAGAAATAATGGGAAATAAGTCGAGATAAGCCTCGATAATGGAGATAAGGTGAGATAATGGGAGAAAAGTATAAATAATGGGAGATAAGGAGAGGTAATGGGAGATAAGCAGAGATAAGTCTAGATAATGGGAGTTATGGTGAGATAATGGGAGATAAGGATAAATAATGGGAGATAAGCAGAAATAATGGGAGATAAGTCGAGATAAGCCTAGATAATGGAAATAAGGTGAGATAATGGGAGATAAGGAGAAATAATGGGAGATAATGGAAATTATGTAGAGATAATGGGAAATAAGGAGAAATATTGGGAGATAAGGAGAAATAATGGGAGATATTTTACTACGTTGGGTAACATAAGGAATAAGCAGTGACGATAGTAGTGAATCAAGTCCACGCGGGCTCGGCTAGTATATATATATATATATATATATATATATATATATATATATATATATATATATATATACATATTTATATATATATATATATATATATATATATATACATATATATATATATATATATATATATATATATATATACATATATATATATATATATATATATATATATATATATATATATATATATATATATATATATATACATATATATATATATATATATATATATTTATTTATTTTATTTATTTATTTATTTTTTCCAATAATTTTATAATAATACCATCATTAAAGTGTGATTCCGGAAGGTCTGCAAAATATCCATCCACGGGTGCAATAACTTCGTCATTTGATATAAAACGCTTTCGATCCAGGAATTTTTTTAGGTTTGGAAACAGGTAACAGTCAGAGGGGGCCAAATCTGGTGAATACGCAATTCGTACTTTAATTCGCTGAATTTTGCCATCGTCAAAGCACTTGTGTGAACACGTGAATTGTCTTGATGAAAAATGATTCTTTTCTTCTGTAAAGCAAGTCTTTTCTGACGAATTTTTGCATCCAAGTGATTCAAAAGGTTATAATAATATTCAGAATTAATTATTTTATCTTTCTGAAGAGAATCGATCAACCAAACATCTTTGTAATCCCAAAAAACTGTTGCCATAACCTTTCTTGCTGGTGGAACCGTCTTTGTCTTCTTTGGTGTACTTCTACCGTTCTTCAGTCCATTGTTTCGACTGTTCTTTTCACTCTGGTGTATAGTGGTGGATGCAAGTTTCATCAACAGTTATGAAATGACGCTTGAAATCTATTTTATTTTTGCTTAAAACGATCCAAACACGCTTGAGAAATACGCATTCAAGTGCGTTTTTGGTCAATTGTCAGCAAATGCGAATCTATCTTGCACAAAGCTGTTTTATATGTAATTCTTCATACAAAATATTTCAAATTCGTTCTTTTGAGATGCCTATGGCCTCAGCTATTTCACGCATTTTCGCTCATCGATCTAACACCATATCAAGGACTTGTTGAACCATTTGTGGTGTAGCAGTTTTTGGACGGCCTTCACGTAAATCATCTTCGAGGCTTGTACGACCAGATTCAAAAAGAGCAGCCCATTTTTACACAGTGGACAGTGAAGGTGACTTCGGCAAAGCTGTCGTTTGGATTCCTGGTTCCAGCAGGTCGGTAATGCAAAGGAGATAGAGAGGAAGGAGTCTTGGAACACACCGGCGCTACTATTGAAGGTATGAGGAAGCCGAAAACTGCCATTCGCAAAGAAGGCTTTTTGACGCAATACGAGAGTCATCAACAAAATCTTCCGGACATACCATAAGAGCGCAGCTTAACCAACACGGTCGAATGACTTGGATATATCAAGTGCACCTGCTCGTGAATCTCTAGATTGTCCAGTTGCGTTGTTTTCAACATATGTGACATAAGCTAGAAGATCTCCTATTGGGCCTTGCTGACGATAGCCGTTTTGATTGTCGCTAATAATATTAATTCCTCGGTGCTGATTGCCGTTTCTATAACCTTCGTTTTTATTACAAATGTTGTGATTCCCCGCGGCATATGCTATTTCAATTTGTTATTTAATTTCCGCGTTTTCGATTGCTACCGGGTTTAATTCTAAAGTTTGTTCGTCTCTGACAAATTTGGCAATTTTGTTATTATAGTGGAGGCAAATGCCGTAAATTTTTTATGATTTTTGGAAATTTTTTGGTACAGCTTGGAAATCGATTTAATCACCAACATAAATAATGTAAACGAGTTTCACAGTGCAACATGAAAAAAAATAACCATATACGGACACCACCACGTGATAATAGACCAAAAAAAAAAGACTCGTGTCTCCCAGTTTTTCCGAAAGTCATGCACTTTTTTTTATGGGCCCCCAAAGATTTGAGGCCTGGGTGTAATTTTTGAAAAAAACTCATCATATTCTGAGGCTCATATCTTGCAAACCGTTCGGAATTTTAATTTACTTTCTGTGGCAAAGTTGTAGCCCTTGTCATAAGGAACAAAAATTGTGAACATTTAAAGTAAAAAAAACTTCATCTTCAAGATCAAAAATAGCAAAAAACTGTAAAAAATTCGATTTTTTTACCTTTTTTTCCCTGTTTAGGCCCATAGCTAGCAAACCGTTCAAAATTCAAGGAAACAATCAACTACAAAAATGTAGCTAAGATCTTAGTAAACAACTTTCTAGAATATATGAACTTCCTAGGAATGATTCTTAACACTGTTTAGGTAGCCGCAAAAGTGAAAATTTTCCCGAAAAATCTACTTTTTTAAAGTTTTTTGCGATTTTGATCTGGAAGATGAAGTTTTTTTGATTTTATGTGTTCACAATTTTTGTTCTTTATGACAAGAGCTACAACTTTGCTTCAGAAAGTAAATCAAAATTCCGAACGGTTTGCAAGATATGAGCCTGAGAAAATGATCAGTTTTTTGCAAAAATGACACCGAGGCCCCAAAACTTTGGGGCCTCATAAAAAAAAAATGCATTACTTGGGGCAAAACTGGGCGACACGGGTTTTTTTTTTTTTACCTGAGGCTCCCAGTTTTGGCCCAATTCATGTACTTTTTTTTATGAGGCCCCAAGGATTTGGGGCCTCGGTGTCATTTTTGCAAAAAACTGATCATATTCTCAGGCTCATATCTTGCAAACCGTTCAGAATTTTGATTTACTTTCTGAAGCCAAGTTGTAGCTCTTGTCATAAAGAACAAAAATTGTGAACATATAAAATCCAAAAAATTTCATCTTCCAGATCAAAATCGCAAAAAACTTTAAAAAAGTAGATTTTTCGGGAAAATTTTAACTTTTGCGGCTACCTAAACAGTGTTAAGAATCATTCCTAGGAAGTTCATATATTCTAGAAAGTTGTTTACTAAGATCTTAGCTACATTTTTGTAGTTGATTGTTTCCTTGAATTTTGAACGGTTTGCTAGCTATGGGCCTAAACAGGGAAAAAAAGGTAAAAAAAATCGAATTTTTTACGGTTTTTAGCTATTTTGATCTTGAAGATGAAGTTTTTTTTACTTTAAATGTTCACAATTTTTGTTCCTTATGACAAGGGCTACAACTTTGCCACAGAAAGTAAATTAAAATTCCGAACAGTTTGCAAGATATGAGCCTCAGAATATGATAAGTTTTTTGCAAAAATTACACCCAGGCCTCAAATCTTTGGGGGCCCATAAAAAAAAAAGTGCATGACTTTCGGAAAAACTGGGAGACACGGGTCTTTTTTTTTTGGTCTACTATCACGTAGTGGTGTCCGTATATGGTTATTTTTCCATAACTTAAAAAATTACACACAGTGTTTTCTTAGCCTAATTTTGACCGTAAGGCCACTAACTATTCTATTTTAGTACATTTTTTCACAGTTTAACGCTTTTGGCTCACTATTTCTTAAATAAAAAAATCATTTTACTCGACATAAAATTGCCTAAAAAACTGCGTAAATTACATTAAAAAACGTTAAGTACACTTGAAAATTATTTTTGAGTATACAGGGTACTACAAAAAAATGTGGCCTATATAACATATGTTTTTTTAAATGGAACATCCTATTTTCTAATTTATTTTTAAGTTCTGCGCAAAATTTTAAAACTTTTTTATTGATAATGTTATATACCTAAACCTAGTAATTTTTCAAATATTTCAATTTTTTAAAAAAAAATACTAATTTTCAGTTTTGTAAAAAATTGTCAGTAACGCCATTGTTTCTGAAGGTGGAATACCCATAATTGGTACGAGCGTTCTATAGAGATGAAAAACAAGATGTATGTAAAGAAATTTGAGTTAGATGCTACAGGGTGTTCAAAATAAATTTATGCATTTCGACTTTTTTAAATTGAAAAATCTCAAATTTTTTAAATGGCACACCCTGTATATTATTATTTTTTATGATAGATTTTACAAAACCCTTCAACTTTTATTAAGTATGTCATATACCTATTTCTAATAGTTTTCGATTTATTTTGAATTTTTCAATTTTTACCCTTGTTTATAATATACTTATGCTATAATATCATTGTTGCCAAGACAAAACAAAAATGTAGGCATTGTCAAATTTTGACATGTCTATTAAGCAAGTAAAAATAGTTTAATTTCTTGTAGTAAGTGACGTATAAAGGTAATAGTTATTGATTTTCCTAAAAATGAATTAATTAATATGGTTTATATACTGGGCGAGGAGGGAAAAAATTGTCTTTTGGCAGTAAGGCTTTACGGAGCGAAGTATCCTAAAAGACGTATACCATCTAGAAAATCTTTTCAGTGCTTAATGCAACGGTTTGATGGTAGTGGTAGCGTTGGGTATACGAACCGGAAAGTAGTAAACTAGAATGCTACCAGTGAGGAAAAAGAAATGGAGATTTTACTTCATGTTGAAGATAATCCCCAGGTCAGCAGCCGTTAACTAGCTGACTTATCTGACACATCCCAATTTACGGTTAATCGCACCACGAGAAAATACAAGTATCATCCCTTTCATATGGAACTACACCAAGAACTTCAAGACCGTGATTCTGAACGACGAATAAACTTTTGTTATCACCATGAATGGAGCAATAGAGGCCGATCCAAATTTTTTATTCAAAATAATGTTTTCTGATGAAGCTACTTTTCGCAGTAATGGAGCAGTTAACAGCCATAACATGCATTATTTTCAACAGTTAATCCATTTTGGGTCCGGGAAGTTCAAAACCAAAACCACTGGTCGCTTAATGTAAGGCACGAAATATTAAATTTTCGAATTATTGGTCCATATTTTTTCCACGGGCCTCGATATCTAAATTTTTTGCAAAACAAATTACCCCAGCCTCTTGAAGAAGTTGATAACTTTGAAAGAGAACAAATGTGGATTCAACAAGACGGAGCTCCTGCTCATTACCACCATTACCATTAGACTTCTTTTTGTGGGGCTACATTAAAGATCGTGTTTATGTGAATCCCTCTACAACACCAGTAGATATGGAAAATAAGATACGGGATGCGTGCAGGACAATACCGCCCTTTATGCTAAGGAAAGTGCAGGAAAATATAGTAAAACGACTAAACGTGTGTATATTTTTGAACATTTATTATGTCATAATAATTAATCATTAGATAAGTTAAACTATATTAAAATTATTATTAACTATTTGTTTATGTTTTCACAATAGCGTAAGTGTATTAAAAACAAGGGTAAAAACTGAAAAATTCAAAATAAATCGAAAACTATTAGAAATAGGTATATGACATATTTAACAAAAGTTGGAGGAGTTTGTAAAATCTACCAGAAAAAATAATAATATACAGGGTGTGCCATTTAAAAAATTTGAGATTTTTCAATTTAAAACAGCCTGTAGCATCTAACTCAAATTTCTTTACATATATCTTTTTTTTCATTTCTATAAAACGCTCGTACCAATTATGAGTATTCTACCTTCAACACCAATGGCGTTACTGGCAATTTTTTACAAAACTGAAAACTAGTATTTTTTTAAAAAAATTAAAACATTAGAAAAACTACTAGGTTTAGGATATAACATTATTAATAAAAAAATTATAAAATTTTACGCAGAATTTAAAGATAAATTAGAAAACAGGATGTTTCATTTAAAATAAAACCGGTCAAGTGCAAGTTGAACTTGCACAATTAGTGTTCCGTACGTTGATTGTTTTTAAAATAAAAATTTTTGTTAGGGTGGTATAAAATGATCAGTGACTTCACAAAACACACCTCAAATGAGTTTTCAACAAAGTTTGTTTCCAATCTTTACTGAAAACTGGTGACCTTGAAATTTTGTTTTTTTTTTATATACCAAATAAATTATTAAAGGTAATGCACTCGTGATAATTTTCGTTCAATCTATACCCCGTGGAGATTATTCCAGAATTTTTTTTTTTCAAAATTTTTTTGGTCAGTACTTTTCGAGATAAGGTAGGGGACAGCGATTTTTTAAAAGTAATACGAAGAAAAGTGTGCGCAAGTATTACATTATATACATATATATATATATATTTTACTCGTGTTTTACAAGCTTTCATTTGACACCACACTCGATGACCTAGTAAAAAATTTTTGTTTCACTTCCGATTTCACCCCTCAAAACGAACCCCTTAAGTCAAAACTTATGTTACGGTGGTATAAAATGATCAGTGACTTCACAAAACACACCCCAAATGAGTTTTCAACAAAGTTTGTTTCCAATCTTTACTGAAATCTGATGACCTTGAAATTTTGGTTTTTTTTATATACCATATAAACTATTAAAGGTAATGCACTCGTGATAATTTTCGTTCAATCTACACCCCGTAGAGAATATTCCAGAATTTTTTCGAAATTTTTTGATAAGTATTTTTTGAGATAAGGCCCGGGACAGCGATTTTTTCGCGAATTTTTAAAATAATACAAAGAAAAGTGCACGCAAGTATAATATTATATATATATTTTTTACTCGTGTTTTCACAAGCTTTTATTTGACACCACACTCGATGACCTAGTAAAAAATTTTTTTTTTCATTTCCGACTTCATCCCCCAAAACTAACCCCTTAAGTCAAAATTTAATTCTCAAAACTACATGGCTCTGATGAGGCCATCAATTCCTACATTACTACCAAATTTCACCTTTCTATGTCAAATAGTTTCGGAGAAAATCGGGTGTGACAGACAGACAGACAGACAGACAGACAGACAGACAGACAGACACCGAAGTGATCTTATAAGTGTTCCGTACGGAACACTAAAAACATATGTTATATCGGCCACACTTTTTTGAAGTACCCTGTATACTCAAAAATAGTTTTAAACTGTGCACCTTAACATATGTGTATATATATATATATATATATATATATATATATATATATATATATATATATATATATATATATATACATATATATATATATATATATATATATATATATATATATATATATATATATATATATATATATATATATATATATATACATATATATATATATATATATATATATATATATATATATATATATATATATATATATATATATATATATATATATATAGAGAGAGAGAGAGAGAGAGAGAGATAGATAGATAGATAGATAATGTTTTTATGTATTCCTTGTAAATTACAAAGCTCCATATAGGAGCGTGGAACAACTAAAAAATATTGCATTTTATCAAATATTCTAGTTACACACATAAAAATAGCCGAGATTCATCAGCAAAGAACTCCTCCAAACTATACGATGTTGGTTTGAAAAGTCCGTGCAAAAATAAAAACTACTTATGTGTTTGGGGTAAAACTTTTTTATTTTTCGACATAGTCTCCTTTTAGGCTTACACACTTCGTCCAACGATGTTCTAGTTTGTTGATCCCTTCCGAATAGGGGGGATGTGAAACGAGTTGGAATCCTATTTCCATTAATTTTGCGACCACAACTGCTGAGGTGTGTGCTGGTGCGTTGTCGTGATGGAAAAGGACTTTCTTGTGGGCCAATCGCGGGCGTTTTTTCTTGCAACTCGGTTTTCAAACGGTCCAATAACGATGAATAATATTCACCTGTAATAGTTTTACTCTTTTCCAGATAGTCGATGAGGATTATCCCTTACGAATCCCAAAAGACAGTCGCCATAACCTTTCTGGCCGAAGGAACGGTCTTCGCCTTTTTTGGTGCAGATTCCCCCTTGGTAACCCATTGTTTAGATTATTGTTTGGTCTCAGGAGTATAGTAATGTATCCATGTTTCATCCACAGTGACGAAACGACGCTTAAAGTCCTCCGGATTCTTCTGGAACATGCTGCAAACCATCCTTGCAACACTTCACAAGATTCTGTTTTTGGTCAAGCGTGAGCAATCGCGGCACCCATCTTGCGGAAAGCTTTCTCATGTGCAAATGTTTATGCAAAATATTATGTACCCGTTCAGTCGAGATGCCCACAGCACTAGCAATCTCACGCACCTTAACTCTTCTGTCATCCATCACCATGTCATGGATTTGATCAATGATTTCTGGAGTCGTAACCTCCACAGGCCGTCCAGAACGTTCAGCGTCACTTGTGCCCATATGGCCAGTCCGAAAATTTTGAAAACCACTTATAAACTGTTCTAATCGAAGGTGCAGAGTCACCGTAATGTTTATTAAGCTCCTCTTTAGTCTCCTGAGGCGTTTTGCCTTTCATAAAGTAATGTTTAATCATCACACGAAATTCTTTTTCGTCCATTTCTTGAAAATCACTCGACTTCCTTGATTCACACGAATGCCAAACACAAAGAAATAGACCAATATGGCTGAAACTTGGTGTGCGTTCATTCAAGAGATGCTACTAACTAAACATGACCACGATACGCGCCGGTGGTGCCATCTCTCGGACTTTGCACGGACTTTTCAAACCAGCCTCGTAAAAACGCCTTACGGACTAAATAATTCTTAATTATCAGTTTCAGCAAGTTCGTTCTTAAAATTCTAACATGATTAGGAAAACTATTGTACAATCTTAGAATACAAAAATGTACATTTTTTTGTATATAGGAATATTTACTTTTATTTGGTTTTAAATCATTTTTTAACCTAGTGTTATGTTCATGCACTCTTATGCATTCTTGAAATAGGTCTTTATTACTATGAACAAATAACACTACTTTATATATACAAACTTATTACAGTAAAAATCCGTTTTGAAATAAATACGTTTTTACAACTATCTCTTGCCTTTATTTTGTACACTACTCTTAGACACCTTTTCTGCAAAACCAAAATTCTGTTTATCTCACAGGAATTTCCCCAAAAGATGATTCCATATCTCATACGCGAATGAATGTAGGCGTAATAAGAAGACAGTGCTGCATCTTCACCAACATAATCTAAAATGACTCTTAGCACGTAACAATACTTAGCAATATTATTGGCTAAAGCACTGACATGACACTTCCAGTCAAGTCTCCTGTCCACAATCACTCCAAGAAATAAAATCTCATCTCCCGAAACTACATCAATGTTGTCATATGTTACTGTTACACGTTCATTACTTCTGTTAGAAAATAGAATGATCTGTGTTTTTGAGATATTTAAAAGTAGATCATTCGAAGTAAAATATTGCCTTAATAGGTCTAGAGTATTAACCATTTTTTGAAGTAAGAGATGTTTATTATCTTCTCTTCTCTAGTTTTAAGCAAAGTATTGAGTGATTTACCGAGTCAAATGCTTTTGACAAATCGAGAAGCATGGCCACAGTCACCCTATCATCATTTAAAGAATTAAGAATCTCTGACATGGCTTGATAAATGGCTCTAATAGTAGATTTATGTCGACTGAAGCCATTCTGCTGATCAGCCAGTACATTGTTTCGCTCAAGGAAGGATATCAATCTGGAGTATATTTTTTCAAAAATTTTATACTTTATTTTTCAAACATTTGACAGCAGTGATACCGGCCTATAATTTTTTTCTTCAGCTCGGTCACCTTTTTTTATATATTGCTTTTATATGTGCAAGCTTTAATTGGTCTGGGAAGATTCCTGTCGAGAACATAACATTAATAGTATGTTCCAAAGGTATAGATATAATATCTGCCGTCTCCTTTAGCAGCGAAACAGGCACCTGGTCCTCTCCTACGGATTTTTTGTTTTTCAAATTTTTTATGCATCTACAGACATCTTCAGTGCTAGTTGGTTCTAAGAATATCGTCCGCTGACACCCTTCTATAGGGAATGAGTCAACTGTCCCACTACTATCAACATCTGGACAAGAATTAATGAAGTAATAGTTTAAAGCATTCAATGCTATCGCTAATATATATATATATATATATATATATATATATATATATATATATATATACATATATATATATATATATATATATATATATATATATATATATATATATATATATATATATATATATATATGGTTATATATATATATATATATATATATATATATATATATATATATATATATATATATATATATATATATATATATATATATATATATATATATATATATATATATATATATATGTATATATATGTATATAAACAAAAGTATGGAAACATTTAAATTCCCATCTCTAGTCTTAACATTTAAACGATTTAGAATTACAGTATTTATTTATTAATCGTGTACGTGCTAACAAACATTTTGAAGACTAAAACAGTTATTGTTTATTAGAAATGTGCTTAGTTT
The DNA here is from genome assembly GCA_019049505.1 of Pachyrhynchus sulphureomaculatus. Lineage (NCBI taxonomy): Eukaryota > Metazoa > Arthropoda > Insecta > Coleoptera > Curculionidae > Pachyrhynchus > Pachyrhynchus sulphureomaculatus. The sequence continues at coordinate 5,108,909 of CM032446.1, read as the reverse complement.
TTAACGTAACAAAATTATGCACAAAAGTATGGAAACAGTTCTGTTATAAAATAAAAATTCCATTGAGACGACTAAGATGTCGAAAATATTTAATATTTAGTGGGATATCCTTTTGCGTCAATCACTGCTTGACATCTTCTGCCCATAGAGTCAATAAGCCTAGTACAAAAATCGGGTGGTATTTTTTCCCGTTCTTATTAAAATGCGATCCAAAATTCGTCCCGGTTTTTTATATTTCTTTTCCTCATTTGTTTATCCACATAGTGCAAAAGACTCTTTATCGGATTCAAATCAGGTGATTGTGAAGGCCAGCGCATCACCCTAATCTTTTGTTCAGAAAATCAGTTATTGGCCAAGCGAGATGTGTGTTTCGGGTCATTGTCTTGTTGAAAAATCCATGACAGTGGCAAATCTTCTTCATAAGGAATCCAATTATTTTCTAATATCTCAAGATATATTTGAGCATCCATTCTGCCATTTATCTTGTCAGTGGCCCCGTACCAACCAGACCGTCGGAAACAAAAAAACAATCCCATACCATGATATTTCCACCGCCATGTTTGACAGTAGGTACAAGGTACTTTGGATCATATCTTAGAACAACTGGTCTTCTTACATAACCCGTAGAATCACTTCCAAACTACTTTCGTCACTAAAGATTACTGATTTTGAGTCCAGTCTTTATGTTCCTTAGCAAATTTCAATCTCTCTTTTCTGTGACGCTTTGTAAGGAGTGGCTTCTTAACAGTACGCCTACCATGAAGATTTTCAGATAACAGACGACGCCTAATAGTCATGTCTGACACCAATACACCCTGATATTCCTGCCTTAGTTCTTTATTAACAGCAGTTTTCTTGGCAAGACAATGACCCAAACACACATCTCGCCAAGAATTGGTTTTCTGAACAAAGGATTCGGGTGATGCGTTGGCCTTCACAATCACAAACAAATAAGGAAAAGAAATATAAAAAACCGGGATGAACTTTGGATCGCATTACAACAAGAATGGGAAAAAAATACCACCCGATTTTTATGCTAGGCTTATTGTCTCTATGGGCAGATGATGTCAAGCAGTGATTGACGCAAAAGGATATCCCACTAAATATTAAATATTTTCGACATCTTAGTCGTCTTAGTGGAATTTTTATTTTATAATAAAAATGTTTCTATACTTTTGTTTGTGCATAATTTTGTTGCGTTAAAAATTAAGCAATTTCTAATAGACAATAACTGTTTTAGTCTTCAAAATGTTTGTTAACATGTACATGTTTTATAAATAAATATTGTAATTGTAAACCGTTATGTTAAGACTAGAGATGGGAATTTAAATGTTTCCATACTTTTGTTCGCCACTGTATATATATATATATATATATATATATATATATATATATATATATATATATATATATATATATATATATATACTAGATACATTATTAAAGGTAATGGTGATAATTTTCATTCAATCTACCCTCATGGATAATATTCCAGAATGTTTTCGAAATTTTTTGATTAGTACTCTTAGAGATAGGACAGCGATTTTTGCATTTTTTAAAAATTAACATGATTAAAAGTTTGCGCGAGTATAACTTTATAAAGGGTGATTCATTTAGAGGTACTTTTTTTTAAATAAAAAAAAAATGAATAAAAACAATTTTATTTTATAAGCTTTATTATCATATAAAAGAACCATTCTTTACAATTATTTCTTAAAGATAATTTCTTTCAAATGTTGTCCGCGACTACGGTTAACAACGTCCATTCTGAAGTTCCAATTTTCAATGACGCGTGTGAGTATTTCGAGTGGTATTTGGCCAATGACTCGAGTAATATTGGCCTCCAATGCCTCAATTGTAGCTGGCTTATCCATGTAGACTTTGGACTTTACATAGCCCCAAAGGAAAAAGTCAAGAGGTGTAATGTCACATGATCTAGCCGGCCAATTCACTGGTCCAAAGCGTGAAATGATCTGTTCGCCGAATTGCTCTCGCAGTAAAGCCATGGTTTCACGGGCTGTATGGCAAGTGGCGCCATCTTGTTGGAACCAAATTTCGTCGAGACCACGGGCTTTCAATTTCTGGCATCATCAAATAGTCTGTTATCATGGCGCGATAACGGTCACCATTCACAGTAACATTCCGGCCGGCCTCTGTTTTGAAGAAATATGGACCGATTATTCCACCGGCCCATAAACCACACCAAACAGTTGTTTTTTTTCTGGATTTAATGGCAGCTCTTGAACCTCTTCAGGTTGTTCATCACCCCAAATACGGGCATTTTGTTTATTCACGAACCCATTAAGCCAAAAATGGGCCTCATCGGTGAACAAAATTTATTTCGAAAACAGTGGATCTTCTGCAAGCTTGTCAAGAGCCCAACGACTAAAACGGAAACGATTCGGAAGGTCGATCGGCTTCAGTTGTTGCACTAGTTGAATTTGGTATGCTTTTAAAGAAAGATCCTTACGTAAAATACGCCAAGTTGTTGAATATGACAGGCCAAGCTGTTGAGAACGGCGACGAATCTACACTTCACGGTCTTCGCGTACACTCTCCGCTACCGCCCCTATATTTTCTTCACTACGTGCTGGATGTGGTCTATTCGGTCGAGCATTATCCAATAATGAAAATTGAGTCTCAAACTTATTGATGGTAGAGCGAATTGTGCGTTTGGTAGGCCGATTATGTGGACTATAAGTTGCTCTAAGCGCCCGATACACATTCCTCGTAGAACGCCCATATTCGTAATAAAGTTGAACAATTTGTAGACGCTGTGCCGGGCTAAGTCTTTCCATTATGAATTGTCAAACACTACTGAACAGGAATGCCACTTCAGTTGACACGACGCATGCGCAATCTGCAATTAAATCCCCATCACAAAAAGTACCTCTAAATGAATCACCCTTTATATATTTTTGAACTCGTGTCTTCACAAACTTTCTTTTGACACCCTACTCGATGACCTTGAATTTTTTTTTTCACTTTCGATTTCATCCCTCAAACCAACTCTTTAAGTCAAAATTTATCTTTCAAAACTGCACTTGTTATTAGGTCCTCAATTCCTATTCGTGTGACAAGTTTTATCTTTCTACGTCAAACAGTTTCGAAGAAAATCGGCTGTGACAGAGAGACAAACAGGCACCAGAACATTACAATGATACTCCTGTACAGTTGGTGCTGGAGTACTTTTCGAATTTTGGTGCAGATGATCTGAGTACTTTATTCGGGTTTACTTTTGCCAAGCTTTATTAGAAATATTTTTAGTTAATGCTCACTAATTTGAGAAAACTTGAGCTGTATTTTACAGTTTTTAGGTTTTTTAGGATAAACTACACTATTTTACTTACTTTTTAAAATTTAAATCGGCCTTAAACTTGGTTTTTAAAAACAACTGTGGAAAAGTTAAGTTTCTATGGACAATCTGCACCATATCTTAGAAATAATATATTTAGTGTCGGTGTGCCTATCTGATTGCATTGTAACTCATGAAAGAAATGAGATATGGATTTTAAATTAGGCACACATAATTTTGAGGAGGAACGGAATTTAGTTTTTGAGAGGAGTAGAGGGTGGAGGTTATTAGATATTGTATAGTTTTAATTGTACTTTTCCTGGTTTTTAGTTGGATAAGGAACAAATTTTAAGTATAACTATTTGTGGCCAAACAGGGCTTAAATAGTTGTATATAGCGTTTAAAGGTCATTTTTAGATTTTTTTTTGAGAAATGAGAAAATTGTTATTTTTTTTAACTCAACCGAAGCTCCTTCTTCACTGAACTTTTTTTTTTAATATATTACGGTAAGTTACGTATCGTTTAGAATAGATATGGATGCTAATAATACGATGTTCTTTAGTGTGATAAAGTGAAATCCAATATAGACAGGTTTTAGAAATGTGCATTTCCGAGGGAAGTAATAGGTATATCGCTTCTTGGATATTACAAAGAATTATAAAAATAGTTTCCACCAGATGCACTCTCCAGACCATTCAAAACGAGGCTCTCTCCATCATTGTCAACGCCCCATTCTTCTTTCGCAACACACACAGCAGCTTCGTGGCTTCCAGATTCCTACAATCCAGGGATTTATGAGCAACGCTCAGCTCACATTCCTGGATAAAGCCACCACAAGAAATACCTTCAGTCTGAGACATCTTATGTTCTTATCCCATTTATATATGGTAACACTGTTTCCTAGGCGAAGTTAATTAGGTTACTGACATGTAAATATCTTAAGACTTATGTAGTAGTACTTTTAGGGCATAGCCGTGCCTAGTTTATTTAATAAATGATATTAGATATTAGAGCAATAACGTAATTTTTTGACATATTTTTAATTGTACAGGATTGTATTTTGAACTTAATAGTTTCCGTGTTGCCATCCAATTTAAATAAGTTACGTGCAGTAGGATGTAGTTACCTGTAAAGAAGAAATTAGGCTGCATGTTTTTTACAGACTCCTTTTATTTAATAACTAGCCGGGCCCTCGGCTCCGCTCGCGTGGACTTGATTCACTACTATCGTCACTGCTTATTCTTTATGTTACCTAACGTTATAAAAATATCTCCCATTATTTCCCTTCATCTCCCATTATTTCTCCTTATCTCCCATTATCTCTACATAATTTCCATTATCTAGGCTTATCTCTGCTCATCTATTATTTCCCCTTATCTCCCATTATTTCTCTCTATCTCACCTTATCTCCCATTATCTAGGCTTATCTCGACTTATCTCCCATTATTTATACTTATCTCCCATTATCTCACCTTATCTCCCATTATTTATACTTATCTCCCATTATCTCACCTTATCTCCCATTATCGAGGCTTATCTCGACTTATCTCCCATTATTTCTCCTTATCTCCCATTATCTCACCTTATCTCCCATTATCTAGGCTTATATCGAATTATATAGAATATATGTATAAATTTATAAAAACACGTTGCCGTGTGTAAGTAAATCGGATAAGTAGTTCTCCAGTGATAAGCGCACTAACGGACAGACAGACAGACAGAGATACGATGCATTTTATATATATTATAGATGTAATAAAATTTATATCTATAACCTGGTCAGAGAACATATGTATAAATTTAAAAAAACATGTAAATCGGATAAGTGGTTCTCGAGGGATAAGCGCACTAATGGACAGACAGACAGAGAGACATTGCATTTTATATATATTATAGATTATAGATATCCTCTGCTACGTAATATTGTTCCATATTTAATGGTTTAGGCTGTGTATTGCAAGGGAGCAACTTTATTCCGACTTCATTCACTGTTATCGTCACTGCTCATTCCTTATGCTACCTATCCTAATAAAATACAGTCTATAACCTGGCCAGAGAACATATGTATGTTTTAAAAAAAAGTACGGATAAGTGGTTCTCCAATGATAAGAGCACTAACGGATAGACAGACAGACAGGCAGACAGACAGACAGACAGACAGACAGATAGAGAGACGTTGCATTTTTTATATATTATAGATGCTTCATAGGTGTCAATATTGTAGCAATGAATTAAATATCTTGACAGTATGGTGAATGACTAAATAACTGGAAATATAGTAAGAGATGAGGGATTCGAATATTAGGAGCATAGGGCACGGAAATTATGACGATTCTGAAACCTATAATGCTGTGCCAGGAAATAAATTTTGAGAGGTATTGATAGTAGCTGGATGCGGTTTTTTCCCCTTTTACAGGCACAGCACATTTTCAAAAGAGCAGGCCGGTTTCCGCACAGGGCATGGAACAAGCGACCAGTTAAAGTCCTCATCGAAAAATGTATAGAATATAATAAGCCTCTGATGCTCATATTCGTGGACTTAGAAAAGGCTTTTGATTCTGTAAACCAGCAAAGACTCTTGGAAGCGCTTGCTAAATGTGGTATTGATCATCAATACTTCAGTGTAATTAAATACATATATGAAAATGCTACCGTTAATGTCAAAACACATACTAACCAATTCACCAGCAAATTTCAAATTGAAAGAGGAGTGCGCCAGGGTGATACGCTTTGCACTTCTAGAAAGTATGCTACAATCAATAAAATGGGAAAAAAATAGGCTTAACATTGACGGTGAAAAGTTAAATTATCTTTGTTTTGCTGCTAACGACATTGTCTTAATAACAGACAATATGCAAGTAGCACAAACTATGCTGCCTTTGTTTCAAGAGGCTTCAGAAAGGGTTGGTTTAAAAATCAATCTATCCAAGACTCAGTTTATGACAAATTTTGTATTAAACGACACTATAAAACTGAATAAAGTGGAGATCGAGAAAGTACACCGATATAAATACCTAGGACATTAAGTCAGCATAGGACTAGACAACCAAACACATGAAATTCAGCGGAGAATAGGTCTTTCCTGGAAGGCATTATGGCAAATTGGGTTAAATATTTAAATCTATTCTTCCGATGTGTTTAAAAAGAAAAGTTTTTGACAGATGCGTACTACCTGTTCTTACGTACCGAGCCAATACTTTCACAGTGACGAAGAAAAATATCAACAAAAATATGTGTCATGCAAAGAAAAATGGAGAAGTCAATGTTAGGTACTCTTAGAGATCATATTCAAATCACATTATCAGGAAAAGAACGGGGGTACAAAACGCACTCCGAGTCATTATATATTTTAAATGGAAACTGGGCTGGACTTGTTGCTAGGCTTAAGGATGGACGATGGACAAAAAAAATTATAGAGTAGTGACCAAGATCCGAAGCCCATCGAAGTAGAGGTAAACCACCAAGTCGGTGGATTGATGATTTGAAGAGAGTGGTTGGAAATTGGGTACGAGTGGCCCAGAACGGAAAAAAGGTGGCAACACTTGAGGGAGGCTTTCATTCAGCAGTGGACAGTATAAGCTGATGATGGCACACGTGATGAGAAGCCAACAAATGCAGCCTATATTTGAGAGGAGAGCCCAAACTTGGGAGCTGTATTCAAACGTGGGTCGAATTTAAGCTTTGCACAGGATCAAAAGTTGTTGTAGCGTATAGAGCTTTCTAGTACGAAATAATATTCCCAGCTTTTTGAGAAGCTCTCTTTGCTATGCATACAACTTTCATGCTGAGATATATTTGTTCCTAAGTTAACTTCAGCAGACGATGCTAAAAAAACGGAGAGTCCGACATAACTATGTTGGATTCCACAATGTAAACTTTTTAGGACAAATCTTCCGTCCGGGTTTTTGCAGCGTTAAATACTACTTGCTTACTGCCACTCCAAGAGAGAATTTCTTCCAGGTCCT
>CM032446.1:4940003-5101549 GCA_019049505.1 Pachyrhynchus sulphureomaculatus | reverse complement strand
ACTAACGGATAGACAGACAGACAGGCAGACAGACAGACAGACAGACAGACAGATAGAGAGACGTTGCATTTTTTATATATTATAGATGCTTCATAGGTGTCAATATTGTAGCAATGAATTAAATATCTTGACAGTATGGTGAATGACTAAATAACTGGAAATATAGTAAGAGATGAGGGATTCGAATATTAGGAGCATAGGGCACGGAAATTATGACGATTCTGAAACCTATAATGCTGTGCCAGGAAATAAATTTTGAGAGGTATTGATAGTAGCTGGATGCGGTTTTTTCCCCTTTTACAGGCACAGCACATTTTCAAAAGAGCAGGCCGGTTTCCGCACAGGGCATGGAACAAGCGACCAGTTAAAGTCCTCATCGAAAAATGTATAGAATATAATAAGCCTCTGATGCTCATATTCGTGGACTTAGAAAAGGCTTTTGATTCTGTAAACCAGCAAAGACTCTTGGAAGCGCTTGCTAAATGTGGTATTGATCATCAATACTTCAGTGTAATTAAATACATATATGAAAATGCTACCGTTAATGTCAAAACACATACTAACCAATTCACCAGCAAATTTCAAATTGAAAGAGGAGTGCGCCAGGGTGATACGCTTTGCACTTCTAGAAAGTATGCTACAATCAATAAAATGGGAAAAAATAGGGCTTAACATTGACGGTGAAAAGTTAAATTATCTTTGTTTTGCTGCTAACGACATTGTCTTAATAACAGACAATATGCAAGTAGCACAAACTATGCTGCCTTTGTTTCAAGAGGCTTCAGAAAGGGTTGGTTTAAAAATCAATCTATCCAAGACTCAGTTTATGACAAATTTTGTATTAAACGACACTATAAAACTGAATAAAGTGGAGATCGAGAAAGTACACCGATATAAATACCTAGGACATTAAGTCAGCATAGGACTAGACAACCAAACACATGAAATTCAGCGGAGAATAGGTCTTTCCTGGAAGGCATATGGCAAATTGGGTTAAATATTTAAATCTATTCTTCCGATGTGTTTAAAAAGAAAAGTTTTTGACAGATGCGTACTACCTGTTCTTACGTACCGAGCCAATACTTTCACAGTGACGAAGAAAAATATCAACAAAATATGTGTCATGCAAAGAAAAATGGAGAAGTCAATGTTAGGTACTCTTAGAGATCATATTCCAAATCACATTATCAGGAAAAGAACGGGGGTACAAAACGCACTCCGAGTCATTATATATTTTAAATGGAACTGGGCTGGACTTGTTGCTAGGCTTAAGGATGGACGATGGACAAAAAAAATTATAGAGTAGTGACCAAGATCCGAAGCCCATCGAAGTAGAGGTAAACCACCAAGTCGGTGGATTGATGATTTGAAGAGAGTGGTTGGAAATTGGGTACGAGTGGCCCAGAACGGAAAAAGGTGGCAACACTTGAGGGAGGCTTTCATTCAGCAGTGGACAGTATAAGCTGATGATGGCACACGTGATGAGAAGCCAACAAATGCAGCCTATATTTGAGAGGAGAGCCCCAAACTTGGGAGCTGTATTCAAACGTGGGTCGAATTTAAACTTCGCACAGGATCAAAAGTTGTTGTAGCGTATAGAGCTTTCTAGTACGAAATAATATTCCCAGCTTTTGAGAAGCTCTCTTTGCTATGCATACAACTTTCATGCTGAGATATATTTGTTCCTAAGTTAACTTCAGCAGACGATGCTAAAAAAACGGAGAGTCCCGACATAACTATGTTGGATTCCACAACGTAAACTTTTTAGGACAAATCTTCCGTCCGGGTTTTTGCAGCGTTAAATACTACTTGCTTACTGCCACTCCAAGAGAGAATTTCTTTCAGGTCCTTGTTAAGTTAAAAGACTTTCTGCTGTCTGCGGATATTTGCGTGTGTACCTGATGTTCAAAATAACTTTTTATAAGTCATAAATGTTACGACCAAAATACTGGTATTATTAAACAACATAACATGTCATAGCCAATACGAAGAACTAAATATCTTGGAAAAGGTTGTCGTTTTTCCCTAATGTTAGTTAACATATATATAGAACTAGCCGGGCCCGCGGCTCCGCTCGCGTGGACTTGGTTCACTATTATCGTCACTGCTTATTCCTTATGTTACCTAACGTAATAAAATATCTCCCATTATTTCCCCTTATCTCCCAATATTTCTCCTTATCTCCCATTATCTCTACATAATTTCCATTATCTAGGCTTATCTCTGCTCATCTCCCATTATTTCTCCTTATCTCCCATTATTTCTCCTTATCTCACGTTATTTCTCATTATCTAGGCTTATCTCGACTCATCTCGCAATATGTCTCCTCATCTCCCACTATTTCTCCTTATCTCCCATTATCTCACCATAACTCCCATTACCTAGACTTATCTCTGCTTATCTCCCATTATTTCTCCTTATCTCCCATTATCTCACCTTATCTCCCATTATCTAGGCTTATATCGAATTATATATATGTATAAATTTATAAAAAACACGTAAATCAGATAAGTGGTTCTCGAGTGATAAGCGCACTAACGGGCAGACAGACAGACAGAGAGACCTTACATTTTATATATATTATATTCTTTGCTACATGATATTGTTCCATATTTAATGCTTTAGGCAGTGTATTGCAAGAGAACGCGCTAGCGGCAAACTTTTCTCCGACTTGATTCACTATTATCGTCACTGCTTATTCCTTATGTCACCTAATCCTAATATATCCTATAACCTGGCCAGAGAACATACGTATGTTTAAAAAAAAGCACGTAAATCGACAGACAGAGAGACGTTGCATTTTATATATATTATAGATATCCTTTGCTACATGATATTGTTCCATATTTAGTGGTTTAGGCAGTGTATTGCAAGAGAACGCGCTAGCGGCAAACTTTTTTCCGATTTCATTAGCTATTATCGCCACTGCTTATTCCTTATGCTACCTATCATAATAAAATATAGCCTATAATCTGGCCGGAGAACATATGCATGTTTTTAAAAAAAAAGTACGAAAATCGGATAAGTGGTTCTCCAGTGATAAGCGCACTAACGAACAGACAGACAGACAGACAGAGATACGTTGCATTTTTTATATATTATAGATGTTGTAACGTGTGAAAAAATGTGGCCCCAAGCTTGGGCGTAATTTTTGTAGCTTCTTCTCTTGCTATTTTTTTTTGCTCCATTTAGACTGCGTCTTTTTGTAACATTTTTAAATACTGGACGCCCCAAGCTTGAGCACAATTTTCTTGCAGCCCCGCTTTAATTTCTGATAATGAATTGAGTGAAACCTGATATTAAAAGAACTAAAGAAATTAAAGAAACACTAGCTCAGTTTTCCTTGGTAGAGAAATATGGGTAAGAGATAGTTTTTTATACGTCTTTCTGGAAATTATTTTCTATTTTTTTTTTAAGAAACCTCAGTTGTACGACTTTTTGTTTTTTAAGGGCACCACTCATTTTAAAATAGAAAGGATTTAACTTCAGCTAAGAAAATGAGAAAAAACTGAAGTGTTTTATGGATATTACTAAAAGGAATTAGTCTAGTACAACTGATCCTGAAAAGGAAAATAAATATTCAGTGATACACTTAGCTTTAATCAAAAAGAAAATTTATTCATGTTTTTTTAAAAATAATAATAAAAGTTCTAACCTTTGCAGTTTACCAAAAATTCTAGCCTAAACAGTAGTTGTTACTTTAAAATTTTATATTCTTATAAATCCCCGAAGGCGAGGTATCGTGCCTTACACTTCACTTTTTTGTCTGTGTTACATTGTAGTCAATGCACTCTCCGGGATAAGTCTATATAAGGGATTTGGTTGACTTACAGTGTTTCATTCCTGTCTGTGATGGACTTTGACCGATTTCACTTTTTTTTTTTTAACACTTAGAAAGCTCACTACAGCTTTTATTGTCGAAACTTAGCGACTCTGGTGAAGATTAGCCTACTTCGGCTAGACGGTACTGCCTGGTTGCGCTAGATGGAAACGACGACCGACATGGTCGGCAGCTAGATCAAAACCGCTCACTGGTCTGCGGCTCGATGGAACTCCCCTGCCTGGCGACTTCGATGGAAAAAAGTCCTGCCGGCTGGTTCTCGGACGTTTAAATAATCGTGCGACCTTTGCCGGTCATATCACGTCGCTCCAATCTGAACTTCGGGTCAAACATTTGACCAATCGTGGCCTGGCGAAAGATTCGGTCCGAAAGCCCGCACAATAAACTATATAGTATATACCATATGTCCTAAAACCTCTGTTTAATATACCGGTCGATATTTTAAAATAAAAATAAATACAATTTGAAATGGACAGTAACATTGCATAGTCTTAAAATCCAGGAAAAAATGAATGTTACATTTACCCCCTTCCAAAAAGAAATAGACTACACTAGTCTATTAAACTAAGGCTACTGATGAAAAGGTACAAAGTGGTACACTATCACTTAATACTAAGGTCAGAACTTAAAACAAAATTACAAACTTCGGTCCTTACTACTAGACTTAATTCTATTAAGCACTAATATTAAGTACAATGAAAACCAAATGAAAATTTTTGCAAGTACACAAAAATCTTATAACTAGACTTAACTTAATTAAACACTAAGGTTAAGTACATCAAAAAGTAAATAAAAATCCTTGCATGAACATAGGAAATACCTTTCCAAAATAACAATCGCGGTCTTCTTATATAAAAGAATCAGCTCTGTTATTGTTACCAAAACAAAAAAATATAACTTTGTCTAGACTCTTGTCTAAATCAAAAAAAGTGAACTGAAATAAAATATGAACACCCCCCTTAAAATCTTTTAAGGATTGTCTGAAAATTTTTTTATCTCAGCAAAAGAAATTTATAAAAATTCTTAAATAAAGAAGAAAAAATAAAAAAATGATTCTAGTGCAAACACTTACACTAAAAAGAAAAAGTCTTGTCAGACCATTTAGCACAAGACCAAAAAAAAATAATATCTGGATAAATATCCAGACAAACGCTCAGGAAAAATCGCTATCCATGCTCTAGCTCATCGCTAAGAAAACATTCTAAATCTAGTATCACTACTAGTCGCACTCGGAAAATAATCGCATTCTATAACGCAATGTCGACGTCCTAAGACATCCAGACATGCTAAAATCGCTAGGGAAAACGCTCTGGTTGATCGCCAGATAATCGCACTCTATAACGCAATGTCGACATCCTAAGACATCCAGACATGCTAAAATCGCCAGGGAAAACGCTCTGGTTGATCGCCAGAAAAAGCTCGGCTCCTCGCCAAGAAAACACTCTGTAAATAGTCCTCGACTACACAAAGTCTGCGTTCTAAAAGAACAAACTCGCCATGATCATAGTGAGCAGCTATAAAAGCTAACTAAATCACTATAAGTGCAGTGAATAGCTACAAAAGCTAAAATTCACTCTTAACACAGTGAATAGCTATAAAAGCTAAAATTCACCAAACTGAATGATCCTGCTTCAAAAAGCAATGTTCACAAAGAACAGAATGATTAGTCTGCGCACAACTAACATTCAAGGAAACATTCCCAACATAACTATATGAGACGGCAAGTCTCGAAATAGGACCTCCCTAAAGTCATAATCCTATATAGGAATCCATAAGCAAAACGACTCAAAATCTTGCATTTTGAGCACATGCCCTCAGGCAACCAACATACACCGAAATATATACAGAAATATGTACAGTAATATATACAGAAATATATACAGGAGTTCAAGTCCCAAACCTTTGGTTATGACAACTCCATACTGAGCTTGATGAAAGCTCTTAGCAAAAGCTAATCAAATCTTCGGCACATCGCACCAAAGTGACAAATCTGCCTAGAAACATGAGCCAGAAAAAAAACGCTCTCCGTCATTCTTCAGGGTGGCTACACAGAGAAATAAAACTTAACCAGCATTGCGCCTCTTCAAGTTGCATGAAGAACCCTCGTGTACTGGTCTCGCCCTAGAACAACAACGAAAAACATTCAATCCATCCCACATAACAGGAGACAAACACTTCACCACGATATACTGAAAGGTGGAAAAAAAAATACAGAATTGGTGACCCTGGAGTCCACCAACAAAAGGGAGTAGATTATAGCATCCACTAAACTAAAACGGTGTCTACCACACCACCATAAGTCAAAAAAAATTAATCAATAGGGTGTTCCGAAATACACTACTGCCAACAGCCTGTCACCACTAATAGGCTAATTGGAGCTGAGGTCGACTACAGTAGTTAGGCTCTCCTTTGGTTCAAATAGAAATAGCCATTGGGTAACAAAACCTCTAAAGGTCCCAAAGGTCAAACGTTCACCCCCCCATAGACTACCCTTCCAATCAGTCTGTTCCTCAGGAAGATTAACTTCCTGCCAAACGTCGTAACGGCATCTGTTAGCACCCGGTGCATCACAGCCTGTAAAAACAAATAACTCATGGGATACAACCTAAAAGGTTTACAAGGTTGACTTAACCAAGCTTCTAACGAAATTTTAAAAAAAACGAAAATGAGCTTAAAAAGCTACTTGAAGCAAAAATTTCTCAAATTTTTGGTGGCAACGCAACAAAACTTTTGAAGACGACAAGAGCTTTTCCAGCTTAATCAAAAACAAGAAGAAAACATCGTTGACAGCTAAAATACTCGATCATGGTGTTAATCGTCTCCCTAGACAATAGCCTCTAGAAGAAACTGCTACAGGTATCAGGCATAACCGTTTTCTGTCAGCCCAAACTTTTAGATTACCTCTTGGAAATCTAAAAATTCGGTTAGGAATCTTCCTTCACTGCGCTTAGCCTCTCTTGACAAGGTTCTCATCTCGGTATCAGATTTTGATCATTTCTTTGTGAAACGACTGTCTTACTCTGCTCTCATCTCCTGTAAATGATCAGCCTTTAGTTCTCCTGCAGAACTTCAATTTTCTATCCATCTGATAGTAAACCGAAAAAACTCAACATACGCCTATGAGTCCATGCAAAAAAAAATTTTAAAAAAAATTAGTGACTCAAAGGTAACGTTTAAACGGCTCTGGAAAAAAAATCGAAAATACCCTCAGTTTGTCAATGCAGAAGAAGATCTAAACCAAAATAATCCAAGTCTTAGACTTACTGGATAAACCAAAATCAATTTACTCTTAATTGCACCCAAAATATACCATTAAGGTAATAAAAATACACCCACTCGGGTAACAAACTTTGAAATTGCTCCTAAAAATTTTGACTCTACATCACCCTACACGAGCTACATCTTGCGCTTGTCCTAACTCAAGATCACCTTGGATTGCCTCTAATCAAAATTTCGCTTCCAAGTGTCAAGAACCGGATATTATTTGGGGTCTTAAGCAAATCAAATCCCGCGACCACCGACATACCAGTCTTATGATATATCCTGAGTGTGACTCTTTCGCAAGCTCGCAACAGCTGAGTCGATGCTAAACATCACCCACAATCGACCTAAGTTTGGGATATGGCCAATACCCAAAACCTTAGCAAAAAACAATAAAAGTAAGCTATTCTCTGCTCAACTTTTATAACAGTCAAAAAAAACGAGGTCGTCACCTCTACAGAGCAACATCAAAAAAATTTAAGCAATTAAGATATTGTAAATATAAACTATTCTTCTTCTGACAAACTTTCATTAGGGTTAGGTTCATTGAATGGTTTTAAGTCTTTAATATGCCATCGTCCTACTTTAGTCCCATCTAAATTAACTAAACCATAAACTAAATCTGAAATTTTTTCTCTAATCACGCAATGCACATACTTAGGTACCAACTTAGATGTGAATTTATCTGCTGCACTGGAAAGAATTTTATTTTTTCGCCAAACGTGATCACCTATATTAAAGGCAAAATCCCTTTTCCTAAGATTGTAAGACTTACAGTTCCGTTCATAAGCCTTATGTATCCTACTACGCACGTCGGTGAAAATATCTTTTAAACCCTTTAAATTTTCGGCGTACTCACCCCTGTTACCCGGAATTATTTCGCTGTCAATATTGACATCCAAATCTAAATTTTTATAATACGATCCAGATAGAGGTATATGTCTGCCGTAAACTAAGAAAGACGGTGTGAACCCTGTTACTTCGTGTCTTGCCGTATTTATCGCTTGTTGGATTTTGGAAATATTGTCATCCCAAGTGTCATGTGAATCCACGTAACTTCTTAAAGCGGTCCCGACTGTTCGGTTATTACGTTCCACAAAATTACATTGGGGAGAGTACACGGGATTAAAACGGATGTTAAAACCATATGTTTCACTTAAGCTCTTAAAACTCCTAGAGGTAAACTGAGTACCGTTATCGCATATCAAGAGCGATGGAACACCGTGGATTAGAAAGACATTATTTTCCAAAATTCTCTCTATATATCCAGCCTTAGAGCTTTTCAAAGGAAATAGCATGGTATACTTTGTAAACCAGCAAGAAACCACGAGAAGCCATTTATTTCCCTTTTTTGAACGTGGAAATGGGCCTACTAGATCAGCTGCTATGACTTGAAAAGGGTAATTAACCGTTTTCTCTTTTCCCATCAGTCCCATAGGTAGTGCATTTGGAGATTTCTGTGCTCCACATACTTCACAAGTCCTCACAAACTTTACGATGTCAAAACGCATTTTTGGCCAATAATACTGTTCCTGAACCCTGTGAAGAGTTTTATAAAAGCCAAAATGACCAGAAGTAGGAGGAGTGTGACACATGTCTATAACTTCCTCTCTCTGTGGTTTAGGAACTAGTATTTTCCACTCGGGTACATTAACTTTTAAAGGCAACTGGTTTGGGATAAATTTGTACACGAAATCATTTTCCACCTTCCACTGCGGAAAATTTTGGGGAAATTCTTTAATTTGCTGCCGTAAATTGTCGTACCATGGATCAATGCGATCTACATCAACTGTATCAATTCTTACGCCAAACTGTGCATTAAGACTGTTTTCGTCCGCTGTATTATCTGGGATTCTTGACAAAGCGTCAGGAATAACATTGTGGACTCCTTTTCTATGAATTAAATTAAATGTATGTTGTCTCAGCCTAATCGCCCAACGCGCTAGTTTGCCACTAGGGTTTTTAATAGAATTAAGCCACAATAAGCTATAATGATCTGTTATGACCGTGAAAGGAACACCTTCTATGTAGGGTCGAAACTTTTCGATGTTAAAGAGTACTGCTAAACATTCTTTTTCAACAACCGAATAGTTACGTTCAGCCTTTGATAAAGTTCTACTGGCATACGCTATCACCCTTTCCTCACCATTGATTTTCTGTGTTAGGACGCCCCCTAAACCAGTATTAGAAGCATCACTAGAAATATAAAACTGTTGGGAAAAGTCTGGTTGGGATAAAATGGGAGCTGAAACCAATAGCTCTTTAATCTTTATAAAAGATTCTTCGGCTGCCTTTGTCCAATCTATCGATTGTCCTTTTTTTCGTCCTTTCAAAAGATCATTAATAGGCGACAACAGGGTAGAAAAATTCTCGATAAAACGTCTGTACCATGAGCACATTCCTACGAAGCGCTTAACTTCTGTAGTATTAGTAGGTCTTGCATAATTAACCATGCTTGCTACCTTATCCGGGTCGGTACGCAAGGAATTTGAGCCTACAATATAGCCTAAAAACTTTAGAGAAGTTTTGAAAAAAATCACATTTGCTCAAATTTATCGTCAGTCCGGCCTCTTTCAATTTATCTTTTACTTCCTTAAGTAAGCGAATATGCGATTCGAAGTCTTCCGATGTTACTAAAATATCATCGAGATAGGTAAAAATATGTGGCTCATATTTCGGACCAAATATGGCGTCCACTAAACGTTGCTGAGTTTGAGCAGCGTTCTTAAGACCAAACGGCATAGTGACGAACTGAAATAGACCTCGGCCTACTACTGCAAAAGCGGTCTTTTCTTTAGAGGATTTGTCTAAAGGAATTTGCCAGAAAGCCTTTCTAAGGTCTATCGAAGATACATACTTAGCATTCCTGAGTGATGTCAAAATTCTGTCGATGTTCGGTAATGGGTAGTTATCAAATTTGCTGACCTCGTTGAGCTTTCTTCCGTCAAAGCATAGACGATACTGTCCATCGGCCTTTTTCACCAATAAGATTGGAGAACACCAAGGACTGTTTGATTCTTCAATCACTCCGAGTTTCAACATTTCGTCTAACTCTTTATTTAATACTTTTGACATATAAGGAGACATGGCGAAGGGCCTTGTCTTTACAGGACTGGCATCAGCCGTATCTATAGACATCTTGATTTTATTCGTTCGGCCTAACCTATCTTTACTACTTATTTCATTGAAAGAGCTTATAACTTTTTCTGCTTTTAAGCGTTCCGTCCGCGAGAGATCATCTAGGGTACATAGACGCGAGAAAAGGTTTTCAAAAGAACTTTCTGAATAACAATTTTTAAAGCTTGTTTGAGAATTGTCTTCTAGGGACTGGGGATACCACGAATTATCTTTAAAATTTACTAAAATTCCGAATTTTTGTGCAAAATCACATCCTAAAACCAAAGTATGTGATAGAGAAGGTACTACCAGAGCAGAGATTACTAAACAATGACCATTGCAGACTAGCGGCAACTCAACCGTACCTAAAACTTTTAGGCGGCTGCCATCTGCAGTGGTAACACTTCTATTCTTGACATGGCATATTTTTATACTTAAACGACTTAAAATTTTAATACCATTCTGACCTACAACGGAGGCATTTGCACCAGAGTCAAATAAAGCCGAGAAATGGGCACCTAATAGATTTATCTTGATATGCGGTCTGTTGTCTAAATATTTATGCACGAATAAAGGAGACACGTGACCATTTGGAGAAGCAGGAGTTTTAACTTGAGAAGGAGAACTTTTATTAGACTTTAAAAAATCTGAAACTTTTTGTAACCATTTAGTCCAATCTGATCTATTGGAATATTTTTGTTCGTCCGTGTTTCTAGAACGTTTTGGATTAGGGGCTTTACTGCGAACGTGAGCTTGTGACTTAGCCGAATGATTAGAGGCTTTTTTGTTGGACTTAGTATATCCGCCTCGGTAATATACCGTCCTTACTCGTTTTTTGTACATTTGGGGCATGATGCTAGTCTCACACCAGTTGTTCCACATTTGAAACAAAATACCCTCTTAGGTGCTGTACAACTTTGGTAAGTGTGATTCGGACCTTCGCAATTCCAACACGTGGAAATTGCCTTAGGTAAAACCGACTTGTCATTCACTTTAGCTGGAGTGTCGCTAATTTTAGAATCACTACCTTTTCTTTTACCCGTTTTCCGGTTACTCCTAGAGTTCCGATTTAAATTCCCATCTTTATTTGTCGAGACTCCACTTCGGCCATTTGGATTATACTCTACTTGATGTACATTAGTTTCGCCCTTTGGTCTGCTCTTTTCCAACAAATAATCGGACTCTTCAAGTTTTCTACATAACCCGGCGAGTTCGGCTACCGAATTAATATCTAGTAGAGCTAACCGATTGACGAAGCTAGGCAGAACATTCCTACGTATAAATTTAACTTTGGTACTTTCCAGAGGCTTGGTGGATAACCTGCCAAATAAAGATTCCATGTGGGCAATAAAAATCACAGTGGACTCATTCTTCTTTTGTAGCCTCCTCTTTATTTCCGACCACAATTCTTCATCATCATCACAGTGCAAGAAGTCCTTCTTTAGCCTATCTACCAAGGAATGCCAGTCGTTGACACTTGATTTTATGCTTCTAAACCAAATGAAAGCATCGCCAGTGAAAAATTCAACAGCAGAGCTGAAAAGTTCATCTTCCGATACTTTCCTAGCTTGTGCTATTTCAGTCAGCCTCTCCAAAAAAGGATAGAGTCTCTTTGAGTCTCCATTAAATTTCAATTGCCATTCGCTGACAGGAATATTTCTGGCTGCGCAATTCACGATTGGAGCTGGCACGTTTATGACTGGGGTTGTAATAGGCAACTGTGGTAACTCATGACCAGGAGCTATCTTTTCTGCAAGATTTGCTTCCATGAGCACACACGTAGCTATCGTTTCCTGAACATATTTGGAGAACTTCGACGCTTCCTCTTCGTCATCCGGCATGGGAATTCTTTGTACGCGACCCGCTACATGCGATAAGCGTGATTTAACCCGGAGTACAAGTGAATCATTTGGATCGCCGTCATAACTATCGATTAAGTTTTGGATAGAATTTAAACTCTTTTCGATACCAGCCGTTTCTTCTTTAAAAGACAGGGTGTCATCCCCTATTTTTATCGTTTTTCCGGGCTCATTAATTTCTTTACTTAAGATCCTCGTTAGAATCTTTCTTTTATCTGCGACCGGACGTTCTGAGAAAGTACGACGGATTTTCAGTTCATAGTCTAATTCATATTCTAGTAGGTGATTGACTTTAAAATTGAAGGCTTCCATGATAAATGAATACTATTAAATTTAAAAGAATTGTTAAAAAATCGTAAAAATATTTCTCCTGTGCTCCCAATAGTCAAAAAAAATAACAAAATCTGTAAAGGCACTTAAAATATGTAAACTTCTTTACTAAACATTTAAAAAAAATCTTCGACAATTTCAAAAAAATTTCTAAGTATCGCCTTGTATTAAAATTCCCTTACTAAGATAACTTAAGAATTTTCAACAAAAAATCTCCAAATATCGTTTCGTATATCCGCTAAGTATTTTTAATATTCATGCAAAACCTCGGTGAGAAAAAACAACAGTTTTTTGTTCGGTTATCCGTAAAATAAATCTATCACTAAAAATTAAAATAAACCAGCACATCTGCTAATCTGAAAGATAAAGTTAGCTTCTAAGAAAAAAACAGGGATCTCTTATCTTAGAGTCAACAACAAAATTCAAATATCTATATCAGACAAATTGAAATAAAAAATTCTACAAATTTCCTGCTTTTGTCTTATTGCTATAGTGTAGCTTCGTTTAATAAATATTGTGTAATAAAAATATCTGCAAAGTTAGAGCTTTTATTTTGTTCGAAAGCTAGTACACTGAACCCTTTTAAAAAATAAAATTCCAAAAGCCCCGCGTTGACAGCGCTATTTTGTAACGTGTGAAAAAATGTGGCCCCAAGCTTGGGCGTAATTTTTGTAGCTTCTTCTCTTGCTATTTTTTTTTGCTCCATTTAGACTGCGTCTTTTTGTAACATTTTTAAATACTGGACGCCCCAAGCTTGAGCACAATTTTCTTGCAGCCCCGCTTTAATTTCTGATAATGAATTGAGTGAAACCTGATATTAAAAGAACTAAAGAAATTAAAGAAACACTAGCTCAGTTTTCCTTGGTAGAGAAATATGGGTAAGAGATAGTTTTTTATACGTCTTTCTGGAAATTATTTTCTATTTTTTTTTTAAGAAACCTCAGTTGTACGACTTTTTGTTTTTTAAGGGCACCACTCATTTTAAAATAGAAAGGATTTAACTTCAGCTAAGAAAATGAGAAAAAACTGAAGTGTTTTATGGATATTACTAAAAGGAATTAGTCTAGTACAACTGATCCTGAAAAGGAAAATAAATATTCAGTGATACACTTAGCTTTAATCAAAAAGAAAATTTATTCATGTTTTTTTAAAAATAATAAAAGTTCTAACCTTTGCAGTTTACCAAAAATTCTAGCCTAAACAGTAGTTGTTACTTTAAAATTTTATATTCTTATAAATCCCCGAAGGCGAGGTATCGTGCCTTACACTTCACTTTTTTGTCTGTGTTACATTGTAGTCAATGCACTCTCCGGGATAAGTCTATATAAGGGATTTGGTTGACTTACAGTGTTTCATTCCTGTCTGTGATGGACTTTGACCGATTTCACTTTTTTTTTTTTAACACTTAGAAAGCTCACTACAGCTTTTATTGTCGAAACTTAGCGACTCTGGTGAAGATTAGCCTACTTCGGCTAGACGGTACTGCCTGGTTGCGCTAGATGGAAACGACGACCGACATGGTCGGCAGCTAGATCAAAACCGCTCACTGGTCTGCGGCTCGATGGAACTCCCCTGCCTGGCGACTTCGATGGAAAAAAGTCCTGCCGGCTGGTTCTCGGACGTTTAAATAATCGTGCGACCTTTGCCGGTCATATCACGTCGCTCCAATCTGAACTTCGGGTCAAACATTTGACCAATCGTGGCCTGGCGAAAGATTCGGTCCGAAAGCCCGCACAATAAACTATATAGTATATACCATATGTCCTAAAACCTCTGTTTAATATACCGGTCGATATTTTAAAATAAAAATAAATACAATTTGAAATGGACAGTAACATTGCATAGTCTTAAAATCCAGGAAAAAATGAATGTTACAATGTAATAAAATATATATCTATAACCTGGTCATCGAACATATGTATGAATTTAAAAAATCACGTAAATCGGATAAGTGGTTCTCGAGGGATAAGCGCACTAACGGACAGACAGACAGACAGACAGAGACACGTTGCATTTTATATATATTATAGATATAGATTATTATTATTATTATATAACCTGGCCAAAGAATATATGTATGAATTTAAAAAAAGACAGGTAAATCGAATAAATGGTTCTCGCGTGATAAATACCCTAATGGACAGACAGACAGACAGAGAGACATTGCATTTTTTATATATTATAGATTATAGATATTCTCTGCTACATAATATTGTTCCATATTTAATGGTTTAGGCTGTGTATTGCAAACAAACGCGCTAGCGGCAAACTTTTTTCCAACTTCATTCACTGCGCATTCCTTATGCTACCTATCGTAATAAAATATAGCCTATAACCTGGCCAGAGAATATATGTATGTTTTAAAAAAAAAGTACGTAAATCGGATAAGTGGTTCTCCAGTGATAAGCGCACTAACGGACAGACAGACAGACAGACAGACAGAGAAACGTTGCATTTTATATATATTATAGATATATAGATAACCTGGCCAGAGAACATATGAATGTTTAAAAAAAAAAGCACGTAAATCAGATAAGTGGTTCTCCAATGATAAGCGCACTAACGGACAGACAGACAGACAGAGAGACGCTGCATTTTATATATATTATAGATATAGATTATTATTATTATTATTATATAACCTGGCCAAAGAATATATGTATGAATTTAAAAAAGACACATAAATTGGATAAGTGGTTCTCGCGTGATAAACGCACTAATGGACATACAGACAGACAGAGAGACATTGCATTTTATATATATTATAGATTATAGATTAAAGATATTCTCTGCTACATAATATTGTTCCATATTTAATGGTTTAGGCTGTATATTGCAAGGGAACGCGCTAGCAACAAACTTTTTTCCGACTTCACTCACTATTATTGTCACTGCTCATTCCTTATGCTACCTATCGTAATAAAATATAGCCTATAACCTGGCCAGAGAACATAAGTATGTTTTAAAAAAAAAAGTACGTAAATCGGATAAGTGGTTCTCCAGTGATAAGGTCAGTAACGGACAGACAGACAGACAGACATACAGACAGACAGACAGACAGACAGACAGACAGACAGACAGAGAGACGTTGCATTTTATATATATATAAGATGGGTTTTAAAGAAATTAATGCTAAACTGTGGCAAAATGAGTACTCCCATTTAAGATGATCATTTATTTACCTGTATTTCTGCAGATTGTCTAGATATTTCTGGCTCAATCGCTACTGCCAAAAGAGTTTATGTTGACAAGGTTGTATAAGGAATACAAGCAATGGGAACTTTAAGTTAGTACGCAAAATTGAATA
The DNA here is from genome assembly GCA_019049505.1 of Pachyrhynchus sulphureomaculatus. NCBI lineage: Eukaryota > Metazoa > Arthropoda > Insecta > Coleoptera > Curculionidae > Pachyrhynchus > Pachyrhynchus sulphureomaculatus. The sequence goes on along the minus strand of CM032446.1, from coordinate 5,085,834 downwards.
ACTAGTAGTAAACTCAGAAACAAATAAATAATAATAAATACCACAAAAATAATAATGCACCAACACATCGCAAAAAAGGTATTTTTATTTACACATTGAGCATATCTGATAATGTTTGTATTTTTGTCCTCCACATGTGAATTTTTTTGATTTTTAATTGGAAATGAATAAATTTTAAGCACTTTTTAGTACTGGTACTAGTTATTTCCTCCTATGAAGAAATCTGTAAAATTGATATTACCGTTCTTTTTGAATTTTGGTGTAGATGATCTCAATACTTTATTCGGGCTAGCTCATTTTTGCGAAGCTTTATTAGAAATATTTTTAGTTAATGCTCCCTAATTTGAGAAAACTGAGTTATACTTTACGCTTTTTAGAATAAACTACACTATATTAACTACCTTTTAAAATTTAAATCGGCTATAAACTTTGTTCTTAAAAACAGTCCTGAGAAAGTAGGTTATCTATGGACGACCTGCACCATATTTTAGAAATATATGTTTAGTGTTTGTAATATTATAAAAATGCAGAAAAATATATTGTGGTTGAACGGCTGAAGGCCATCAAGAAGTTTTATTCTCGCATTGAGAGTCCACACCAATCGACACTCGTATGTGTGTTTAAACTGTAACGTTTCATGCTAGAAAAAGTATTGTTTCGTCAAAAAAATGATCCCCAAGATTTTTGCATTTTTATAGATCACAAAAACCTAGTTTTCTATTCCAGCGGGTATGCCGGATAATACCATAAAACGTGCAGAAAAATATATTGGGGCTTTACGGCTGAAGGCCAACAATAAGTTTTATTCTTGCATTCAAAGTGAAGGACGAAGATTGTCTCGTAGAACAGGTAAATAAACTTAATAGTGGATGCAAATGCCGTAAAATTTTCATGACTCTTTGGAAATTTTTGGGTACAGCGTGGAAATCGATTTAATTACAATAAAACTACTTAATTATTTTGTTAACTGTCACTAAATATATTTGCAAAGATTTTACAATTGCGTTATCGCGATTTCGTAGCACAACTACATTGTTAAACGCTTAACTAAGACTTGACAATGTAGTTGTACCACGAAATCGCGATAACGCAATTGTAAAATCTTTACAAATATATTTAGTGACAGTTAAAAGTAATTAAGTAGTTTTATTGATAAAATGTACTGTCACAAAGTAACGGATCAATCAACTCGATGTAAACGAGTTTACTAACGGAAAACTATAACAAATAGATGCTTATACTGCACTCTGTCGGCGACTTACTAAGTCTATTCAAGTAGAGCGGCACAGCACGGCTGGCATTAATTGCAGAAACGCACCTTTCTCGAGCTTACTGCTCGAAGACAAATACGAAAGAACACTTTTGGTAACTTCTAAAAATGCGATTTTTTTTTCGTTTCGTCTTTAGTTGTTATACCAATGCTGCCATAAACGAGTTTTCCCAGTCTAATTTTGACTGCAAGGACACTCTTCTTCTATTTTAGTGCATTTATTCACATTCTAATGCTTTCGGCTCACTATTTCTTAAATATCTCAGCTTCTGTTCGTTGTTATGCGACAAAAAAAATCTATTGACTTGTCATAAAATTGCCTAAAAAACTGCGTAGATTGCATTGAAAAAATATTAAGTATATAACCTAAAAAGAAGTATTTGCCAGGGCAAATTAAAAAATGTTTTTTTACGGATAACTTCCGATTAATTCGATATTACGGCTTCAAATTATAGGAAAATATAGCTTTCATATTAACAAAAAGTGCCAAATTTAATTAAAAAATATTAAGAGTATTGGTCAAAATTCGCAATTTAGTCCAAATCTTATTATGGATTTTTCTTATGGGCGAAAGGTCGTACGAAGCTTTTTTTTTTAAAAAAATGCGAAATCTTATGCTCTTTAAGATGGTTAGAAGGAAAAATAAAGAAAACTATCTTATTTTTCAATTTTTTCTTTACGAGAAATTTAATTTTCTTTGCTTTTGCTCTAGAAAAGGTCTGGTTCATTTTCTTTATTTCTGTTCAATATTTTATCTTATTGGATATACAGATTTTGAAAGGGCATTCGATAAGGTCTCATTTGCGATATTGTTGAATAAGCTGGAGAAGGATTTTGGATTCCACGTGAATTTAATTGAGTTTTTAAAATCTTACCTTTATAATCGTGAACATGTAGTAAAGATCAAGGGGTATGAGTCCAAACCTTTTACACCTACATCCGGGATTCCGCAGGGGTCCAACCTAGGACCTCTGCTCTTTTTACTCTATATCAACGGTATTACTGGTGTAGTTAAAAATGTATCCTGCCTGTTATTTGCTGACGACTTAAACTTTATTATGAAATCAGATCTGACTGACTGCCGGATTTGGGGGGGGAAATGGGAAATTGACAATAAGATTTACTTTAGTGTAAGTAAGTGTACTGTTGTTTCTTATACTAGAAAACTGAAGCCGATAAAGTTTGCATATAGTATTGAGAATGTCCCACTTTTGTATGAGGATAAGATAAAGGACTTAGGGGTGATTTTTGATTCCAAATTGACTCTTAACTATCATGTAAGTTATACAGCAAGTAAAGCGAAGAAAATGTATGGCTTAATTGTCAGAAGCACAAAAGATTTTAGAAGTACAAATTGCATAAAACAGCTATACATATCCTATGTTAGAAGTATATTAGAATATGCGAGTATAGTATGGTCACCCTTTTATAATTGTCACAAGCGAACACTTCAATTGATACAGAATAAAATGATGCGTTACATGCATTATAAACAAACCGGTTCATATAACTCTATGATCTCTTCTACACTGTTGCACGAACGCTATGGGATGGTAACCTTAGAAAAACGTAGAAAACAATATTGCATGCTCTACTTGTACAAAGTAGTTAATGGTCTGGCCAAATTATTAGACGCACTGTATTTTCTTTAGTAATTTTATGTTTCTTAAGAGTTTTTATGCAATAATGGTATATTTAAACTACAATATTATTGATTTTTATTTAAAAGAATTGTTGTAGACTACATATTTGTATTTATTTTTAACATATGGTAACACTGTGTTGACAAAGTGATACATGAACGTAAATAAGTACAAACCTGTATCAGTCGCGATCGGAATCGAGTCAGGTACGGACGTGTTTCTGTGGCTTTATGGACTGTGATTGTTTAACAGTTTTATACTACTCAGTTATTAGTTTATTTTGTATGCAGTGTTTTAAAAAAAGTAATTGGACTATTTTCATTATGGGTAGAAAAGGCGATCTTTCACCACGTAAAAAAGCTGAAGTGAAGGCCCTTGTGATTGCGAAAACATTTACAAACCGAGAAATATCACGAAGATTGGAGGTTTCTGAAGCTAGTGTACGACGCATAAAAAAGAAAATTGAGTCAGGGAAGGAATTAAGCCCGAAAAGAAAGAAAAGATGCGGTAGAAAACCAATTTTCACTCCACGGTCAGAGAGATGTTTGAAGAAAATTTGTGTAGAAAACAGATTTGCTACCACAAAGGTAATAAAATCACAACTCCAGGATGCTAGCGTAAATGCTTCTGAGCGCACTGTTCGAAGAAAATTGAAAGAATTAGATTTTAAGGCCTGTCGCCCCGCCAGGAAGCAGACAAAGATGTGGACTTCTGGAGATCGGTAAGATACAGCAATTTAATCAATAATTGATACATTATTATCATTTTCAGTTAAATAAAGCAAATAAACATGGAAGTTTATATATTTTTTTCCTATTTTTGACAGGTCTGCTTCAGTGACGAAAGCACATTCGAAATTTTGCAGAATAAAGCTCGGTATGTGCGTCGTCGTCATGGAGAAAAGTTTCATCCTGATTATGTCGTCCCGACGGTTAAACATCCCACCAAAGTGATGATTTGGTCAGTTATCAGCGGCAAGGGCACTGGACGTCTGTACGTCGTCAAAGGAATAATGAGGCAAGATCAGTACAAAGAAGTATTACAAAATCGGTTGATTCCGCAGCTCAGAGAATGGTTTCCAAATGGGGAACCATTCCCTTTCATGCAAGATGGAGCTCCCTGCCACACTGCTCGGTCTGTTAAAGCTTTTTTGGCAAAAAAAAATATCCCTCTGTTGGATTGGCCCTGATATGAACCCCATTGAAAATGTGTGGGAGCTGATGAAAAGAGAAGTGGCTAAAGATGTGATTACCAACAAAACCCAGCTCCTAGAAAAGATTATTCATGTGTGGAATCATCATCCTCAAATGCAGGAGACAGTACAATCTTGCATTGATGGCATGCCGCGCAGAATTAAAGCTTTGATAGCGGCTAAAGGTGGCTCAACTAAATATTGACTTTTACCAACATTAATTTCACTTTTCTTTAAAACTTAATAAACTTATGCTTTTCTAAATTAATGCTGTTTTATTTATGTCAAATAAATAGGTAATTGATTGGATAATATAAAAATAAAAAACAAATCAATTTAAAATAATAAAACGGTACAATATCACTCGGTAATTAATATTTTACATGAAATCTTGCAGTGCGTCTAATAATTTGGCCAGGGACTGTATTTTAGTGGGCCAATGTACACCACAAGAAATCATAGCACTTTCTGTATATCAGATGTAGCCCATAATAACCATCACCTGGGATCGCCATTGTATGATGCTTGCATGCTATACAATGGAATCCAGAATAGTGTAGATATATTTAATGATAAGTGCAGTCTTTTCAAAACTAAATTGCGTGCGTTGTTTTAAGTGTATGTAGATTATTATATAATGTTATTTAAATTAAGTTAATTTAAGTTCTAGTACTTTGTAATTGGAAAGATCTCTGTGATCAATCTGTAAAGTGCAGTAAATAAATAAATAAATATAACATAATAAAGTGATTTTGAAACAAATACTACCTATTTGACAATAAAATCACGATTTAACACATGGGCTGAAAAGTCCCGGGCCTAACACATAGATGACGCTAGTTTTATTGCAGTCACCTTTTTTTCAGTTAATACTAACCTTCAAAAGACAGCTGTTAAAATTTCATGATATTCTATTCATTAGTTTGTGAGTTATTGTGTTAAGAGTGACGCTACTTTTGTTATTTTCAAAACAATGAATCAAAAACAATTTCGTGTTTTAATTTTACACTGCTTCTTGATGGGAAAAAATACCGTTCAAGCGAAGCAATGGCTTGAAAAGTGTTATGGGGACTCCGCTCCATCAGAAACAACAATAAAACGTTGGTTTGCTGACTTCAAACGTGGTCGTAGAGACACCGATTATGCAGAACGCAGTGGACGTCCAAATGAGGCGGTAACACCAGAAAACGTCAAAAAAATCCATAAAATCGTTTTGAATGATCGAAAAGTGAAGTTGCGTGAGTTAGCTGACATCGTAAAGATATCAAAAGAACGTGTTAGCTTTATATTGCATGAGCATTTGACTATGAGAAAGCTCTGTTCAAAGTGGGTGCCGCGTTTGCTCACTGTTGATCAAAAACAAGAACGTGTTGATGATTCTGAGCAGTGTTTGGCCATGTTTAAACGTAACAAACCGGAATTTTTGCGTCGATATGTGACAATGGATGAAACATGGATCCATCACTTCACTCCGGAATCAAAACGATCGTCATCTGAGTGGACAGCAACTGGTGAACCTCGTCCAAAGCGCCCGAAAGCACAACAATCGGCTGAAAAGGTTATGGCCTCGGTATTTTGGGATGTGCGTGGTGTAATATTCATCGACTATCTTGAGAAAGGAAATACCATCAACAGTGAATATTATATAGCGTTATTGGAGCGTTTGAAGGCCGAAATTGCAAAGAAACGACCGCATATGGCAAAGAAAAAAATTTTGTTTCATCAAGACAACGCACCGTGTCACAAGTCAATCAAAACAATGGCAAAACTACATGAATGGAACTTCGAATTGCTCCCACATCCACCGTATTCGCCAGATTTGGCTCCCAGCGACTACTGGCTGTTCGCAGACCTGAAAAAAAATGCTCGCCGGTAAGAAATTTCGCACGAATGAAGAGGTTATCGCTGAAACTGAGGCCTATTTTGAGGCAAAAGATAAATCGTTCTACAAAAGTGGTATTGAAATGTTAGAGCGGCGCTGGAATGATTGCGTTGCTCTTGATGGAGATTACGTTGATGAATAAAGCTAATTTTGAACCAAAAAAACCGTGTTTTCTTTGTTAGGCCCGGGACTTTTCAGCCCATGTGTTAGATAACAGAAAGTTTTATTGACAAACGTTTAATACATTAATACATTTAAAATTATCACAGATACAATATTTATAATTTAATCATCATTCGTGTTCTGTAGCGTATGTGCTCCAGCTTCTTTTTTTGTATATTCAAAATCATCCGATTGAGGATCTGAATTAGATTCGTACTGGACTTCGATGCACTAGTTTATGTAAACATTGCAATGACTTGAATTGTGCGAGTTGCGAAGATACTGTAGAAATATCTTCGCACGATCTAGATGGGAATGAGACGATTCAAGAATATGATCAGTCAGAATCGTTGACAGATAAATTTACAGATCATTTTTTCGATGATTCATCTTTATTAATTTTAGATCGTTCTATCGATGAAAGTGAGTTGGACAGCGTCATCCTTTTATACTCGTGCCAGTATGAACCCGATTCAGATAAGCAATCGGATAATTTGGAATATAGCAGAAAACAAGCTCGAGCACATACGCTATAGAACGCGAATGATTTTTTTAAATCATAAATATCCTGTTTGTGATAATTTAAGTAAATGTATTAATGGTTTGTCAATAAAAGTTTCTGTTATATAAGTAACCAGCCGTGCGCCCGGCTCCGCTCGCGTGGACTTAATTCACTACTATCGTCACTGCTTATTCCTTATGTTACCTAACGTAATAAAATATCTGCCATTATTTCCCCTTATCTCCCATTATTTCTCCTTATCTCCCATTATCTCTACATAATTTCCATTATCTAGGCTTATCTCTGCTCATCTCCCATTATTTCTCCTTATCTCCCATCATTTCTCTTTATCTCCCATTATACTCCCATTATCTCACCTTATCTCCCATTATCTAGGCTTTTCTCGACTTATCTCGCAATATTTCTCCTCATCTCCCATTATTTCTCCTTTTCTCCCATTATCTCACCATAACTTCCATTATCAAGAGTTATCTCTGCTTATCTCCCATTATTTATACTTATCTCTCATTACCTCACCTTATCTCCCATTATCTAGGCTTCTATCGAATTATATAGAACATATGTATAAATTTATAGAAACACGTAAATCGGATAAGTGGTTCTCAAGTGATAAGCACACTAACAGAAAGGCAGAGAGACGTTGCATTTTATATATATTATATTCTTTGCAACATGATATTGTTCCATATTTAATGGTTTAGGCAGTGTATTGCAAGAGAACGCGCTAACGGTAACCTTTTTTCCGACTTGATTCACTATTATCGTCACTGCTTATTCTTTATGTTACCTAACGCAATAAAATATATCCTATAACCTGGCCAGAGAACATATGTATATTTTCAAAAAAAAGTACGTAACGCACTAACGGACAGACAGACAGACAGAGAGACGTTGCATTTTATATATAATATAGATAGATAACCTGGCGAGAGAACATATGTATGTTTAAAAAAAAGCACGTAAATCGGATAAGTGGTTCTCCAGTGACAAGCGCACTAACGGACAGACAGACAGAGAGACGCTGCATTTTATATATTTTATAGATATAGATTATTATTATTATATAACCTGGCTGGCTGTGTATTGCAAGGGAACGCGCTAGCGGCAAACTTTTTTCCGACTTCATTCACTATTATCGTCACTGCTCATTCCTTATGCTACCTATCGTAATTAAATATAGCCTGTAACCTAGCCATAGAACATATATATGTTTTTTTTTTAAAAAAAACACGTAAATCAGATAAGTGGTTCTCCAGTGATAAGCGCACTAACGGACAGACAGACAGAGACGTTGCATTTTATATATATTTAATTTTATTATCAAATAGGTAGTATTTGTTCTAAAATCAGTTTTTCATGTTATATTTAAGATAAAATATTGAGTAGAAATAAAGAGAATGAACCAGACGTGTCTATAAATATGCAAGATATCCCAATTTTTCACGACGCACACAGTAAAGTGTGAGATTTCTCATTTCTTTATAATATTGATGACTCTCCTGAGTTTTATTTCTCTTAAACTGAGCTAGTGCTCGGTCTCTTTCTATCATTAGCGCTTTCAAGGCAGGTGTTAGCCAGGGAGCTGGAGGCTTGTTTACTCTTACCGTTCTGAGAGGACAATGGTCTCTAAACACGCCTGATAAATGAAAATTAATAAATCTGACCTTGTCCCCAATATCCTCAATATAATAGATGTCATCCCACGATATGCGCTGTAGGTCAGTATAAAAATTATCCTCATTAAAGTGCTTAAAATCCCTGTAAGTTATGAATTTTTGTCGGCATAATTTTGCGAAAATATTTAATTTACAATATGTTAATTTATGATCACTTATATTTTCCTCGTCCAAAGTGCCTACAGAGACAATACACTTCTCATCCGTAACAACAATAGGCTCCAACAATGTTGAAGTTTTTTGAGTAACTCTGGTTGGCTCATTGATGACTTGGGCAAAACCAAGGGTGTCAAACACTTCTGACATAGGATTGGGTAAACAATCCGGCATCATGTTAATATTTAAATCACCCAGAACCATAACACGTCCATACAATGCCAAAACCTCAGGGAGAATCTGGTCAAGAAAATTAACAGAATCTAGTATATTGTTTTTGGTGCGATATATTATACCTACCACACAAAATGATTTAAATTTAACTCTTATCCTGACCCAAAGGCTCTCAAGACCATGCACCCGCTGCGGCATCTGCAAGGGGAGCAGCTCGCTCTGCAACGAATCCCTGACATATACTCCCACACCCCCACCCCTGCCATCTATTCGATCGCATCTATAAAAGTTATAGCCGTTCATTCGCACCGCATCATCCGTCACATTCACATTTAGCCATGTCTCACTGACCGCCACAACATCAAAACTATTTGTCGCTACAATATCTACAAATTCGTCAAATTGAAATTCACGTAACGAAAAAATTGAAAAATAAGATACTTTTTGTATATTCTTTATTTCTCCTTCTAACCATCTTGAAGAGCATAAAATTTCGCATATTTTTTTTAAACAAAAAAGTTCCTACCACAAGAAAAATCCATAATAAAATTTGGATTAAAATGCGAATTTTGACCAATCCACTTAATATTTTTTAATAAAATTTGGAACTTTTTTTGTTAATATAAAAGCTGTAAATTCCTAATATTTTGAATCCGTAATATCGAATTAAACGGAAGCTATCCGTAAAAAACGCTTTTTCAATTTGCCGTAGTAAATACTTTTTTTTAGGTTAGTTCAGGTTATGTGTTTAATATTTTTTAATGCAATTTACGCAATTTTTTAGGTAATTTTATTTATAATATATATTTATCTATAGTAAAATGAATTTTTTTGTCGCATAACAACGAACAGAAGGGAGAATCAAGTAGTGAAAGAGGAGAATGGAAAAATCAAAGATAAAATGGAGGATATGGAGAAAAGGGTAACGAGATTAGAAAAAGACCAAATTAAGAAAAACATCGTGATGCAAGTGCTGAAGATGGAAATAGATAACAAAATGGATCTGAAGATCGGGATGACGGATTTTATTGAGAGGAATTTGGGTGCGAAAATACATATAAGGGAGGTAACTAAAATAGGAGAGACAGTTTACAAAATTGAGTTGAATAATGCCATGGAGAAGGAAATTGTAATGGAAAATAAGGATAAATTGAGAGCACTACACGACAGAATATACATTAACAATGAACTTACAAGGGAGGACCGAGAAATCCAGAAAATATTAAAGAAAATAACATAGGACGAGAAAAGAAAAGGAAAAAAAGTGAGCATATGATACCAAAAGATAACAATGGATGGACGCGAATATAAATGGACGAGAGGTGGAAAACTGAAACTGATAGAAGATAAGGGAGTTAAGAAGTCGCCATTGACAAAAAACTGACGGAGGAAGGACGGAGTGGGGGAATAAGGACGAATTTGGCGAATGACAATGACAAGAGAAGGAAAATGAATATGATGGATGAGAGAAAGAGGAAAAAAACGGCAAAATGGAATCAGAAAAACCCGGAAAATAGGCGAAAGAAGGCCAAGATCAATATAGGGACATGGAACGTGAAAAATATCACAGGAAAAGAGGAAGAACTAGTGGAAAAAATGATAAGACAAGAAATGGATATACTGGGCATTATGGAAACAAGGAAGGGAGGGAAAGCGATTAAGAAAATACATAAAGGCTATTGGATGCTCTGGTCGGGAGTGACTGAGAAAGAAAGAGGAAGAAGAGGAGTCGGATTGATAATTGCCCCCAACAGGCTGAAGAATGTGATACACGAAGAGTATGTGAACGAAAGAATGCTAACAGTTGGGCTAAAACTGGTAGATGAAGAAATATGGACAATAATAACAGCACATGGAGAAAACAAACACGCAAGAAAGGAAGAAAACGATAAATTTTTCGTAGAACTGCAGACCCAGATGACAGTGGCTGACAGGTATTATTAATGGAAGATTTGAATAGTCAAGTAGGAAACAAAAATAGGGGAATAGAACAATATATGGGCAGAGAAGAAGTAACCCTTAATAGTAATGGGGAAAGAATAATAGAACTAAGTATAGAAAACGATCTAACCATAGCAAACACAAAGTTCAAACACAAAGACATACACAAGTACACAAGAGTTTCCGAGACGAGGAACGAGAGATCAATTATTGATTACTTCCTGCTAAGTAGAAACAAATGGAAAAGAATAAAAGACGTAAAAGTAAAGAGAGAAGCAGAGATCGGAAGTGATCACTATCTAGTAATAATGAAAATCAAAAGATTGAAAGGGGAGGAAAATCATAAGAGAAGGAAGAAAGTAAATGAAAAAGATTGAAGCATCAAACTAAGGGAGAAAAAATACCAAAAGGAGTACCAATTAATCCTCGAAAAGAAATTGAACGACTGGATAAACAGCGCAAATATAGAGGACAAGTGGGAATATCTTGGCATATTGTATGCAGCGGAAAGGAGCTGCGGTAAAACGGAAATACCAAATAACAACACAAACAGAACTACCATAAATGGTGGACGGATGAAGCCAAGAAAAAGATGAAAAAGTTGACATTAGGGTGCCGGCGAATGAGACCCACACAACTGAATGAACTGTTATTTGCAGATGACATGGCCTTGATAATAGATTCCGGGGAAAATCTACAATACAACTTTGAAGTAATAAAAGAAGTGCTGAAGAAGATAAATATGAAAATCAGTATACAAAAAACAAAAACCATGATAATATCAAACACCAGAGACACGAAATAAAGCCGGACGGAAAACTAATTAAGCAAGTAGATCATTTTAAGTAACTAGGTGCGATTATAGAAGAGAACGGGAGAATGCACAGGGAAGTAAACGCAAGAGTGGGAAGAGCAGGAGGAATATTCAATGCAATGAAGACAACATTTCTAGGAAAAAAAGAGAAGTACCGAAAAATATCAAAACGGAGGTTGTGAAAAAAGTGGCCAGACCAACACTTACGTATAGTAGTGAGTCATGGACACTAACTAAAAGACAAGAATCTCATACCAACGTAGTGGAAATGAGATTCCTGAGAAAAATCGAAAACAAGAGCAGAAGAGACAAAATAAGAAATGAAACATTTAGACGAAACTTACAAATCGAACTCATCAACGAGAAAATTACAGAGGGACAGCTCAGATGGTTTGGACATGTGTGTCGAATGCCGGACGATAGACTCACCAAAACAGTGTTCAAAACGCGAGTGCCGGGAAGAAATGGGAGAGGAAGGCCAAGAGCAAGATGGATAGACAAAATCAGAGAAGAGGTAGAGGGAAGAGGAATGGCATGGAGCGAAATACGAACTTTAACCCAAGACAGACAACAATGGAGACAAAATTGGAAAACTCAACTCCCTCAGCCTTACACTTAACGGTAGAAAGGCTTTGGACTAAGAATAAGAAGAAGAATAACGAACAGAAGCAGAGATATTTAAGAAATAATGAGCCGAAAGCGTTAAAATGCGAAAAAAAGAAAAAAAATGCACTAAAATAGAAGAAAAGTGGCCTTCCGGTTAATATTAGGCTAAGAAAATTCGTTTTCATTATGTTGGCACTATTTCAAAGTAATTAAATTGATTTCCAAGCTGTAACCAAAAATTTTCCAAAATAATGAAAATTTTACAGTATTTACCTCCACTGTAAGTATTTAAACAGCAAATCATTCAAATTATTGGGGGCACTGTCAATATTATATTTATACCCCACCAAGCTGGATTTCTTATGCAAGAGGAGACACAATAAATTTATTTAAATGTTATTTTATTTCAACTACTTTTGTTTCTTTTTTCAAATAATAAATAAAATAAATAAATCCTTATCGACTAAAACAAATAAATTAACTAATATTTAGGGTTTCATTTTGTTCTCGAAAAGTATTTTCTAAGATCATTTTCCAGCTTGAGCTTCTCATATAAATTGTAGAGGTCATGTGTTTCTCTATGTTTGTATCGATTCTGTCATCCCAGAAGCCATATGGCGGTCCACTAAGGTGACTACTGGAATAAATGTGATCGTCACCTGAAATAAGAAGAAATCATTTAAATAATAATTTCGTTAAAATTAAATTTGAATGATCACAAACCAACTGTAGGAACGAGTGGGTCATGATTAATTCTCCAAACTTCTCCTTATAATTTATTTGGGCACTCACACCTCCTAGATGTCTTTTAACTGGTTTCTCGTTAGAATTGAGATGATTATGGTGTCAGGAGTGTTAATATCCATAGTGGTTTAGTTAAGGGAAGGGGTTCCGTGCTCTTATTTATCTAACTCTTCTTTACAACTTAGAAATCTTCTTCTTAAAGTGCCTATTCGGTTCGAATGTTGGCAATCATTCTGGCTATTATTATTTTATCCACTGCAGCACTGAAAAAAAAGGTAATATTTATTGAGAACCAATTTCGTAAATTGCTTAGCCAGGAGATACGTCTGCGTCCTGGTTCCCTTTTTTCCAAAAATTTTTCCTTGGAGTATTTGCTGCAATAATCCATATCTATGGGAGTTTCTTATTATGTGTGTTACATACTTCAATTTTCCTACTTTAATAGTTTCCATAGACAACCTTGTTGGTAATATGGTTAATATGAGAAATTTTCAAAATTCTGCGATATAGCCATAGTTCAAATGCCTCAAGGGTCTTAAAAATGTCTTCAGTCAACGTCCAAGATTCTATATCATAAAGAAGGACACTTAGGACAGAACATCTTAGGAGTTTTGGTCTTTTGTTAATGGCAAACGTACGATTAACGGGTTTCCACGAAATATGATCCTGGATGTCACTGAGGGTAGTGACAACTCGAGTATTGCTAATCTTTTTTCAAAGTATTTTTTCAGCATGTTTCAAAAAGGTATGACACCAACTTTGTGCTATAAAAATTTTAACAGTAATGCATTGTCGTAGGATTTCGGTGACCGAGGTATACGATGCTATCTGCCATCTGCCTGACAAAATGTCTGCGGGCCCAGTTGATATTCCGAATTACTTGCTGAAGCGATATGTCACTACACTTACGAAGGCTATCACGGATCTGTTCAATAAATCACTGGATGGAATTATAGAAATGTATGTAATCAATCCAGTATTCCCAAATTGTTTCATTTCCTAATATATAAGCAATTATCTTGGTTCTGCAGGAACGTCATCTCTTCGCGACAACATGGATTTTCACAGGGAAGATCCTATACCAACCTCGTCGTTTTATGAGTCATATTTGTTAGAGGCCAGATGGATGCTGTTTATACTGACTTTTCCAAGGTATTTGATAGGGTTAATCACGACCTATTATTAGCTAAGCTTGAGGTATTGGGATTCAACGATTCTCTCCTGGGGTGGTTGAAGACATATCTGGAAAGGCGGTTAAACTGGCAATGTGCTATCAAATAGTTTTATTGCAGTTTTTTGAGTGCCACAGGGTGAACATTGCTCTCCGCTTCTTTTCAATTTGTTTGTCAATAATATTGCCGGTTATATACTGAGCTCTGATTTCCTTATGTTCGCCGATAATCTTAAAGTGTTTAAGAAGGTTTTGAATGTGCAGGACGTCCGGGACTTGTAGGCGGACTTGGATAGACTTGTAAATTGGGCTGAGACAAACTGTCTACAGCTTGTAGACAATGTAAATCTGTTAGTTTCTTTAGAGGACATAAGAATGTCAATAGTAATTATGTTATTAATGGAATAGTGTTGGAGAGTTTGGGCAAAGTGAAGGATCTAGGAGTAACATTTGATTATCGCCTCTCTTTCTGTGATCATTACGTATATCTTATTAACAAGTCCAGTACGATTTTGGGACTTATATATAGAAATCTCAGGGATTTATCATTATCCTCATTAAGGATTCTGTACTGCACATTGGTGAGGTCTGTTCTAGAGTGTTCAGCGGTTGTCTGGTCGCCAATGTTTGAAGTACATAAGTACAATCTCGTTCTGTTATTGATATGGTTATATTGTAAAGTATTATAAGTTCATTGTAAAAAGGGGTGTACCCGTATATTCTCAAATAAATAAAAAAGATGTTGTAGACCCATTCAGTTATCAGTCATAACCGCCATACCGTCAGCATAACGAATATTATTTATTCGTTCCCCATTAAGTAGTATTGCTTCATCAGCCTCTTCCAGTGCCTCTCTGAAGATTTGCTCAGAGTATATATTAAACAATAGTCGAGACAAGACACATCTCTGCCTTTCTCCACGCTAAATCGATATTGCTTCTGAGCGCTCCCCTTCTGCTTTAATGGCTATATGAGGCTAATTGTTCGATATTCTCCGTATTTTTAGCGTCTGCATTTTCTGGAATCGTTATAAAGTCAGACTTTAACCAGCTTTCTGGTATTCTGCCTAAATCGTAGATCTTATTGTAGGTCACCGTAAGCCACTTAATCTCATGCTCATCTAAGAGCTGAAGAAACTCCCCATGGAATTTATCGCGACCGGCGACTTTTCCATTTTTCAGTTGATTTATTGCAATGCGCACTTCATCGGTAGTAATACAGGGCCCAAACAAGTCTATTGAGCATTGTGGCTAATCTGGTCTTGTATCAGAAAATAACTCTGTAATATAGTCTTGCCATATCTTTAGTTTCTCTTCTTTATCGATAAGAATGTTTCCTTGCTGATCTATTAAACGTCCACTTGATTTCGTTCTCCGTTCACCAGTTAAGTCTTTGATTTCTTGACAGATATTAAAGCTATCATACTTTCCCTGCAACTCCTCTATCTTTTTAACATACATCTTTCACCATTCCACCTATCTTTAGCTGTTCAAATTTCTTTCTGTATTTGTGTGTGTAATCTGCTATATTTTCTTTTGTTACCTCTGTTTTTGTGTAACCGTCTTTCCTCCATTAGTCTTAGAATGTCATCTGTCATTCCTTTCTATTATGTGTTTGTTCCATAGTTAGATATTTATTCTTAAGGCCCCTCGTTATTTCATTTACCTTTTCTACTTCAGATTCTCTCTTCGTTTAGCTTTGTGTCTCAGAGTCCTTTATTAAGATCTTGTTTAATTACGTTTGTTACATTTTCGTCTTTAAGTTGTCGCACAACGTATACGTGCATGAAGTAGCAACCTTTAAATATGTAAAGAGAAAGATAAAATACAGCCTTCAATTCAATTCATCTGCTATAATGTCTTATTTATTCGATTGTTGTTTAACTTACTTTTCGAGGGTAAAACGTGAAAATGAAGATTCTGAGGGGAATGTTCAGATTTTTTGGAACCCAATAAGGCACCCAGCTTGGCAGCTGCTGTCCCAACATTGAGTACAAGAAGAGCTATCAGTAGGCCAATGGTTTTTAGGCTAAATAATACCAGGAAAGCTGAAACAAATAAAATATTATTTCGAAAACTTAAAAGTAAAAGTGATGACATTTTTCATGCTTTTAAATATTTATTAGATTTGTAGAAACTATTCCAGCGGGTACCAGTTGATTTCTCTAAACAGACATTATTATTATTTCATTAAATTATAGATGTAGCCCAGTTGTCAAGGGTTTTGAACACCCAGTAAATGTTAACAGGCAGCATTTTGGCAAATGCAAATAATATTGAAAAACTACTAGCACCACATGAAAGAGCGGGAAATTTGACAAAAAAATAGTATAGAGAGTTTTTCTAGATTTTTTTTATTAGCGTGAGAATTTATTAAAAATTCTGATAGGTGATTCAAAAGTGTAGAGCGCCAAATAGATTAATTTGAAGGTCTACGCGCATCCCTGGAAGGTTAATCGATATTACTTGTTTTTTTCAAGTGTAAAAAAAAATTAAAAGATAGTTTTTTTAAAGAGGAGACTTCCAGCTTTCCGATTATACTAATAGTTTTTATTTCTAAAATTTAAAATGAAATTTTCGTTGACATGATGTTAACGTACAGTCCCTGGCCAAATTATTAGACGCACTGCAAGATTTCATGTAAAATATTAATTACCGAGTGATATTGTACAGTTTTATTATTTTAAATTGATTTGTTTTTTATTTTTATATTATCCAATCAATTACCTATTTATTTGACATAAATAAAACAGCATTAATTTAGAAAAGCATAAGTTTATTAAGTTTTAAAGAAAAGTGAAATTAATGTTAGTAAAAGTCAATATTTAGTTGAGCCACCTTTAGCCGCTATCAAAGCTTTAATTCTGCGCGGCATGCTATCAATGCAAGATTGTACTGTCTCCTCCATTTGAGGATGATGATTCCACACATGAATAATCTTTTCTAGGAGCTGGGTTTTGTTGGTAATCACATCTTTAGCCACTTCTCTTTTCATCAGCTCCCACACATTTTCAATGGGGTTCATATCAGGGCCAATCCAACAGAGGGATATTTCTTTCTGCCAAAAAAGCATTAACAGACCGAGCAGTGTGGCAGGGAGCTCCATCTTGCATGAAAGTGAATGGTTCCCCATTTGGAAACCATTCTCTGAGCTGCGGAATCAACCGATTTTGTAATACTTCTTTGTACTGATCTTGCCTCATTATTCCTTTGACGACGTACAGACGTCCAGTACCCTTGCCGCTGATGACTGATCAAATCATAACTTTGGTGAGATGTTTAACCGTTGGGACTACACAATCAGGATGAAACTTTTCTCCATGACGACGACGCACATACTGAGCTTTATTCTGCAAAATTTCGAATGTGCTTTCGTCACTGAAGCAGACCTGTCAAAAATAGGAAAAATATATAAACTTCCATGTTTATTTGCTTTATTTAACTGAAAATGATAATAATGTATCAATTATTGATTAAATTGCTGTACCTTACCGATCTCCAGAAGTTCACATCTTTGTCTTGCCATTGTTTGGCCCACTTCAGGCGCTTTGCTTTCATTGCAGCTGTTAACTTGGGCTTCCTGGCGGGGTGACAGGCCTTAAAATCTAATTCTTTCAATTTTCTTCGAACAGTGCGCTCAGAAGCATTTACGCTAGCATCCTGGAGTTGTGATTTTATTACCTTTGTGGTAGCAAATCTGTTTCTACACAAATTTTCTTCAAACATCTCTCTGACCGTGGAGTGAAAATTGGTTTTCTACCGCATCTTTTCTTTATTTTCGGGCTTAATTCCTTCCCTGACTCAATTTTCTTTTTTATGCGTCGTACACTAGCTTCAGAAACCTCCAATCTTCGTGATATTTCTCGGTTTGTAAATGTTTTTCGCAATCACAAGGGCCTTCACTTCAGCTTTTTTACGTGGTGAAAGATCGCCTTTTCTACCCATAATGAAAATAGTCCAATTACTTTTTTAAAACACTGCATACAAAATAAACTAATAACTGAGTAGTATAAAACTGTTAAACAAACAATCACAGTCCATAAAGTCACAGAAACACGTCCGTACCTGACTCGATTCCGATCGCGACTGATACAGGTTTGTACTTATTTACGTTCATGTATCACTTTGTCAACACAGTGTTGCCATATGTTAAAAATAAATACAAATATGTAGTCTACAACAATTCTTTTAAATAAAAATCAATAATATTGTAGTTTAAATATACCATTATTGCATAAAAACTCTTAAAAAACATAAAATTACTAAAAAAAAAAAAAAATACAGTGCGTCTAATAATTTGGCCAGGGACTGTACATAAGTAAATTACAAAATATTTAATAAAATATAGTATTAAAAAAAAATGCTTGTGCCTACATCATTATTATACCTTAAGTTTCAATATAAGAATAATTCAAAATACCTACATTATCTGTGCTATTTCAAAATTGAGTTTAAAATATGAAATTTTGCCTGTTGTAGTGTGCTGCCGGCAATTTTACGTTCAAGACAGGAGAATATGGTCAACAAGAGTCAGACATTTTTTTAGTTACACTTAAAAGTATCCTTGATATTAGAAAATCATTAAAAACTTTAAAAAACTTTCTTTTTTTTTAATTTCGCTTTTAAAAACGTTTTCACAATAAACGTATTTTTTCCTTATTAATCATACAACTTACACTTAAAATTAAAAAAATATATTTAAAGATGGGAAATGAAAGATAAAAAGTCTAAGGTTTAAGTATAAATATTTATATTTCATTGAAATGTCTAGGTATAGAGAAAACAATTATTGAAAGTTCCAAAATTCTAAATTACTCGAAGGAAATTAAATGACTTACGTACTCTCTGGCCGTTATATTGAATCCGCCATTTTGAATTTTTCAAATCTTGTATACAGAACTATTAATGTAATCATAAATGAGGTTGGAAGGATGTTTCCCAATACAACCGAATCATTTTATTTTAAATATTTCTTTTAAATTACAGTCAAACTAAAAAAGAAATAATCTACATGTATATGATATTTTTGTGTAAAATTTCTCGTTCTTTAACGTGGTGCAGTTAGTTTTTTTTCGATATCTTTTTATTTTTAGAGATATTTGCGAAAAACCGAATTTTTCATTCTATTTTCGATTTTGTATGCTTAGCGTACACTTTAAAGTAGCAAACTTTACTTTTTTTTTTATCGTGTTTTACATCCAAAAAAACTATTTATTTGCCACAATGCAGCCTGTTAATATTTAATGAGAGCTTTTTGTCAAAATTTGCCTCTGACGACTAGGCTAATGTCCGCATGACTGATTCTATTAGAACAGCCTATCGTCTTTTTTAAAGAGAATTTTTATTTACCTAGTTTTGTCATCATTATTCCACCTCCTATGGTAATGATGGGTATGAGCTGTCCAATTTTTTTTGCTATTCTTGCGCATCTACCTGAAATGAAAAACACATTAGAAAAAGATATTAAAGCAAAAATTACACAAGTCTATTTTTTAGGCTCACAAAAATACCAAATGTGAAAGTAAAAAATTAGAAAAGGAATTTCCCAAGTACTTTCCATGCAAACCTGTGGTTCTAAAATAAGTAGAGAATTTGACTGTCTCACATGTTCTATAATCAGTATAACATATTTTTAGGTCACTCTGTTACCAGGTCCTTCTAAATACTATTTGTGTTAAAAATGGAAATAACGAAAAAGCACCCTTCTTACCCCTTACCCAATTCCTTTTACGTCATATTTCTTTGTCTATAAATAACACTGGTCAACAAAAAAAAGAAAATTGCTTGTTTCCTGTGATTTTTTTTTTTGTTTCTATCTCAAATTGACGCGTATTTTTTAAATATGGCAACAATTTTTCTCTAACAGCTTTTGTTTTTGAGTTATAGCTAACTACCCTCATTTACTATTTTTACTCAGATTTTCGTTTTTTATTGACACTAAAATATATTTTGTTATTGTTTTAGATATCGCGTCAAGAAGATGTTGTGTGCTTAATCCCGATTGTTTTTGCTATATTTGTGGTGAATATATATTTGCAAAATATCGGAAAACCTATATCGGACTTTGTGAAAACTGCGTATCATCAATACTTTAAAATAAAATTGTGTAATGAGGACAAGCCATGGGTTCCTCATATTGTATGCCAGAAATGTGTGGTATATCTACGGTTATGGTCCACCATCATGACGATTGCTACTTCTGCGTTGTGAAAATAAACGGAATTAACCCTGGAAATCGAAGTAAGTGGTCATATCCTAACTTATCTTCTGCTCAACGACCTCAATTAAAATCACAAGAGGTATAACCCAGCACATCTAAATCTTCTGATGATCCAAATCTCTGTGAACTCGAACGAAATACATCAAGTGAAGACTCTGATTCAGACTACAAATGTAGCCTTTCAGAACCTCAACCATTTAATCAGAAAGAACTAAATGACTTAGTAAGAGATCTGAACTTACCAAAAGAAGCTTTTGAAATTTTAGCATCTCGTTTAAAAGAAAAAAATTTGCTTACTCCGCATTACATTTTATCGTACCCGAGAAAAAAATCTGTTACCGTATTTTTCTCAAGAGAAGAAATTAGTTTTTTCTAATGATGTTGGTGGTATTTTGCAGCAGATGGGATTAAAATCAGTACCAACCTAGTGATTGGCGTCTTTTCATAGACAGCCGCAAAAGAAGTTTAAAGTGTGTTTTGCTTCATAACGGTAAAAAGTGCGGATCTATACCTATTGCACATTCGACGACTTTAAAAGAAGAATACGTAAATGTTTCTAAGGTTATGGAAAAAATTAAGTGCCAAGACCACAAATGGGTCATTTGTGTTGATCTGAAAATGGTTAACTTTCTTTTAGGTCAACAAGGGGGGTACACAAAGTTCCCTTGTTTCATGTGTCTCTGGGATAGTCGTGACAGACAACACCATTGGTCACAAAAAGTTTGGCCAGTGCGGGAAGAGCTAAAAGTTGGTACAAAAAATGTTATAAACGTGCCTTTAGTTAGCCGAGACCGCATCATACTTCCACCACTTCATATTAAACTCGGCATAATGAAACAGTTTGTGAAGGCGCTTGACAAAAGCGGCAAATGTTTTAATTTTCTTTCACGCAAGCTTCCAGGATTAAGTTCAGAAAAATTGAAAGCTGGTATTTTTGATGGGCCACAGATTAGGCAACTCGTGAAAGATCCTAATTTTGTCAAATCAATGACTGAAGTCGAATCCAAAGCTCGTAATTCATTTGTTTTGGTTATGAGTGGCTTCCTAGGCAAAAAGAAATCTGACAAGTAAGGCAAGTAAATTTGAACATCAATTTTAATTTATTTTTAACAGGAGTTTACTTTCTTAGTTTATTTAACATATTTTCTTTGTGGGGTGAAAAAGCTTAGAGCATTTTAGAAGTTGATGGATATCAATTTTTTTCAAATTTTATTTTTAGTGTTCCTTAATCGCCAGCGTAAGTTTAAAATTTATTACTGGAAAAAAATTAGTACTATAATTGTCGACATTATTTGATAAAATCTGTGGAACAATCTTTCAATAAGTAAAATGATAGGATTTGTGCCAGATCTTCTAAGGAAGCTTCTGTACTCGTTCCAAAAGTTCAGAGGGGTCATGATCTAGCACCAGTTATGGTTTGGTGGGGGTCAGCTTTGGGGGGTTACCAGTTTCAATTTTGGGAACTTCGACTAAAAATATATCAAGTAAAGTGCTTTATTCAAAGTATGCTTTGTTTTTTCGCTTGTTAAACATTTATGCTCCGTCCTTGTTATACATTTTTCGGGCAATTTGTGAATACCACGCCAGTAAAAATCTTCCCCTTTTGCTGCGAACCATTCATCATCCATTTTTTCACATCTTCGTACGAACCGAAGCACTGCTCAGCAACGATGCAAACAAGTGGTAATCGGAGCTTGTTGAGTGCATGCTATCGAACTTGCAAGAGCTAGGGTCCAACATGAGCATAAAAATCCACTTCCTTCACTCGCATTTAGACCGATTTCCACAAAATCTGGGTGATTTTAGTGAGGAGCAGGGTGAAAGATTTCATCAGGATCTTCGGACAATGGAAGAGCGTTATCAGGGGCGGTGGGACTCACATATGATGGCAGACTACTGCTGGAGTTTGCAACGAGATCTACCTAAAGTCGTTCATTCAAGGAAATCTTATAAAAGATCATTTGCTAGTGTTCAATAGAAATTTTGTTAACGTAATGTATTATTTTTTTGTATTTTTTTGGCAAAATAATAAAACTGTATATTTCAAAAGGTAAAGCTGTTAGCAATCTCCCAGTATTTTTTTCATAGTCAGGGCCATAGAAATACCCAATAACAGAAAAAAAAATAAAGGAAACAAGACTTGTGTTGACCAGTGTAATTGGTTAAAATTTTATAAAATATTTCAACTAAAAAATGCGCGGTGCGTTTCGAGAACTAGCGATTCCTTCAGTAGCTCCAGGTTATATTAGCTGGGAAATACAGACTTGGTAGATCATTCTGAAAGAATGAAGCTCTTGATATAACAAAAAACTTCTTGAGAGCAGTTAAAAAACCATTAATACTAGACCCGAAATTTCGACCTGTCGACTAACCGTCTGCCGAGCTGTTCATTCGATCGGGCGAGTCGAATAAAAGCCTTTAACGTTGCCGGAGGACGAAGCTGGACCCGCTTTTTCCAGCCAAAAATTGCAGATGTGCTATACCCATAAAAAATATACAAAAAACAACAGTACCTATAAATGAGCTCTTCTTTTCCTCCTTATTTCCATGTAATAGATAATCCCAAAGGGACCTAAGTTTACGTCCGATGTACTCCACGGGCGACATCTTGTTAATTTCTTCCAAATTAATAATGATCACGTCTTTGTCTTCCATATCTGTGACATTTGTTCTATCGGATACTTGTGTTGTACTGTTTTCATGGTTAAAGACGGTATATTCCAAATCTAAGAGTAGAAAATATATTATGGTGGGAATGTGGAATCTTTGGCACAGTGACACTACTCAGTATATATCACCACTACACCAAACACTTTATTTTTGCACTCGACGCGCGTTTCGCTAACCATGTTAGCTTCATCAGAAGCGATGATTGACTAAAGCTAAGTCACAAATTTACCCTATTTATACGTAGTCTCATACCTGAATTACTTAGGCGGAACTAATGGCATAGGCGAGGCCATCAGTTCCGGTCGAATAACCAGTAGAGGGGACTATAAGGAATAGGCCCTCTGTCTGTATTTAAACTACTTTTCCATTTTATAATTTCCGTACTTTCGTATGCGTTCAACAATCTCCTGTCAGATTATTATTAATTAATTTTAGATTATCTAATGTTACAGTATGATCAGCTTCAAGGGCATGTTCGGCAATGCTAGACTTTTCTGTTATACTGTATTTTAAATGTGCTAAATGTTCTTTAAATCGTATTTCAGTTGACCTTTTACTTTGCTCAACATTTGACTTTTTGTGGCATTCATTACAACTAATTTCATAAATTACGCTTTTCTCGCAATTAGGAATTTTGGGATTTCCTAAGATATTCCTCAGATTGTCTGATGACTTATAGACTAAGGTGAGGCCTACCTTATTAAATACCTTATTGAGTCCGCTGCCATATTTCGGTTTATATGGTATGGAGACATACTTGGTCTTATTTTCTTCGCGTGTAAACAAGGTGAAATTCTGAATATCTGAACTTATGTTTATTTATCAGCTTGTTTATTAAGTCAACGTCATAACCATTAATTTTAGTTATATTCCTAATCCTTTCATTATTGAAGTTTACTCTATTCAGAGGAAAAGTGGCCACACGATGAACTAAAAAATGTAATGCGGCTAATTTGTGTTGTTTGCAATGAAATGAATCAACAGGAATATATCTATCTCTTACTGTGTCTTTTCTATAGATATCAAATTCTAACCTATTATTATTTTTAATAATTAAAATATCTAGAAATAACATTTGTCCTTTGTTATCAATTCAGTAAGTAAATCTAATGGAATCTGATTTGATTCCGTTGAATTTACTTAAGAAATTGAGAACAAAGGACAACGGTCATTTCTAGATGTTTTAATTATTAAAAATAATAATAGGTTGTGGCGTGTTAACTTCGCCCGCACATTAAGGCGCTATTTTTGTAGCCCCTCCTTTCTATACTTTTTTATAATTTCTGAGAATGGATTGAGTGGGTATTCATATTAACAGAACTAAAGAAATTAAACATACACTAGCTCAGTTATTCTTGGTAGAGTAATATGGTAGAGATCATTTTTCTACGTCTTTTGGAAATAGTCTCTATAGTTGTTTAAAAATTTTGGTTGTATAAATTATGGGCACCATTCATTTTAAAATAAAAAGGATCTAACTTCAGCTAAAAAAATGAAAAAACACTGAAGGATTATGTAGTTGTTAAGGAAAATTTTGATATGGTCCTGGAAAGTAAAATAGGTGGTACAGTGAAACAAGAAAAAAAAGGTTTATTAATGACTGAATTAAAGGTTGTAAATTTGCGGTTCTGTTATTATCCTGTATTATAAAAAAAAACCTTAGCCTAATAGGTGGTATTGCTAGATAGAGTCCTTAAATCGGAATTTTTTAATTAAAACTTTGCTACACCCGGAGTTGAAGGTTCGTGATGTTCACTTCACGAGTTATCAGTTCTATACTATGTGAAATGCACTTATCAGCGGGAAAATAGGTCTACGGATGGATATTCTGGTGACTTACGGGTTTTCCTACGAGTTTCTAGGTCTGTCCCAGTGGGATGTTCAAAACACAGATATCTCCCCCTTGGTTACTTTAGTTCCCTTTGGGCTACTAAACTTTTCTTTGGCCCCTAAAGGTCTGAGAATAAACAGAATTCAAAGAGAAATGCCTTAAATTGAGCACTAAAAACCGTTTTTACACTACTCCATCACTAATATCAGTACTGCTATTTGATAGTGAAAGCCTACTGGCGGCTTTCTAAAAAAAGAAGCCCTTACTTTGGCTGAGAAAAAATAACCTCGCTGCGGCTATACTATGGAAAGAGCCTCTTGCGGCTACATGATGGGAAGAGCCTACGACGGCTACTTGTTGCAAAAAGCCTACGACGGCTACTTGTTGGAAAAAGCCACTACGGCTTCATGTTGGAAAAAAGCCTGTACTCGACTCGGCTGGAAAAAAGCTAAGATCCGTGTCATCCGGATCCTTAAATATCTTTCTCCCTTCCGTATAAATCACGTCTTCAAGATGGCTCCTTCCCGGATACAAGCCAATCGACGCATTAGAAACGAATTAAATAAATACGGTAGAAAACCCGCAATGCACACTGTAATATAAAAGGCTCGAGTGAACTGAACACACTGCTTAAAAGTTAGTAAACACTGCTTAATATAGAAATGGAAAAAAAATTTTTAATGTAAATTATAAGGAGAAAATAGTAACATAACCTGATCTTAAAATCTAGGAAAAAATGAATGATATCTATAGAAAAGACATAGTAACAGATAGATATCTTCCTGATGATTCATTTCATTGCAAACAACACAAATTAGCCATATTACATTTTTTAGTTCATCGTTTGGTCACGTTTCCTCTGAATAGAGTAAACTTCAATAATGAAAGGAATCGTTTTACAAATATAACTAGAGCTAATGGTTATGACGATGACTTAGTAAACAAGTTGATAAATAGACCTAAGTTCAGATATTCAGAATTTCACCTTTTTTACACGCGAAGAAAATAAGACCAAGTGTGTCTCTATACCATACAATCCGAAGTATGGCAGGGGACTCAATAAGGTATTTAATAAGGTAGGCCTCACCTTAGTCTATAAGTCATCAGAAAATCTGAGGACTGTCTTAGGAAATCCCAAAGACAAGATTCCTAATTGTTCCTAATTGCGAGAAAAGTGGAATTTATCAAATTAGTTATAATGATTGCGACAAGAAGTATGTTGGGAAAACTAAAAGGTCAATTAAAACACGATTTAAAGAACATTTAGCACATTTAAAATACAGTGGAACAGAAAAGTATAGCATTGCCGAACATGCCCTTGAAGCTGATCATACTGTAATATTAGATAATCTAAGATTAATTAAAAGTGTATCTGATAGGAGATTGTTGAACGCATACGAAAGTATAGAAATTATAAAATGTAAAAGGAGTTTAAATAAAGACAGAGGGTCTATTCCTTATAGTTCTCTCTACTGGTTGCTGGACAGGAACTGATGGTCTTGCCTATGCCATTAGTTCCGCCTGAGTAATTCAGGTGTTAGACTAAGTATAAATAGGGTAGATTTATAGTTTAGCTTTAGCCAATCATCGCTCCTCATGAAGCTAACATGGTTAGCAAAACGCGCGTCGAGTGCAAAAATAAAGTGTTTGGTATAGTGGTGATATATGTATACTGAGTAATGAAAATATATTATTTCATTAAAAAGTTAACGAAGTTGGAAACTGTGTCCGCCAAATCAAAATTCGCTATTTCTTTTAAATAATTATTTTGCTAAATTTTTTTAATACAGTTACATTGCTTTCACTTAATTACCGTTTCGGTTCTTTGATATGTCCCCTTCAGCAGACTGATCTTTGGTTGTGTCATTTTTGGTATGTTCTGAGATACTATTTTCTCTAGTAATATTATTAGTTGGATATGTTGGACTAGAACTACATTGGGTTATAAGGAAAAATCCCACAATACTTATTAGGAGGGTTGTCATCTCTTAATTTCCAATCGTAGCATTGTCAGATGGGTCCGTCTTTCAATCTGTAACAAAAATATATTTAGGATACATATTACTGTAGCCTCTTGGGGAGTACAATTTACAGTGCACAACACAGATATATCTATACGGATGATTATTTTAACTTTCTTCTTTTTGCCCATTATGTTTTCTTGAGAGCAGGTATCGAAGTGGCTATTATGCCCAGTCAATTACAAAAGTAAAGAGCTTAGAAATTAATAATTTGATTAAGCGTTTAGTCTACCTTTACGTGTCAAGGTTTAAAATTTATGTTTTTGTGTAATTTTCGTAAAATCTGGCAACATCGGTTCACAGTATCTTTCGGGATTCTTTTAAGGTAATTCACTCGTAAATCTATTTTTATTAAGAATTTGATGAAATTGAAATATGATGTTAATCTAAATGTTTTTCATTTAATTAAAAAAACAATGATCAATTGTGAAGCTCACATAATTAACATGCAATAGGCCAATGAAGTATAAAAAAAGGCAGAGTTTCGTGTATATCTTAAGAATTAGTCTTACGAATTTTTTAAAAAACTAATATTTAGTAAAAAAAAAATAGAAAAATTTTGAAATAAAAATAATTGTTTTTTATCGATTTGACAAAGAGATATAGATATTTAAAGTTGATATTTTTTTAAAAGGATAAACGCATAGTGAGGGACAGATATCACAATTTAACAGTGCTGTATATCGTCATACTTTACGCGCCAACATTTAAACAGCATTTAAAATTGTTAACTTTTAAACAGAAATTCATTTGTAGGTTAAATAATTTATTGAATAAACACAATATATTTATCATCAAATAAGAATATTAAATGTATTAATTAAAAATTTGAATTTATATCTTGATATTTATTATTTTTTCCTTAGTATTTAAAAGATTTATATTTAAACAAAATTATGTTTGTAAGTTCAATAATTTTTCGATAATATTTTAAATTAATATTATGTTTATTTATCAAGATTGTTACATATTAATTGGTAACAATATTAAATATATAGTATAAAAAAGGTTTTACAAATTTTCTCGGTAAAACTAAATAAATAATTAATGATACTAATGATAAATAAATAAAGTATTATAAACTATTTCTAAAGTAATTAATTACTTTATTTAATACTCGCGTATCTTTGGTTACACGTGGTCTTCCATTGTCTTTTAGACTAGATAATAATTGCACTATTCTTGTAGAACCCCAGTTTATCATAAAAACTTTTTAGATCTTCCAAAAGATGCAATTTAATTTTTTAATCATATGGCAATATTAGTTTTTTCATGACGCACCCTTTATACGATATGTAATTACGACCTAAACGTTTCTTATGAGTGAGTGAGAAAGGACTTTTTTACACAACAACAACAAATTTTTTTCCTAACTCATCTAACTCAATCCGTCAATCACTACACAAGCTCTTCAGTTTTTAATTTTTTCGCCTCATTCATTCCCGAAATACTTTTTTTGCGTTTATTGATGAGTTTTTCCTTTGCAAATTTGCCTTTATGTCGCAAATGATTATAATCAAAACGAATTTTTCATTTAATTATATTTTTTTTTATTTTAAAACAGAAGGTAATATGGTCTAAAGAGTAAACATACACAAAGTATAATAAATATAATCTATAAATGTTACTTCTATAGAGCATTTGGTATACGCACTGGCAACGTTGTCACATTTATTTTCATTAAAAGTGTGATTGTATTAGTGTGTGTCTGCATATGAAAGTTTCCATCTATCGAATACAGTCTGCGACAAAAATAAAATATTCTGCCATTAAATATTATAAAGAAGAAGAGAGCATTTGTAGTATGAGCATTGAGGGAGTTATTGAAATCGTTGCAGTGTTTAACTCAGAAGTGAAAGTATTGTTACTGTGTTTGTATCGTAGATGCATCAGTGTAT
Organism: Pachyrhynchus sulphureomaculatus; assembly: GCA_019049505.1. Classification (NCBI taxonomy): domain Eukaryota; kingdom Metazoa; phylum Arthropoda; class Insecta; order Coleoptera; family Curculionidae; genus Pachyrhynchus; species Pachyrhynchus sulphureomaculatus. The sequence continues at coordinate 5,057,241 of CM032446.1, read as the reverse complement.
ATGAAGTGTTTATAGACAGGTTTGAGCAGACATTGGAATATATTCAATACAGGTATTCTCAATACAAAGTTGTTATTGCTGGTGACTTTAATATTAACTTCTTCAATTGTAGTAATAGTCATGTTAAAGAATTGTTAGATCTTTTAACTGTTCATAATCTAAAACAATGTATATTTGGAGCCACACGTGAGACAGAAAGTTCTGCCACTTTGTTGGACAATATTTTTTATAGTGAAATGCATAATTTTTCAAGTTACGTCTTAAATTCGTCACTTTCTGATCATCATGCCCAAGTTATTCATATTAGAGAGATAGACTGTACTATTAAAAATGAGAAATTTTGTATACAGGAGAGTCTTTCCAAAAGCTAAGATGATGTCATTTAAACAGGAAGTAGAAACAATTGATTGGTTGCCAGTGTATGCTTCTAAAACTGTAAATGATGCATACTCACTTTTTATTAACACTATATCTAATATCTTTAATACTATTTTTGTAATTAAGAAATGTTATGTATCTAAAAAACGCAAATATTGGATTACTAACGGTATCAGAGTCTCATGTAGGCGTAAGCGTATATTTTTTTATAAAAAGACAAAAGGGATTATATCAAATCAATACTATCTTAGATACTCAATAAAAAACCGGTCAAGTGCAAGTTGAACTTGCACAATTAGTGTTCCGTACGTTGATTGTTTTTAAAATAAAAATTTTTGTTAGGGTGGTATAAAATGATCAGTGACTTCACAAAACACACCCCAAATGAGTTTTCAACAAAGTTTGTTTCCAATCTTTACTGAAAACTGGTGACCTCGAAATTTTGTTTTTTTTTTCTATACCAGATAAATTATTAAAGGTAATGATAATTTTCGTTCAATCTATACCCCGTGGAGAATATTTCAGGATTTTTTCAAAATTTTTTGGTCAGTACTTTTCAAGATAAGATAGGGGACAGCGATTTTTCACGATTTTTTAAAAGTAATACGAAGAAAAGTGTGCGCAAGTATTACATTATATACGAGTATATATTTTTTACTCGTGTTTTCACAAGCTTTCATTTGACACCACACTCGATGACCTAGTAAAAAAAATTTTTTTTCACTTCCGATTTCACCCCTCAAAACGAATCCCTTAAGTCAAAATTTATGTTACGGTAATATAAAATGATCAGTGACTTCACAAAACACACCCCAAATAAGTTTTCAACAAAGTTTATTTCCAATCTTTACTGAAAACTGGTGACCTTGAAATTTTAGGTTTTTTCTATACCAGATAAATTATTAAAGGTAATGATAATTTTCGTTCAATCTATACTCCGTGGAGAATATTCCAGGATTTTTTCAAAATTTTTTAATCAGTACTTTTCGAGATAAGGTAGGGGACAGCGATTTTTCACGATTTTTTAAAAGTAATACGAAGAAAAGTGTGCGCAAGTATTACATTATATATATATTTTTTACTCGTGTTTTCACAAGCTTTCATTTGACACCACACTCGATGATCTAGTAAAAAATTTTTTTTTTCACTTCCGATTTCACCCCTCAAAACGAATCCCTTAAGTGAAAATTTATGTTACGGTGATATAAAATGATCAGTGACTTCACAAAATACACCCCAAATAAGTTTCAACAAAGTTTATTTCCAATCTTTATTGAAAATTGATGACCTTGAAATTTCTGTTTTTTTTATATATCAGATAAATTATTACAGGTAATGCACTCGTGATAATTTTCGTTCAATCTACACCTCGTGGAGAATATTCCAGAATTTTTTCAAAATTTTTTGATAAGTACTTTCCGAGATAAGGCGGGTGGATAGCGATTTTTCCGCGATTTTTTAAAAAATAATACAAAGAAAAGTGCGCGCAAGTATTACATTATATATATATTTTTTACTCGTGTTTTCACAAGCTTTCATTTGACACCTCACTCGATTACCTAGTAAAAAATTTTTTTTTTCACTTCCGATTTCACCCCCCAAAACTAACCCCTTAAGTCAAAATTTAACTTTCAAAACTACATAGCTCTGATGAGGCCATCAATTCCTATATTACTACCAAATTTCAAGTTTCTATGACAAATAGTTTCGGAGAAAATCGGGTGTGACAGACGGACAGACGGACAGACGGACAGACAGACGGACAGACACCGAAGTGATCTTATAAGTGTTCCGTTCGGAACACTAAAAATATTGCCATAAAAGAAGCCAAAAGATTGTCGAATAAGCAATTTCTAAATAAATCTGAAAATAAAGTGAAAGCCACCTGGCAACTTGTCAAAGGCATAACTGATAGCCGTTGCAATAGTGAAAAATCAGTTATAAAAAAATTTTCAGAAAAATATAGTAACCTATTTAGGATAGTAAATAATTTAAATTTACATTTTCTGAGTGCTTGCCCACATTTAAATTCTAACCATGTAAACACATTCTCTGGTCAGAGTTCGGCATGCTCCCTTTATCTTAGGCCCACAGATTGTTAGGAAGTATTAAGAACGATCAAATCGTTAAAAAACAAAAAATCTGTGGGGGACGATAACATACCAGTTCTAATTCTGAAAGAAATTGCACAATTGATCTCTGAACCTTTCTCCTACATAATAAATCTATGCTTCACAACAGGAAAATTTCCTGATCATTTAAAAAATGCTCTGATAAAAGCTATACACAAAAAACCGGTCAAGTGCAAGTTGAACTTGCGCAATTAGTGTTCCGTACGTTTGATTGCTTTTAAAATAAAAAAATTTTGTTACAGAGGTATAAAATGATCAGTGACTTCACAAAATACACCCCAAATGAGTTTTCAACAAAGTTTGTTTCCAATCTTTACTGAAATCTGATGACCTTGGAATTTTTTTTTTTTTTATATACCATATAAATTATTAAAGGTAATGCACTCGTGATAATTTTCGTTCAATCTACGGCCCGTGGAGAATATTCAAGAATTGTTTCGAAATTTTTTGATAAGTACTTTTCGAGATAAGGCCCGGGACAGCGATTTTTCGCGAATTTTTAAAAATAATACAAAGAAAAGTGCGCGCAAGTATAATATTATATATATATTTCTGACTCGTGTTTTCACAAGCTTTCATTTGACACCACACTCGATGACCTAGTAAAAAAATTTTTTTTTCACTTCCGACTTCACCCCCCAAAGCTAGCCCCTTAAGTCAAAATTTAATTCTCAAAACTACATGGCTCTGATGAGGCCATCAATTCCTATATTATTACCAAATTTCATCTTTCTATGTCAAATAGTTTCGGAGAAAATCGGGTGTGACAGACAGACAGACAGACAGACACCGAAGTGATCTTATAAGTGTTCCGTACGGAACACTAAAAAGGTAACCTTGATGATGAAAATAATTATAGACCAATTTCTCTTCTTCCTAATATCAGTAAAATTTTTGAAAAAATAATTTACAGCAGACTAATAAATTTTTTGGAAGGAAACTCGCTTATTTCAGAAAATCAAAATGGCTTTAGAATGGGTAAGTCTACTATAAGAGTCATATATCAGGCTTTATCAAATGTATTTAATTCATTAAACAATAAAAAGCTAACTTTGGCTATGTGTATAGACCTGACAAAGGCATTTGACAGTATGGATCACAATATTCTTGCGAGAGAGAGTTCAGCAAAAACAGATAAGAATATGTGATAAGAAGTCGAATGCATTGAGAATGCTAATAATTTAAATACCAAAAATTTTACCGTATACCGTTGTCGTTACATAAAACTCGACTTGTTTTTGATATATGTGTAAATAGACAACTTAAAGGATTTTACTAACTTTATGAATATAAAGCTCCTCGTTTGTAAAATATCAACTAAAAATATCATTGTCGTTATGTGATATATGTGTAAATAGACAAAAGAATAATTTTTACCAACCATCTTATATATAAATGATATTAAATGACATACTCGTAATTAGTTAAAATACCTAAACTTGAAAACTACGGTATCAGGGAAAATGCCCTAGACTTAATGAAATCATATCTGGAGCATAGAACTCAGCAGGTTGTAGAGAGTGATTCTTATGGTAGACTTATCACTTCTGACATGCTTGAGGTTGCCAGGGGTGTGCCACAGGGATCCATCCTTGAACCCTTACTATATATAATGTACACAAATGAATTATGTAACGTTACTGAGCTACGTACTATAATGTTTGCAGATGATACAACATTGATTTTTACAGAGGATAGCACGGAAACGATGACGGAAAGTGTGAGGGTGGCTTGTGACGCTCTTGACATGTATTTCTCAGCCCACAACCTGCTGTTAAATGTATCAAAAACTCAATACCTTGTTTTTGGAAATCGTGTGGAACGGGCTCTTACATTTTATTATAAAAACAAAGAATTCAAAAATTCAGAAAACATTTCTTTTCTTGGCTTGATGATTGACAGGCGACTGGACTGGGGAGCGCATGTTTGGGCTGTAGCGTTGAGCGTAGCTAAATACTGCTATGCTCTAAAAGTGGTGGCTCAGCATGTTGGCACTGATGCGGCCATAACGGCCTATCATGCATTTGTTTAGTCCAGGCTGAGATATGGTTTGGTATTTTGGGGTAATTTGTCGGAAGTCAAAAGACTGATGGTTCTTCAAAAAAAATGCATACGAAGCATATTTCAGATGAACTATCGAAAGGGCTGTAAATCAGTATTTATTGAGTATAGGATTTTGACGCTTATTAGCATGTATATATTAGATTCTTTTACATTTATACAAAAAAGTAAAAGATCTGTTTGAAAATGCTGTACACAGTCACACTTATACAACCAGACATAAGGCAAACCTAGTGACTGAAAAATGTAATTTTACCTACATAGCAAAAAAAACGTACAAACGATAAATATCTATAATAGTTTTCCTTTAGTAATTCGAAATATGTCTTATGCTAAAGCAAAGAGAAATATCACAAATTATTTGTTGAGCAAAGCATTCTACACACTGGGAGAATTCTTCAGTGCTGCTGATAAGAATGAGATAGGATAAGACATAAACATTGTTGTACTGGTACTTTGTTGTGATGCTTGTATATACTAAAGTATCTGTTTAATGTTGAATTATATTTTGTCTAATTTTTAACAATGTCTTGTAATACCTAAGCATATGATTGAGTAATTTTAAATTTTTGTGTTATTTAATTTTTAACGATGTTCCATAGTGCTACGCACTTATTGTAACCTGTACTGTTGCTAGGAACAAATAAATGCTCTATCTATCTATCTATCTATCTATCTATCTATCTAATTTAAACTTTCTGTATTTACTGTACGATTATACTTTTGGCTCCAATTGTCACGAGTGAACTACCTTTAAGCAGCGGCTGGTAATTTCAATTTCAGTTGCTTGTCTTTTTGATCTAGAAAAGTAAAAATTTCTGTGTGTATTTTATTCGTTCTTAAAACCGATAACGTCCGATATTAATTACCTTATGGTCTTAGAGTCAAAATTTCGATTTCTATTTTCAGAGAAAATAATACATGTAGCATAAAATTGATTAATCGCCAGTAGTCTCTAGGATGATGATTACGAGGCTGGTTTGAAAAGTCCGTGCAAAAATAAAAACTACTTATGTGTTTGGGGTAAACCTTTTTTATTTTTCGACATAGTCTCCTTTTAGGCTTATACACTTCGTCCAACGATGTTCTAGTTTATTGATCCCTTCCGAATAATAGGATTTGTCCAAGTCTGCAAAATATCCATTAGTGTCTGCAATCACCTCCTCGTTTGAATAAAATCTTTGTCCCGCCAACCATTTCTTCAAATTGGGGAACAAATAGTAGTCCGAGGGAGCCAAATCTGGAGAATAGGGGGGATGTGAAACGAGTTGGAATCCTATTTCCATTAATTTTGCGACCACAACTGCTAAAGTGTGTGCTGGTGCGTTGTCGTGATGGAAAAGGACTTTCTTGTAGGCCAATCGCGGGCGTTTTTCTTGCAGCTCGGTTTTCAAACGGTCCAATAACGATGAATAATATTCACCTGTAATAGTTTTACCCTTTTCCAGATAGTCGATGAGGATTATCCCTTGCGAATCCCAAAAGACAGTCGCCATAACCTTTCCGGCCGAAGGAACGGTCTTCGCCTTTTTTGGTGCAGATTTCCCCTTGGTAACCCATTGTTTAGATTGTTGTTTGGTCTCAGGAGTATAGTAATGTATCCATGTTTCATCCACAGTGACGAAATGACGCTTAAAGTCCTCCGGATTCTTCTGGAACAGCTGCAAACCATCCTTGCAATACTTCACACGATTCCGTTTTTGGTCAAGCGTGAGCAATCGCGGCACCCATCTTGCGGATAGCTTTCTCATGTCCAAATGTTTATGCAAAATATTATGTACCCGTTCAGTCGAGATGCCCACAGCACTAGCAATCTCATGCATCTTAACTCTTTTGTCATCCATCACCATATCATGGATTTGATCAATGATTTCTGGAGTCGTAACCTCCACAGGCCGTCCAGAACGTTCAGCGTCACTTGTGCCTATATGGCCAGTCTGAAAATTTTGAAACCACTTATAAACTGTTCTAATCGAAGGTGCAGAGTCACCATAATGTTTATCAAGCTTCTCTTTAGTCTCCTGAGGCGTTTTGCCTTTCATAAAGTAATGTTTAATCACCACACGAAATTCTTTTTCGTCCATTTCTTGAAAATCACTCGACTTCCTTGATTCACACGAATGCCAAACACAAAGAAATAGACCAATATGGCTGAAACTTGGTGTGCGTTCATTCAAGAGATGCTACTAACTAAACATGACCTCGATACGCGCCGGTGGTGCCATCTCTCAGACTCTGCACGGACTTTTCAAACCAGCCTCGTATTTTTAAATTTTTTAAGAATAAATGACGCCGTTGTAATTGATTTTCTGAATGTTGAAGTTTCATTCCTATATGTTATTTTCTCTTTTTTTTTAAATTAAGTATTCTTTTTAAAGACACAAAATTTATAGGCAATAATTTCTATAACACGATTCTTTCGTAATAAAGCAATAATATTATTTTATTAATAAAAGTTCCATGGTAAATATTTTAAATTTATTTTGCAAAATGAATTTAATTTTACTCTATATATGCATCTGAATAATTTATAATGTGCTTGTTCTACACGAATAAAATTAAAACTAAACGTAGATATTACTGTTATTAAGGATATGAAGCGTTACCAGCTATAAAATAAAATTTTTGTTTATTTTTTACATTAATATAAAATAGGACATATGTACATATGATAATAAGATTTATTTTCGCTGTGACATTCGAGAGGTTTTGCAACGCTGATGTTTGTAGGCTACTGTTTTTATCTTTATTTGAAGCATGCGCCCACCGTTTGGAGCTTGCACAGTAGTAAAAGGAAGAAATTAAATACAAAAGACTCAGCTGCTAAAGTTATTTGAAGCATGCGCCCACCATTTGGAGCTTGCGCAGTATTGAAACAAAATAAAAGAAACCTTTATTAAGGATAACGATTTTCTTTATTTAGGAACTTATAAGCAGTGGCGGCTTCTTTATAGGAGCACATGCGCACGTGAACCCCCTGTCAATAACAAGGCAAAATGCAAATTATTTTGTATTATATAGTCATACAAACGTCTTTTAAAGAAGTAGACAAGAATAATTTATAACAACCCTAATACTTTACGTACCGTTAAACCTCGAGTTGTCACTGAAGCTCCCTAAGCGCACAAACTACAAGAATTCGATGTAAAGCAAGGCGGTATACAGCGCTGTCTCGTTTTGTACGTTATTGCGTTCTGGGAAACTGTGTCTTTCTCTAATACGAAGATGTAAATTCATCGTTTTTCTCTCTCCATGGTTCACACTTACTTGGTGATCTTGCGGATTTGGATTGGGATAGAAGCGTCGTATTGATTCGTTTATATTTTACATCTAATCTAAGCGGTTCCAGTCAGAGTAGTTAAATTTGGTTTTGGCGCTGAATATTTTGCAACAAAGGGAGTATTAAGTTGGGAATGTAGAATCTTTGGCACAATGACACTACTCAGTATATATCACCACTAAACCAAACACTTTATTTTTGCACTCGACGCGCATTTCGCTAACCATGTTAGCCATGATTGATATCATCGCTCCTGATGAAGCTAACATGGTTAGCGAAACGCGCGTCGAGTGCAAAAATAAAGTGTTTGGTGTAGTGGTGATATATACTGAGTAAAGGGTGTATTGTTAATATTAAGTTGTGAATGCAATTACATACAGGCATAAACTGATTATAATTGATGTAATGAATGAAAAAATGGACGCACAGCCGGGGTGTAGTAAATTGTTAGGCGTTAAAAGAAACTACAGAAATATGTCTGTCTTAATTGTTGTTGTCCATACAAAAAGAAGTATTTAACAACTGTCTCCAAAAGGATGGTATAACAAAGATCTAGCTAGCCTGAAAGAGAAATTAGACCATCTATATTGGTTGCGTCGCAGAAATAATGACAGTAAGGCTTTAACCGAATACCGTAATCTTAAAAAAAAGTATAAAACGAGAATAAATTTGACAAAAAACTCTATTATAAAAACAAAATAACTAATTCTGATAACAAATCAAAAACTATTTGGTATGTAGTTAATAATGCTTTAAATAAAAACGACACACGAAGTTCTATTTCGCTTCTCGTAGATTCTGAACTTACTTCTGAACCAATCGTGGTTGCAAATACATTTGTAAATTATTTTAGTACTATCTCTAAAAACAAACTACGAAATAAATATGGATCAGCTAACGTGAAAGATTGTACCATTTCGCCAGTAACATCAAATACCATGGTTATGGAATCCGTTACTGAGATTGAGGTTCTCCAAATTATTTCTAAAATAAAGAATAGACAAACCGCTGGATCTGATGATATAACTACTAAAGTGGTAAAAAATATTAAGTATTCAATCGTTAAACCGCTTTCGTTCTTAATAAACTTTAGTCTTAATAAGGGTATCTTTCCTAAAGTTTTCAAAACCGCTAATGTTATCCCTGTCTATAAGAGGGGTGACCGTAATGATGTAGGGAATTATAGGCAAATATATATATTTAGTACTTTCTCAAAAATATTTGAGAGAATTGTGTACCAACGAGTAATCAATTTTGTTACCAAATACAACATACTACACTCCGCACAATATGGTTTTTTTGCCTAATAGATCAATTGAGTCTGCCTCTTTCCACTATTTAAATCAGGTTTTCCGCAATGTTGATGACGGTAAATATGTTATAACGCTTTTTTTTTACCTTTCTATAGCCTTTGATAGGGTACACAAATCATCGCTGATGAAAAAATTATACAATATTGGCATTCGAGGTAGCCTGCTGGACTGGATAGGGTCATATATGACCGATAGGGGATGGTGATGAAATATGATGGCATTGTTTCTGAAAAGAAAGCGGTCGATCTTGGCGTTCCACAGGGATCTGTCTTGGGACCCTTGTTATTGATACTATATGTAAATGATCTGCCATTAAATATTAGAACAGGGCAAGTGATTATGTATGCAGACGATACCACCGTGACAGCTTCGGACACTGTAGATGGTCTTTATGATGAGGTTTCATTGGTGTGCAGGGGTATGGAAACATGGTGCAGAAGAAACAGCCTTGTACTGAATGTTGAGAAAACTATCTATATGAATATATTTAATAAAAACCCATTAGCGTCGATGTTTGCCAATTCCCTTGGTGTAAACTTTGAGGAGAAAGCCAAGTTCCTCGGTACGTTTGTGGATCATAGGATTTCTTTTAGGCACCATATAGATCACACATGTGCTAAATTAAACTCAGCTTACTTTGCAATTTTAAGCTTAAAAAGTACCCTTGATAGTGACGGTCTCTGGGCTGTATATTATTCATTAGCTTTTAGTCACATGTCTAACAATGTTGTATCCTGGGGTGCTGCTGGTGTGAAAAGTAAATGTATATTTGTGAATCAAAAGAAAATAATCCGTTTGATTTTTAATCTAAATTTTCGTGAAAGTTACAGAGATAAGTTTATAAAACAACGAATCCTAACTTTTCCATGTCTTTACATATTAAGGTGCTTAACTCTTGTGATTGTAAACAATAATAGACACCTTTTTGAGATGCTGGGAGCAACAAATACATATAACACCAGGAGTAATAGTGTATTAAAGGTCCCCATTCATAGATCAACTTTCTTCAAAGGCTCTCCCCTCTATAGTTGCATCAGTCTTCATAATGGAATGCCTGCAGAACTGCGAAATATGCGTGGTTCAAGATTTATATCTCGGCTAAAGTCCTTCTTACTGGAAAATGCCTTCTACTCGATAAGGGATCTCTATGGGGCCTGATGATCTCTAAGAGAGTGCTGGTAGTGAGATTTCTTTCTAGTTATTGCTGTCATGAATCTGAACCTACCTACATTATCTTGTCTTAAACCAAGGTATACCTATGTTAAATACTAATTTTAATTATTTTTGTATTTTTACTGCTTTTAAATATTAAACTTAACATTGTTTTGTCCGACTTTGTACAGTTTCTTTGAATGTCCGTATATTTATGGTGTGTATGATTTATGGTAATCCTACACTATTTTTTATTTTTAATATATTTATAATTATAATTATTATACTATATTTGACGAACCAATGTACACTTTGTTGTATTTAATGGTAATATATATATATATATATATATATATATATATATATATATATATATATATATATATATATATATATATATATATTTATATATATATATATATATATATATATATATATATATATATATATATATTTATATATATATATTTATATATATATATATATATATATATATATATATATATATATATATATATATATATATATATATATATATATATTATTATTATTATACACAATTTTTCGAAGTTGACTTTAGAAGACAAACTGAAACTGAAAGCAGTGGAAAAACTCATTCCGAATCTTAGTATTACTCAAGTAAGTAAGGTACAAAAACGCTAGTTCAAAAGAAATTTTAAAAGTGAATTATATGAAAAACATGAATGGCTATGCGGATGCAGTGTTAAAAACAGCTTGTTTTGTTTTCCATGTTTGTTATTTGCATCTGAAAGTACTGAAACGAGTTGGGTGAAAAGTGAGGTAGTCGATCTGGCACACTTATCACAAAAAAATAAAAAGCATGAAAGTTCGCAGGTTCATATAAATTCGCAGTTAGAACTAAGACTTTTGGGAAAGGTTGATATAAAACAACCGGATAGTGCTACAGAAGAGGTATCGAAAAACATATTTTTTTGCAAAATTCGACTTTATTCATCAATATAGTCTCCTTCAAGAGCGACACAATCAGTTCAGCGCTTCTCTAACATACACACACACCATTCTTGTAGAAGGATTTGTCTATGCCTTCAAAATAGGCCTCAGTTTCGGCGATAACTTCTTCACTGGACCCAAATCTCTTTACCGCGAGCATTTTTTTGAGATATCGGAATAGATAATAGTCGCTGAGGGTCAAATCTGGAGAATACGGTGTATGAGGAAGCAATTCGAACTTCAATTCATGCAATTTTGCGATCGTAACCATTGACTTGTGACACGGTGTATTGTCTTGATGAAAGAGCACTTTTTTCTTGTACATTTGGGGCCGTTTCTTTGCGATTTCTGCCTTCAAACGCACCAATAATATTCGCTATTGATGGTTCTCTCCTTCTCAGCATAGTCGATGAAAATTATTCCATGCGCATCCCAAAATACAGAGGCCAAAACCTTCCGAGCCGGATGTTGTGTCTTTGGTCACTTCAGGCCGCTTTCACCGGCTGCTATCCCCTCGGCTTACTGCCGATTTGATTCCGATGTGTAGTGGTGGATCCATGTTTCATCCATTGTCACATATGGCATGAAAGAATCCTTTTTATTGCGCTTAAACAGGTCCAAACAGCGCTCAGAATCAACACTTTGTTGTTTTTGGTCCACTGTGAGCCAACGCGGTACTCATTTCGAACACAGCTTTCTCATGCCCAAATATTCATGCAAAACATAACCAACACGTTCTTTTGATATCTTTAGAGTGTCAGCTATCTCGCGCAATTTTCACGTTACGGTCACCCAAAACAATTTTGTGGATTTTTTTATGTTTTCTGGTGTAATCACCTCATTTGGGTGTCCAGAGCGTTCAGCATTATTTGTGTCTGTACGACCACGTTTAAATTCAGCATACCAGTACATGAAGAGTGATTTTTCCAGGGGCAGAGTCCCCGTAACGCTTATCAAGCCAATGCTTTGCTTGAACGATATTTTTTCCCAAAAAAAAATAGTGCTTAATCAACAGACGAAATTCGATTTTTTCGATTGTCTTAAAAATATCAAAAGTAGCGTCACTAAAACCACTGTAACTGTAACTAATCGTCGAAATGTCATGAAATTTTAACACATAACGTTTGAAGATTGGTACTTCCTAAAAATCATATGGATTTTTTGAAAAGGTTGTCATCTATGTATCAGACCAAAAACTTTTCAGCCTACGTAATAGTTTTCTTTTTTATGGACGCATGCGGGTTTTTCTTTATACCTAGTTAGTTAACGTAAAAAACTATACATTGAGAATGTGGGTGGAAAATAAAAGGTGTCCCAAAATTCACGCAAGATTTGAATTTGGAGCCATTTGTATGGTAAAGTGTAGCCAACAAAACAAAAACACAGCGTGACAGCTGACAGTTCAGGGTTATTAAAAATGGAGCTCTACACGAAAGGACAACGTGCTTTCATTGTTGAGCAATATTTTAAAAATAATGAAAGTTTGGCAGCTACAGTTCGGAATTTTCGTACAAAATATGGTTGGAATAGTGATTTAATCTCATCAACTATGAAGAGATTAATTGAAAAATTCAGGGAGATTGGATCAATTAGTGATCTTAAAACGCTCTGACCGTCCTTCAACAAGTCGTTCGACACAAAACATTGAAGCAGTTCGTGAGAGTGTTGCTGAAACTCCAGGAACATCAATTCGTCACCGTGGTCAAGAATTGGACATTTCGAGAAGCTCTCTACAGCGTATTCTCACGAAAGATTTGCATTTTAATGCTTACTAAGTTCAATTGACTCAAGAACTGAAGCCTACTGACCACGCACAACGCAGAGAGTTCGTTGAATGGATTATGGAACAACAACAAATGGATACTGATTTTTCGAAAAAAATCATCTTCAGCGATGAGGCTCATTTCCAGCTTGATGGCTTCGTTCATCGACAAAATTGTCGCATTTGGGGTGCAGACAATCCACACGTGACTGTTGCGAAACAAATGCATCCACAATGTGTCAGTGTTTAGTGCGGATTTTGGACTGGAGGCATCATCGGATCATTCTTCTTCGAAAATGCGGTTGGCCAGGTAATAACAGTTAATCGTTATCGCGATATGATAATCCAGTTTTTTGTGCCTAAATTGCAAGATATGGATGTGGATGACATGCGATTTCAACAAGACGGTGCCACATGCCATACAGCCCGAGAAACAATTCAATTACCGCGTGAGTCATTTCCTGGTCGTGTAATATCCCGTTTTGGTGATCAGAATTGGCCGCCCAGATCATGCGATTTAACGCCGTTGGACTTGTTTACACCAACAAGCCCACGACCTTGAGGGAGGAACTTAAGTGCTCTATCAACGAAATTCAGCCACTTTTATGCAAAACATCATGGAAAATTTTGACAAAAGAGTGCGTATGTTCCAGCAAAGCCATGGAGGCCATTTACCCGATATGTTATTCCATACATAACCCTATTCTGTATACTTTATGAATCAATAAAAAAATTACAATTTTTAATTAAACACCTGTTTTTTCTATCAAAATTACTTCTTGCGTGAATTTTGGGATTCCCTTTAATGGTAGAGTGTAAATAAAGGAGTTCAGCTAACAAGTTTTTTTTCAGTAAATGTTACAATAACTAACTAGTTAGTTAAGAAGCAGAAAGATTATGAGCAGTCAGTTAAATCTAGAGTGGCTTTGACTAAGAACTAAATAAACTCCTGGACAAAATTAACGCAACAATCTGAAAATCAATTTATCTTTTTCTTATGTCAGTTTTAAAGTTTATCGAGTATTTGAATAGTAGGCTATGCATATTTTGTTTCGTTGTTCATGACAGAAATCAAAACAATTCGTTTAGATTTACAGTTTTAAAGAATTTTTTAGAAGATAAACAATTTTCTGTAATAATGCGATAGATTTTCTTTAAAAGTAAGCTTATAAATTGTTCCCTTTTTCAAAGTAATACGTTTTTGTGGTAGACTGTTTTATTTTTGACCCCGAAGAATTAGAAAAATGAATCGAACAAGGAATTTAACTGAACACGAGGTAGTGCGAGCCTCAGTTTTATTGGACGAGGGATATTGTCAGAGTTATGTTGTCAATTTGTTAGGCAAACATCGTTCCACAATAAGTCGTATGGAAAGATGCTTGAATGAAGGCTAGGGCAAGGGCGAAAACGATGCACTAGCGACCTAGATGAACGTTTTAGAAGACAATATGCTTTAAGAAACAGGACTGTCACTAGTTCTATAATAAGAAACGAACTCGAAGCTGTTCGCAATGTCACAATTTCTTCTAAAACAGTTAGAAGACAGTTAAATGAAGCTGGATTAAACAGTAGGAGACCAGCCACTGCGCCCTTGCTTACTAGAGAGAACAGAGTTGCCAGGTTACGTTTTGCTCGAAATCACGAAAACTGGTCTGTGGATGATTGGAAACAAGTTTTCTTCACAGATGAAACTAGGGTTAGTCTAAAACATCCAGATGGTCGCGAGCGAGTATGGCGAAGACCAGGAGAGAGGTTTGCTCCTTGCAATATCTCTGCAAGGATTCCATTCGGCGGTGGCTCTGTTATGTTCTGGGGTGGCATCTACTTTGATGCTCGCACAAAGTTAGTTCCTGTCCGTACGAGATCCATGAATGCTGACTACTATCTTGAGAATATTGTAATAGAACATGTGATGCCTTTCGGTCATTTTGTGGGGCCCAATTTCCTGTTTATGCAAGACAACGCTCGATCTCACGTGGCTAGGGAGGTACTCGATTATCTTAATCAAGTTGATATACCGATTATGCAATAGCCACCAAAAAGCCCGGATCTGAATCCGATAGAAAATATATGGGTTCACCTTAAGAAAAATGTAAAACGTCATATACCTGCACGTAGAAAGCTGAGGGAACTTGAAAATGCAGTTATCACAGAATGGGAGCAAATTCCTCAAGATTTTATCCAAAATTTAATTAGAAGCATGCCTAGGCGCATAAACGCTGTCATCCGAAGTAGAGGAGGCAACACACGCTACTAGTGTCCCAGTTCCACCATTAATTTTGCTACTAGTGTCCCAGTTTATTTTTTTCATTATTACATAGTTTCAACGATTTTGTTATTAGGTCTTAAGAATAATTTTAATTCGAATCTTATAGAGAAATTTGGTAGCTAATTCACTTTTAAAGTATCCGAATAAGTTTTTTCTAACTTTTAGTGTAACCAATGTTCATAAAAAACTATTAAAATTAATTCATTATAGAGATTTGTATGATTTAATATATTGTTGCGTTAATTTTGTCCAGGAGTGTATTATTAGAAGGATATCAAGCAATAAAAATAAAACGATACTGGTATTTTCCGAACGATAATTAGACCGTCTGAACCGTTGCATATTTGTATCTATAAAATTATTTTCACTCTTACACGAATATCCTCTTCGTATAAATCGAAAGTATGTTACCAAAGTCTGACACTGTAATTTAGTGGAACACTAAAAATTTTGCATTTAGTATTTAGGTTGTGCGTTTATCTTTTACACGTGTTGAATAAAAACCGCTTTTTTACATTTTTTTAGTGAAAGTTTACTTGGAAAGGATTAACAAGTTCCACAACATAATTTTTTAAATTTGTTGTTTTGGGTTTAAAACTTGGTATACAGTAAATTAAAGACTTGTTTATTAAATTCCGTTGTAACAAACTAATTAAAAATTTAATAGATTTTTTTCCTTGGTAATGAAAGTGGCTGTTAATTGCATGCGAACTGCGGAGTACACAAGGTAGTAGGGAAATATCTTAAAAACTACAAACCACAAATCAATAAATCAGGGGTTTATCAATTAACATGTGAGTCATGTCCTAAAACATACATAGGACAAACTGGACGTACATTTATACAAAGAATTACAGAACACGAAAAAAGTTTCATCCATAGAAAATCTAATTCAACATATGCTAATCATTTTTTAACAGAAAATCACACATTGAACAAGAATTTCAAAATTTTACACACCCAACAAAAAGGTTTAAAACTAAACCTTTTAGAGACAATGCAAATAAATCGATTAAGGACTACAGGTACTTTACTCAACGACCAGGTAGATTTAAGCAATTCACCATTATTGAATTTATTTTCCTAATTCCAAATCTGTGTGAGTTTTCCAATACTATCAATGTAATTTAATTAGGTGTAATATTATAATTAAGAAATTATATAAAATTGTGAACATTAAACCTAACTTGGCAGTGTAAAATATAGATCTGAAGAAGCTGCATCGACAACGAAACGCGTCATCGCAATTTAAATAAACCAGTGTAAATTGACTAAAACAGTCTTTTATTATATATTTATAATGAATTTCCATCAAGTAGAAGCTACAACCATCCAAAATTTGAAACAAATTACTTTGTTATTGGTAACTTTTTAGTGTTCCGTACGGAACACTTATAAGATCACTTCGGTGTCTGTCCGTCTGTCCGTCTGTCACACCTGATTTTCTCCGAAACTATTTGTCATAGAAAGTTGAAATTTGGTAATAATATAGGAATTGATGGCCTCATCAGAGCCATGTAGTTTTGAAAGTTAAATTTTGACTTAAGGGGTTAGTTTTGGGGGGTGAAATCGGAAGTGAAAAAAAAATTTTTTTTACTAGGTAATCGAGTGTGGTGTCAAATGAAAGCTTGTGAAAACACGAGTAAAAAATATACATATAATGTAATACTAGCGCGCACTTTTCTTTGTATTATTTTTAAAAAAATCGAGAAAAATCGCTGTCCACCCGCCTTATCTCGGAAAGTACTTATCAAAAAATTTTGAAAAAATTCTGGAATATTCTCCTTGGGGTGTAGATTGAACGAAAATTATCACGAGTGCATTACCTGTAATAATTTATCTGATATATAAAAAAAAACAGAAATTTCAAGGTCATCAATTTTCAGTAAAGATTGGAAATAAACTTTGTTGAAACTTATTTGGGGTGTATTTTGTGAAGTCACTGATCGTTTTATATCACCGTAACATAAATTTTCACTTAAGGGATTCGTTATGAGGGGTGAAATCGGAAGTGAAAAAAAAAATTTTTTACTAGATCATCGAGTATGGTGTCAAATGAAAGCTTGTGAAAACACGAGTAAAAAATATATATATAATGTAATACTTGCGCACACTTTTCTTCGTATTACTTTTAAAAAATCGTGAAAAATCGCTGTCCCCTACCTTATCTCGAAAAGTACTGATGAAAAAATTTTGAAAAAATCGTGGAATATTCTCCACGGGGTATAGATTGAACGAAAATTATCATTACCTTTAATAATTTATCTGGTATAGAAAAAAATCAAAATTTCAAGGTCTCCAGTTTTCAGTAAAGATTGGAAATAAACTTTGTTGAAAACTTATTTGGGGTGTGTTTTGTGAAGTCACTGATCATTTTATATGACCGTAACATAAATTTTGACTTAAGGGATTCGTTTTGAGGGGTGAAATCGGAAGTGAAAAAAAAATTTTTTTACTAGGTCATCGAGTGTGGTGTCAAATGAAAGCTTGTGAAAACACGAGTATAAAATATATATATATAATGTAATACTTGCGCACACTTTTCTTCGTATTACTTTTAAAAAATCGTGAAAAATCGCTGTCCCCTACCTTATCTCGAAAAGTACTGATGAAAAAATTTTGAAAAAATCGTGGAATATTCTCCACGGGGTATAGATTGAACGAAAATTATCATTACCTTTAATAATTTATCTGGTATAGAAAAAAATCAAAATTTCAAGGTCACCAGTTTTCAGTAAAGATTGGAAATAAACTTTGTTGAAAACTTATTTGGGGTGTGTTTTGTGAAGTCACTGATCATTTTATATGACCGTAACATAAATTTTGACTTAAGGGATTCGTTTTGAGGGGTGAAATCGGAAGTGAAAAAAAAATTTTTTTACTAGGTCATCGAGTGTGATGTCAAATGAAAGCTTGTGAAAACACGAGTAAAAAATATATATATATATATACATATAATGTAATACTTGCGCACACTTTTCTTCGTATTACTTTTAAAAAATCGTGAAAAATCGCTGTCCCCTATCTTATCTCGAAAAGTACTGACCAAAAAATTTTGAAAAAATCCTGAAATATTCTCCACGGGGTATAGATTGAACGAAAATTATCATTACCTTTAATAATTTATCTGGTATAGAAAAAAAAACAAAATTTCGAGGTCACCAGTTTTCAGTAAAGATTGGAAACAAACTTTGTTGAAAACTCATTTGGGGTCTGTTTTGTGAAGTCACTGATCATTTTATACCACCCTAACAAAATTTTTTATTTTAAAAACAATCAACGTACGGAACACTAATTGTGCAAGTTCAACTTGCACTTGACCGGTTTTTTTTTATTTTATCTGCTACTGCAGTTTCTAGGTTTTCTACATTGAAAATGCAGTAGCAGATAAATAAAAAAAAAAATAAATGACAAATAACAAAGTAATTCATTTCATGGTTATTAACAGGTTTTCTCGAAATCATCGCCACACGGCGAATTAATCTTGCGCCGTGTGGCGCAAAAATTAAAACACAAAGGTTTGGATATATCGAAATTTTTCGAATCTTGCGAGATAACTGAGTCAAAGTCTTCAGAGTCCTTCTTCTAAGCTTTTTATATGTTAAGAGATTAAACGTTTTCAATAGGGTTGGCATCCGGCGATTGTGAGGGCCGCTCTTATTGCGGGCCCATGCGACCCTCTTCGCGACATGATTTTCGCCCAGCAAAGGTTTCTTTAAAGTGCTTCGGAATTTAACATCGTGAGCACGAAGATATTCTCGAATGGTCTCATGGGACAGATTCAAACCCGATTTTCTTAATTTTGCCGCTCCTTAACGCAGCGTCAATTTCGAGTTTCCTGAGAAGAGACACACACGACTGACTTTGCTTACCGAGTCACGTTTTGGCAAATCGTCGACATTTGCCGTCTCGTTAAAACAATTTACCCACTTCTTCACAAACGACGCCGACTTTTTAATATATTTAGCGGCAGCGGAATGTGTCATTTTAGGCCCCTTTGGATGGGAACAAAGAAAGACTACCTCGAACCGACGCGCAAATAAGTGACTCATTTTGGATTTTACGTGATTTCGACATTTCGAAATCGACTGATACTTTTGCTAAAATAAGTCGTAGATAAAGGTTGCCTCTCGCGATTTTTTGTTGAATCGCAAGAATCGTATCTACCAAAAATGAATTATCGCGGACACGTTCTTACTTGACAGACTATAATAGGTGAAGTGATCAACGATAAAATACTAACTAAACATAAAAATGATAACAAAAATACTTCATATTTTCTATTCCACTTAGCAATGGGAACAATTAATTTGTATTCGTTGTATATACGAGCATGTTTAAATATATTCAGAGAACAATTTATTTAAAGAAAGCTACGTATTTAGAACGATAATATAATAAGTTGTTAAACACTACTACATATTCTAAAGGAGTCTGAAAAAAAATGCACATATAATTTTTCCCCTACGTGAACTAAAAGTTGAAATGGTTACACTCTTCGTATTTTTTTTCATGTAAAAATTCTACCGTAATTGAATTAATTCCATCAAAATTTCCTAAAAATGTAAAAGAAATTAACAATTTCTTATTAATGATATTAATAATTCTGAGCTGGTGGAATACCGGCCACAGTATTCCAGGAATTTGCGAAAGAACTAATGCCATTTTGTTGTAGGTTTTTCAATCTATCCTACATAAAAGGAATTTTTCTTCCTGGCGGAAATGCGCTAGGGTTCAGCCGATATCCAGAAAAGGCTAAAATAGCGTGACAGATAACTACTGATCAGTCGCATTGCTTTCAATATATTGAATGTTATGAAAAAGCCTATCAATCAGCATCTTTTACATATCGGGAAGGATTTAACATTAATAACGACCAACAATATGGCTTTCGTAAGCAAAGATCAACAGGAGATCTTCTGACTTATACCACACATATTATAAACAACGCATATGAACATATTGGAAATTATCGAGCGGTTGCCAATCATTAAGTCATTTTTTAAAAGGGAATACGACACGCCACACCAAAAGCGCTATAGGAACAGCGCGCGTCTGGAAAAAGTGATTCACGTTGGTCTTGAATAGCTGTAAATTGTCCTCAGTGGGAAACATAGTCCTAGGCAAATCATTCCGAACGAATAAAGTTCTCCATATTATTTATTTATTTATTTATTTATTTACTGCACTTTACAGATTGATCACAGAGATCTTTCCAATTACAAAGTACTAGAAATTAAATTAACTTAATTTAAATAACATTACATAATAATCTACATACACTTAAAACAACGCACGCAATTTGGTTTTGAATAGACTGAACTTATCATTAAATATATATCTACACTATTCTGGATTCCATTGTATAGCATGCAAGCATTATACAATGGAGATCCCAGGTGATGGTTATTATGGGCTATATCTGATATATAGAAAGTGCTATAATTTCTTGTGGTGTACGTTGGCACACTAAAATATAAGTTGGTCAGAAATGCCGGGTCATCAATGAGACCATTCACTACTTTGTACAAGTAGAGGATGCAATATTGTTTTCTACATTTCTCTAAGGTTACCATCCCATAGCGTTCATGCAACAGTGTAGAAAAGATCATAGAGTTATATGAACCCGTTTGTTCATAATGCATATAACGCATCGTTTTATTCTGTATCAATTGAAGTGTTCACTTGTGACAATTATAAAAGGGTGACCATACTAGACTTTCATATTCTAATATACTTCTAACATAGGTTATGTATAGCTGTTTTATGCAATTTGTACTTCTAAAATCTTTTGTGCTTCTGATAATTAAGCCATACATTTTGTTTGCTTTACTTGCTGTATAACTTACATGATAGTTAAACGTCAATTTGGAATCAAAAATCACCCCTTTCATCATCAAAAATCAGTCCTTTATCTTATCCTCATACAAAAATGGGACATTCTGAATACTATATGTAAACTTTATCGGCTTCAGTTTTCTAGTATAAGAAACAACAGTATACTTACTTACACTAAAGTAAATCTTATTGTCAGTTGCCCATTTTGCAACGTTGTCTATATCATTCTGCAAAATCCGGCAGTCAGCAGGCGATCTGATTTCATAATAAAGTTTTAAGTCGTCAGCAAATAACAGGCAGGATGCATTTTTAACTACACCAGTGATGCCGTTGATATAAAGTAAAAAGAGCAGAGGTCCTAGGTTGGACCCCTGCGGAATGCCGGATGTAGGTGTAAAAGGTTTGGACTCATACCCCTTTATCTTTACTACATATTCACGATTATAAAGGTAAGATTTTAAAAACTCAATTAAATTCACGATGAATCCAAAATCCTTCTCCAGCTTATTTAACAATGTCGCAAATGAGACCTTATCGAATGCCTTTTCAAAGTCTGTATATATGTACAATATCCATTTGACCGCGTCGATTTAAGACATCTGACGTTGCCTGCATTACCGCTAATAAATTACTAATGACAGATCTAGCCTCCATAAAGCCGTGCTGATAAGTACTTATACTATGACGAACCGACGTTGATATATTGTTATAAATAATCTTTTCAAAAACTTTAGCTGCCGTTGAGAGTATTGCAATTGGTCTATAGCTCTTTATATCGTTTTTGTCCCCTTTTTTTAGTGCGATTAGTGTATTCCTAGCATGCACCGTTTTAGGAAGAATTAAGCAGGCTACATTCATCGTACATTTTCCATGAAAATACTTGTAGAATAAACTTAAGTCGCTAACCGTTCTTCGATGTTCCACGAAATCCAGGTTGCTGGTTAGTTCTGGGTTTCCAATCAGACGAATAGAGTCCAACAAATGCAGGGTATGTTTCGAAGCCAAGCACCAACCTTAGGAGCAGACACCAAACATGGGAGCAGAGCACCAAATATGCTTGAATTTGAGCTTTGTACAGAATTAACAGTTGTTGTGGAGTGTAACGCTTTCTAATTCGAAATAATATTCCCAGCTTTTGAGACGTCCTTTTTGCTATGATTGCAACATGTTCATGCTGAGACGTATTTGCTCTCAAATTAACGCCCCGCAAGTTGAGTATCCATGTTACAGGAATGGAGTGCCCTGATATAAGTATGTCGGCTTCGGCAACGTTAACTTTTTTAGAGAACACTGCCGCCTGGGTTTTTGTAGCGTTAAATTCTACTTGGTTACTGTAACCCCAAAATAGAATTTCTTTCAGATCTTTGTCAAGTTGGACGACTTCCTGCTATCTGCGAATATTGGCATGAGTAGCCGATGTTCGAGAGTTCAAAGTGAATGAAGAAATAAGTGTACTATCATCTGCAAAGCTGTAGATTGACAGTGACATTTTATATAATGTGCAAATAAATATGGAATATGTGCATATTTTTTAAATGTGTGAGCTATATTAGCCTCCAGATCATTTACCTCATTATCTAGCGTTTTAAGAATATATTCAAAATCTTCATAAAGGGCAAGAGGAAATTGTCATTTGTTTTTGAATATTGGTAAATTTTACAATATCTCCAGGTACTAAATTACCAAATTTATCAATTTAAGGTTTTTCTGATGCTAAATTAATTCTTACATGATCACATATATCTTATGTCTTATTAAATCGCTACTGTTTGGGAAGGATTGTAAACATCCGTCACAAGAAAATTTTTTTTTCATGTTGGTTAGAGAGATGACTAATTGAAATAAATCAGAAATACAATATGGGCAAATTCCCATTATCATCACTAATTAATAGTACATTAACATTTATTCAATTAGTATTGAAATTATTTTTAGTTTTTTCTAAACGATAAACATTAATTGAAATCATATTTTGAATGTCAAATTTTTTGGTATATTGTTGATTTTAGTACATCAATACCACATCCAATATTGTAGGTAAGATGACACTTCAAATTCTACTCCTGTTGGTGGGTGTAAAGCGGGGACGACTGAGCAGAAGAAGTAATAATCATTATTGTTATGTACGTTAACAATATTATATTTTCTTTTTAATTTCATTGGGTAAGGGAATATAAGATGAAACTCTGAGCGAATTGTATTTGTAAATGCTCTGGAGCCCCCAAACTTTGATGTTATGTGGTTAAAAATAACGACTCAACCAACCACAAGGTTCGTCTGTATCCTCTATCGACCACCAAGTGATACAAACTTTAGAACACTTTTCGCTTCTCTTGCAGACACCATAGATCATTTACAAATTAACTATCCAAATGCCGAAATTGCCATCCTGGGCGACTTTAATGTCCACAACATCAACTGGCTTAAATATTCAAATACTACCGACGAACAAGGTCGTGAAGCCGAATCATTTTCAATCAGTTGTGGCTTGACTCAGCTTATTGATGAACCAACACGGATCCCTGATCGAGACGGAGAGTTCGCCAGTCTTCTTGATCTGTTTTTAACCACCAATCCGGAGATTTACACGGTCAGCGTAAATCCACCGTTAGGTTCTTCCGACCATAAACTACTTTCGACATCGAGTATTCTACCAATCAGTGACAGAGAGGCGCCCAAACCGCGCAAGATTTGGCACTACAAATCTGCTAAATGGGAAGATCTCATGGAATATTTTCGAACTTTCCCTTGGTTGGACGTTTGTTTTCGATCCGACGACCCATCTGACTGCGCCAGGGAGGTTTCCGATGTTATTTTGGCCGGTATGGATGCTTACATCCCTTTTTCGAAGAAATGCCCTTCCAACGGCAAGCCTTGGTTTGATCTAAAATGCAAAGAAGCTGTTGCTTCTAAACATCTTGCATACCGACAGTGGCGTGAAGATCCTAACACCATAAATCGTAACATCTTTGTTCGTGCCAGGAACATATGCAAAGAAATTATCAACGAAACCAAGGAGGTACACAATCAACGGATTAGAAACAAACTTCTCGCTTGTCCTGGCAATTCCAGGTCCTTTTGGTCAGTCGCTAAGGCAATTGGTCAGAATTTCACCAAATCCACCATACCGCCACTCACATGGCCAGATAATTCTATTGCAACGACACCTGTTGAGAAAGCGAACTTGTTGGCTGAACTCTTTGCTTCACATTCTACTGTCGATTTCCAAGGAAATACACCACCTACTATTCCCATAGTGCAGTCAAGGATGCCCAATATTGTCTTCAGACAGCGTACCATAAAACGTATTTTGATGAAGCTAGACACCAAAAAGGCTTCAGGCGCTGACGGAATACCTGCCATAGTTCTCAAGAACTGTGCGAGGGAACTAACACCAGTTTTCTGTAGACTTTTCAACCTATCCTACAGAAAGGGAATATTTCCTTCCTGCTGGAAATGTGCCACAGTTCAGCCGATACCTAAAAAAGGCAAGAAGACCTTGCCAAATAACTACCGACCAATCGCACTACTCTCAATAATATCGAAAGTCATGGAAAAGGCTATCAATCAGCATCTTCTAAAATATCTTGAAGGATTCAACATTATTAGTGATCACCAATATGGCTTTCGTAAAAATAGATCAACAGGAGATCTTCTGACTTATGTAACACATGTTTGGAACAACGCAAATGAACACTTTGGAGAATCTCGAGCGGTTGCTCTTGACATATCCAAGGCATTTGACCGTGTTTGGCACGATGGGCTGTTGGCTAAGCTACGTTCTTGTGGTATGTCTGAAAAGTTCTGTTTGTGGCTCTCATGTTTCCTCAGAGAGCGTTCTTTACGAGTGGCGGTTGACGGATTTCTTTCTAACACCTTCACTATCAACGGCGGTGTGCCCCAAGGTTCCATACTGTCTCCTACTCTCTTCCTCATTTATATTAACGATCTGCTGGAAAAGACCGAGAATCCAATCTACAGCTTTGCAGATGACAGTACACTTATCTCTTCATTCACTTTGAACGCTCGGACATCGACTACTCAGACGAATATCCGCAGACAGCAGGAAGTCATTCAACTTAACAAAGACCTGGAAGAAATTCTATCTTGGGGTGACAATAACCAAGTGGAATTTAACGCTACAAAAAACCCAGGCAGCAGTTTTTTCTAAAAAAGTTAACGTTGCAGAACCCGACATAGTTATGTCGGGGCACTCCATCCCTCTAACATCGTCACTCAATCTGTTAGGCGTTAATTTGGGAGCAAATATGTCCTGGCATGAACATGTTGCAGGCATAGCAAGAAGAGCTTCTCAAAAGTTGGGAATATTGTTTTGAACCAGAAAGCTTTACACTCCACAACAACTGTTAATTCTTTACAAAGCTCAAATTCGACCAACTATGGAATACTGCTCCCATGTTTGGAGCTCCGCTCCCAAACATACACTGCATTTGTTGGATTCTATCCAGAGAAGAGCTGTTCGTCTGATTGGACACCCGGAACTGACCGACGGCCTTGATTCGCTGGAACATCGAAGAACGGTTGGCGACTTGAGCCTATTCTACAAGTACTTTCATGGAAAGTGTTCGAAAGATGTGGCCCGTTTAATTCCTCCCAGAGCGGTGCATATTAGAAGTACACGTCGCGCTAATGCTTCACATCCGTATGAGGTTCAGCTTGTTACTCCTCGTACAACGCTTTTCAAGCACTCTTTTATATGGAGAACATCATACCTTTGGAATGGTTTACCCAGGACTGTGTTTCCCATCGAGTACAATCTACAGCGATTCAAGAACAACGTGAATCGCTTTCTCCGCACACGTGTCGCTCCTGTAGCGCTTTAGGGATTTCCCTGTAGCACGTGTGCTAGACCCATAAAAAAAAAAAAAAAAAAAATATTGACCTCCATATGTAGTAATTTGGAATCCAGCGTGCAGCTAAAGATAATTAAATTTGGTAAAAAATTGAGAACGACCTTTAGTTAGCAGTAAGATTCAGATATGTTCAATCTGAGAGATATCTACAAGAATAAATTTTGTAACCTGTAGAAGTTTGAAGAATAAAAGCGTACTGTCATCTGCAAAGTTGTAGATTGGATTTCTAGTCCTTTTCAGCAGATCGTTAATGTAAATGAGAGAGTAGAAGACAGTATGGAGCCTTGGGGCACACCGGAGTTGATAATGAAGATATTAGAAAGAAATCCGTTGACTGCCACTCCTAAAGAACGCTCTTTGAAGAAACACGGAAACAGAACTTTTCAGACATACCATAAGAGCGTAGCTGAGCCAACAATCCATCCTACCAAATACGGTCGAATGCTTTAAATATATCAAGTGCAATCGATCGAGATTCGTTCAAAACAGTATTCGATTTCGATGTTTGAATTTGTTATGGGATGTTTTAAATTTTAGGATCTATATGCCATAATATGACACAAGTTATTATATAAAACCATAAAAAATTAGGTTTACTAGCCGTGTTTCAACCAATCCGAATGATTTTGTTCATTTGATACCATCTTATTCAATTTACTTGGTATAATTGCCTTAAGGGGAATTTTCAAAAATTCGATTTTTTTTAAGAATTTTTATTCTCTATACTTCTAAGAACTATTAAAAAAATCTAAGAAAATTCCATTCCATTACAAAGTTATGTTAATATGACCTGCCGTCAGATTGGGACCGCTACCTGTTTCAATGCCGCGCCTCTCGGCAGCTGCGTTTTGATTTTCTTTTGTCAACCGATTTCTCTTGAAAATAAAGTCGTTGGAATTTTGCATCCATTGGTGGAGTTTATGATGAGTGATTAATTGACTGTCGCCTTTCGAAGTGTACAGTAGTGTATTTTCTCGCAAATTTTAAAGATGTTCAAACGTCGTTCCACTGATCTCAAAGGAAAAAAAGATTAACGACATATTCGTCCGAAGAAGAACCGAGGTCCTCCTATAGCTGCAGTAATGGAGTCTGAGACTCAATTTACAAGTAAAGTCGCGAAAAAATTACGGGGACAATTAGTGGATGTTTCGTGTGATGAAACTTTTTCGTATTGCATTATTCATTTTGCTGCAATTTTTTTGGGAATCGCTGAGTATCTTGTTTGCCGAGAATGTGATGATGATGTGAAATATGTTAAATAAAGTATACGTGGGCTTTGGTTTAAACTGGTTGTATTTTGTACAAGGTATAATGATGATATTAAAAGCATAAATTCATCCCCACTGATCAGCCCAATGGCATATGAAATAAATAGACGATTTGCATTTATTATGCGCCGTTTCGGCACAGGATTGACGGTCATGCAACTTTTTTGTGATCTTATGGATCTATCAACTTTATCACCCGAAGATGATATGATCATGTGTAATGTCGGAGAAGTCGTGAAAACTGTTGCTGCAGCATCAATGAAGTTTGCTGTTAAAAATGAACAATTAAAAATTGCAAAATAAAAAAATTTAGAATTATGTAGTTATGGAATAATTGTGTCTGGCGATGGCAGGTGGATGAAAAGAGGATTTTCATCTCTCTTTGGTGTAGTTACACTTATTGGACGTTTCACTGGAAAAGTGGTGGACTTTGTTGTAAAAAGTGGTCACTGCAAAGAATGTGAAAGTCATGAAAAAGATAAGGATACTGCAGAGTATGAATCATGTTTTGATGAACATAAAGCAGCATGCTCCGCAAATCACCACGGGAGCGCAGGAAAAATGGAGCCCGACGCAGTAGTAAGTATGTTTCAAAGGCCGGAAGAGTTATGTGGTGTAAAGTACCAGTACTACATCGGAGATGGAGATTTAAAAACATTTTCTGCGATCGCAAAAGCTGAGCCCTACAACGACATAGCAGTGAAGAAGAAGGAGTGTATTGGACACGTTCAGAAACGTATGGGTTCGTGACTTCGAAAGTTAGTAAATGACAGTAAAAAATCGAATTCACTAAAACAAGAATCTGAAACGTCAAAGTAATCTCGACGATCAAGTCTCAGTGCCAATTTCTGAAAATTAGATATTTTTTTAAGGATTTTAATTCTCGTTACTTTGTAATAGAATTTCATTCCTTTACAAACGTATAGCATCAAATGTGACATGGCGTCGGATTGCGACCGCTACCCCTTAAATTTAAGAAATAGAAAGAAGATAATAAAAAAAGCATTCAGCGATTCTTTAGATGAAGTAGGTGTACTAAAATAAACGTGAGAAAAATTATAAACTCTGTATTTATAATAGATAATATATTATTTCCATTACGTTTCAAATAATGACTCTCTTTATTATGTTTCCGCATTACGCGGTAAACTTTTATTAATTATGTTATTAAGTGCAGTAATACTTTTGTAGTAATGCGGGCAGACATTTACTCTAATTATGTGTGGTATGCTAGTAAAAAGTGAGAAAAGTTCCGGTTTTAATGAACTTTTATGGTATGTGAGTGTCTTATTTTTTTATTTATTTTTATATGTACACCTGTTTTACATTAGCTAATTAAACGGTGAAAATAGTTTTTTTTTCTGCATTCGTCTAGATAACTATTTTTGCAGTGTTCCGTACCAAAATTGAAAAACGGAACACTTATGGAATCACGTCGGTGTCTGTCTACACAGCCAATTTTGTGAAAAAAAATTTCTAGGCCATCGAGTGGAGTGTTAAATAAAAGCTTGTGAAACACGACATAATACTCGCACAAACTTTTCTTCATATTATTTTTAAAAAGAGTACTAATCAAAAAATGTCGAAAACATTCTGGAATATTCTCATAAGGTGTAGATTGAATGAAAATTATCACGAGTGAATTACCTTTGATAATTTATCTGGTATATAAAAAAAAATTTTGGAATGGAATATATTTCAGATTCAACTACAAAAATATTGAAAAAAGACGTTTACTATGATAGATACGAAGCAACCTCTCATACCAAAAACTTTGCCCAATTATTCTACAGGCCCATGCGAATTCGACAGAAGATACTTTTCTCAAAATAGTTCTTCAGGTTAAGAAGACCCACGCAAAAACTTCGTTAGAAATTTAAACCTTCTAGGACTGTGCCAAATTTTAACATTTTCGGAAATTAAGAATAAATAGCGAACGTTATAATACTTATTTCGTGCGGAATGTGTTTTTATTCCCTACTTTATAGAGTTTACACCTAGTTTGTATACAGCGGAGTGTTTTTGAAAGTTTTGGTCCTTCGTCGTAACAGTTAGAAAATCTGTGTATGTATTTACGGTGAATCAACAATGAAACTATAATAAAAGGTAAACAATTCTTTACAGGATATGAAGTAATTATTGGTTTTGAATAACATTATTGTCTTTAGTGTTTTTAAAAAGGTAAATTTCTTGTTACCAAATTCGAATCAATTGCCTATTTATTACAGCCATTGGCGTGCATGTTGAAATTTCAGGAAAAAAACTGTAGTGGAATTTTTCTCATTAGTTATAGAGTAGCGCCTTGTTATTTGTTTTTACAATTGCTTTTAATAAAAATAATTACCGGTTTCAATATAATGAGCGATTTTCGTAACCTCCTGTATATTTGCCTACTGTTATAATTTTATCATTTTATTGTACCCCGTAAAATACAGGGTCGCAACAGCCAAAAAATACGAAGTATAACTGAATTTTAATGAAAAATATAAATTTGTTCGTGAAAATAATGTGAGTTCAAATACCTTGGGTATTGATAAGGAAGTTTTATGCTCCCAGACTTTAAGAAACATGCTTTAACAGTCTATGAATGATTTATTTCACGCACAGGTGTATGATAATATACACCGTGATGGTAATGAATTTATAGCAAAAATTTTCAAAGGAAAAATATTATGTAGCCCAGTTGCCAGGGATTCTGAGCTCTCATTAAATGGTAATAGGCTGTATTTTGGCACACAGCTAGTTTTTTTGGACGTAGAATACGATAAAAAAAATTGCGAAAGCTTAATGTACACTAAGCTCACAAAATCCAAAATAAAATTAAAAATTCGGTTTTTCGGTAATTATTCGAAAAATAAAAAAGATATAAAAAAAAACTAATAGCGCTACGTGAAAGAGCGGAAAATTTTACAAAAAAATGGATACACATTTTTTCTAGATTTTTTATATTAGCTTGAGAATTTATTAAAATTTCGGATAGGTGATTCAAAAAGTTGAAATAAATAAAAACCCAGTGGTAGAGGAAGAAGACATAAAAGACAGTTGGAGAAAGATCAAGGATAACATTATCAACGTACCAAAGGAAGTACTCGGGGAACGTAAAATAAACAGAACATTAAGAAGACCGAATAATACACCTTGGTTCTGCGAGGAAGTGAAATTAAAATGCCAAGAAAAAACAAAAGCCTATCTTAAATATAGATCAAGAAAAACCAGAGAAACATATGAAGAATATAAGACCGTCCGCAGTGAAACAAACGAGAAAAAAGGAACTGGAACAATGGGAAAAATTCTGTAAAGAAATGGAACATGACTTTTATGGTATGCAAAAGGAAATTTGACGCGAAAGGAAATGAAAGAATTAATAGAAGTAAGTTATATCGAAAAAGATACATGGATAAATTATATATGTATA
This sequence comes from Pachyrhynchus sulphureomaculatus, assembly GCA_019049505.1. Classification (NCBI taxonomy): domain Eukaryota; kingdom Metazoa; phylum Arthropoda; class Insecta; order Coleoptera; family Curculionidae; genus Pachyrhynchus; species Pachyrhynchus sulphureomaculatus. Next base: position 5,026,527 of record CM032446.1, on the reverse strand, counting down.
TATATATATATATATATAATATATATATATATATATATATATATATATATATAATATATATATATATATATATATATATATATATATATATAATCCTAAGTTTAACCACTGGGAAACGCCCTTATAAGGAGGACAGTAACAGGGCACTGGTGTTGCCAGTGCCCTGTTACTGTCCTTCCTCTTTCTTATATATATATATATATATATATATATATATATATATATATATATATATATATATATACGTGGGTAAATCAAATATAAACGGTAATTTTTTTTTATACGTTTATTGAATAACCTTATACACAAATCATTGATTTAACATTTTTCAATATAGTCTCCTGCGTGATCTACACACTTTTGCCACCGATTTGGAAGTTTCCGTATTCCCTGGTCATAAAAGGTTTGAGGGCGGGTTGTAAGCCAATTGCGCACGTGTTCCTCAACTTCTTCATTGCTTCCAAATCGCTGTCCTCCCAGTGATTCTTTCATAGGCGCAAACAAAAAATAGTCACAGGGGGATAAGTCAGGGCTATAAGGAGGGTGCCTCGAGGGTTTCCCAGCCCATTTCTTCCAGTGTATCCCTTGTCAAAGCCGCAGTGTGAGGCCTGGCGTTGTCCTGGAGGAGAATGACATCTCTGATGGACATGTCCCGTCTTTTCTTTCGATAGGCGGCTTTTGCCAACCGTAACAACTGGCAGTAGTAAGCCGGATTCACCGTACCTTGATCGTGCAGGAAATCGATCAGTAAAATTCCCCTAGAGTCACAAAAAATCGTTGCAAGGACTTTTCTAGCAGAGAGACGAGTTTTGGCCTTCATTGGGAACCTTCATTCTTTCTTCGCCACTCCTTACTTGCCATTTTGGACTCTGGAGTGTAGTGATGTACCCACGTCTCATCACATGTCACTATGCGCTTTAAAAAGGCCTCCCCTTCTTGCTGAAATCGATTCAGAAGCCTTTCAGCGATCTCCGACCTGACCTGTTTTTGGTTTTCCAGTCAACAACCTTGGAACCCATCGAGCAGTAATTTTTCTGAAACCGAGTCGATCAGTAATTATGGATTGAACACTTCCATAGCTGATACCCACGTGTATGTATATATATATATATATATATATATATATATATATATATATATATATATATTTATATATTTATTTATTTATTTATTTATTTATTTATTTATTTATTAATTTTTTCCTAGATTTTAAGATCATGTTACGTCACTGTTTTTCTCCCTATAATTTATATTTTTCTCCATTTTTATATTTATTGCAGTGTTTACTAACTTTTAAGCAGTGTAGAATTTTTGAGCCGTTTATATTACAGTGTGCATTGCGGGTTATCTACTGGATTTATTTAATTCGCATCTAATGCGTCGATTGGCTAGAGTTTGTATCCGGGAAGTAGCCATCTTGAAGACGTGATTTTACGGAAGGAAGAAAAATATTTAAGGCTCCGGATGACATGGATCTTGGCTTTTTCCATCGTATAGCCTCAAAAGGCTACATCATGTAGCCGTAGCCAGGTCTTTTTTCCCAGCCGAGATGAAGTAGGGCAGATATTTTGTGAAGCCAAAGTAAGGGATTTTTCTTCAGAAAGCCGCTCAGTAGGCCTTTTTTATCAAGTTGTCGTACTGATATATTAGTGATGCAGTAATGCAAAAACGGTTTTAGTGTTTAAGTTCAAGGTCTTTTTCCTTGAAGTATCCCGCTTATTCCCAGACCTTCAGGGGCCAAGAAAAGTTTAGTAGCCCAAAGGGAACTGGGGTAGCCAAGGTAGAGACATCAGTGTTATGAATATCTCACCAGGACAGGCTAAAGACTCATAAGAAAACCGTAAGTCATCAGTATATCAATCCGTAGACCTAATTTCCCGTTGACAAATGCGTTTTATATCGTATCGAACTGGTAACTCGTGAAGTCAACCTCACGAACCTTCAACATCGTGTTTAACAAAGCTTTAATTAAAAATCCTGATTTAAAGACTCTATTTAATAATATCACCTATTAGGCTAAGGGATTTTTTTTAGTAATAAGAGTAATAGTAGTGTAGCGAAGTTAGAACTTTTAATTTTGTCATTAATAAACTTTTTTTTTTTATTTAAGGCTAGCGTTTCATTGAATCACCTGTTTTACCTTTCAGGATGCAAAGGTTGTACCATGTCAAAATCATTCTTAACAACTACATAACCCTTCAGTATTTTTTCATTTTTTTAGCTGAAGCTATATTCTTTTTATTTTAAAATGAATGGTGCCCAAAATCCGTACAACCAAAAATTTTAAACAACTATAGAGACTATTTTCAAAAGACGTACAAAAATGATCTCTTACCCATATTACTCTACCAAGAAAAACTGAGCTAGTGTACGTCTAATTTCTTTAGTTCTTTTAGTATTAAGATCCACTCAATCCATTCTCAGAAATTATGAAAGGAGAATGCTAAAAATAGCGCCTCAAAGTACAGGGCGATAATATTAAAACGTAACAATATATAGCAGTTGTATAATACAACACAAAAATTTGGCACCCGAAACACCAGAAATAGTAATCAACTAAACATCAGAAATAGATGATAAACAGGTAGAAGCAGCTCTTAAAAAATTAAAAAACCAAAAATCAGCTGGTAAGGTGGAAATACAAAATGAACTATTAAAATATGGAAGAGTGAACCTGACTAAAGAATCGACAAAGCTTATAAACAAAATAATACAGGGATCGTGAATACCAGAAGAATGGAGACCAAGTATAATGATACCGCTTTTTAAAAAAGGAGAAAAAAAACCGATCCTAATAATTAACGAGGAATTAACCTCTTGTGCACAACTTTATATCTGGCAAAAATTGTTACCAATAAAATAACTCCACTTATACAGTTCCACATTATATTAGATGAAATAATTAAACAGGTAAAACCAAAAAAAGGCTAAAAAATGGGCATTAACGAGATAAAAATATTGTTACGTCGACGATACTGTCCTAGTCACTGAGAATGAAGATGAAGAGATTATTGTTTAATACAACAGCAAAGAAATTGATGATGATATGAAAATATTGGTTGAAAAAACCAAATCAGTAGCTATCTCCAAAGAACCAATTAGGTGCAAGCTGGAAATCGATAATCAGATTATAGAGCAGGTGATGACAATTAAATATTTAGGAATTAAATTATCGTATAACAACAACATAGAAGAAGAAATAAAGGAACAAACAGTAAAAGCCAATAGAATAGCAGGATGCTTGAATGACACTATTTGGAAAAATAAATACTTGAGAACAAAAGTAAAATCTCGTATATATAAATCTGTAGTTCGACCAGTTATGACCTACGCAGCAGAGACAAGACCAGAAATACGCAAAACTCAGAGATACTTACAAACAAGTGAAATAAAAACATTAAGAAGAATTGCAGGAAGAGTACTTTGGGATAGAGAAACAAATGACAACATAAGGCACATATGTGAAGTAGAGGACATTAACACGTGGATAAGAAACAGAAAACAAGAATGGAACCAACACATATAAATTGAGTAAAAGTGAGTTACCATGGGCCAGACAGGTATCATTTTTGTATTGGTACCGATATGTAGACGACATCTTTGCTTGTTTTAATGGTACAGAGCGTCAACTTGACAATGTTTTTAACTATATAAACTCAATATATAAAAATATTAAATTCACTATGGAACTAGAAGTCGAAAATAAAATTAGTTTTCTTGACTTAACGATAACCAGACATTAAAACAAACACAAATTCTCTATTTTTCACAAACCCTCACATACAGATACTACAATAAACATAAAGTCAGGTCACCCTACAACACAAATTGGCAGCTTACCACAGTATGTTGCATAGACTTGTAAGTGTCCCCTTATCTGTAGATGATTTTAATAAAGAATTAAATCTAATAAAACAAATTGCTGTTAAAAACGGATATTCTCCTGACTCCATAGACTCAATTCTAAACAAAAAATTAAAAAATAAAGCTATTTCTTTAGTATACCCTAAGAAAGAAAACACAGGGAAAAAATATAATGTTTTAACCTATTTTGGTAACACGTCAGAGAAAATTAAAAACCACTTAAACAAATATAATATCAACATAGCTTTCAGAACAAATAACTCGTTAGGAAAATTCATTAAAAACGCAAAGGGAAAACAAAATAGATCAAAGAAATCTGGAGTGTATCAGTTGAATTGTGGTTCTTGTCATAAAAGTTACATAGGTCAGACAGGTCACTCATTCGAAACTCGGATTTCAGAACATAAAAGAAGCTATTTAAAAAACAAAACTGACTCAGCGTACAGTAATCATTTAACAGAATCAAAATCTTTTTTACGATAAATTTAAAATTCTACACATACAAAACAAAGGCGTAAAATTAAACCTATTAGAAAATTTAGAAATAAATAGAATTAAAAATTCAGACATCATATTAAACGAACAAAAAGATACCTGTCTGGCCCATGGTAACTCACCTTTACTCAATTTATACAATTAATAATCTGAATGGATTTCCCAGCAATATTCGTTAACATATATGTTAGTATTAATTTTATTACCTATCTACCTTAGGATATTTGTATAAATGTAACAACACTAATATTCAGTATCATTTTGTATCAGACGAAGCTATAGTATAGCGAAACGCGTCATACAGTTTCAGTGAAACTAAATAAAGTGGAAATTTGACAAAATCAGTCTTTCACTACATTCGCTATGAATTTCCATCAAGTAACAGCCACAACAATTCAAAGTTTTAAAAAAAATAATCTATATACTATTTTATTTTGTAGGCTTTCCCGTTCTTTCATTTGGTGCTATTAGTTTTTCGATATCTTTCTTATTTTTAGAGATATTTGCGAAAAACCGAATTTTTCATTTTCCTTTCGATTTTGTAGGCTTAGCGTACGTTTTAAAGCAGCAATTTTTTTTTATCGTATTTTACGTCCAGAAAACCACCTGTATGCCAAAATGCAGCCTGTTAACATTTAATGAGAGCTTTTCGTCAAAATTTGCCAGGTACGAATGGGCTAAAAAAATCAGCCATGGAAAAAAACTTGTATACAATTTCAGCTTTTATTGCTTTTAAGAGCTCGATCGACTATTAATAAACCCCATCAGCGTTGTTTAAATATTCATTTAGACATTTTATATACTAAATTCCCAGATAAAAAATTATACTTACCAAGAGATTCGTCTTTTAAAAATCATAACTGGACATCGCCAAAAAATTCCAATTATACCAATACAAGGCAAAAAGAAAGTGCTGTCTTGAAAGAACCTGCAACGTTATTGTTCACTCACCGGACTGAGGAAGATCGAAGTGGATTAATGTTCTTCGAAAAAGTGCCTGAAGATAAAAATTTCCATTTTTAATTATCGAATGAATGTCCTCATTTTTTTTTTTAATGATACTTGTCATTTAATTGGAATTTGCAATTTCCTTTACATTGGCTTTTAATAGAGAAATGTCAACACAATATGTACCAAGGTAGGAGGGTCGTTCCGAAAGTTCTGGGCCTGATATAGATATGATGCCAAGATGACCAAATTATTATGACATTTGTTAAGGGTTCTTTACTAGATGGCGTGCTGTGAAGTTTCAGACACGTGTGTTTAGTTGTATTCTTGTAACGATTGTGTAAAGAAACAAGTTTTGACATTTTCTAAAAAATGGATAAAATTGGAGTGCGAGCTGTTATAAAATACTTCGTTTTAAAAGGTTTAACTCCTGCGGACATTAAAAAATAGTTATATACCACATTAAGTGATTTGTCCTCTTCGTTTTCGACGATTAAAAAGTTGGCTGTACGTAGTCGTACATCCATTCAAGATGCTAAACGCTCAGGATACCTGAAAACCTTTATTACTGACGAGATTGTGACAAAAATTCATAATAGCATCCTAAATAATCGCCAAGTGAAGATACGCGAGCTTGCAGACATTATAAACATTTCCATAGGTTATGTCTACTATATTTTGCAGGAACTTGTATGGGAAAGCTTTAAGTTCGTCTGGTGCTACTATACTAATCATAAATCATTTTCTTTTTGTGACTAAAAAGTGTCAAAGTAACTTTCCAACGTTTCGCCTACAACATCTGTACTCTTAGAAATCCAGCACTGAAGTGTTTTAAGTTCAAAGCTTCGCTCAATTGCAGGTCAAATCAATTCAATTTGACATGGTCTGTAATAAAGAATTTTGATTTCTTATCTGATTAAAGATGTAAAAGCATCTATTTCGTGTTAATAATAAAACCTGTTTAATTTTCTTCTTAAGCCCGTTATACAGGGTATTTTCTAAGTTAGAGAATATTTCCTTGATATGTTACAGTACTTACTAAAAGCAAGATTTTTAGTTTCAGACCAAAAACGCATTCGAATGAACATTTTCCAAGAGAGTTTAGACTTGTTTAAACATGGGGACAGTAGATGAAAGATGGATTCATCATTAATTGTCAGAGACGATAGAGCAGTCGAAACAAAGGGTTGGAGCAAATGAAAGTGTGCTCTCGAAAGCAAAAACGGTTCCGTCTGTAAGAAAAGTCATCTATACAGTGTTTGGGGATTTTCGTAATATTGTGCTCATAGACTACCTGGAGAAAGGTAGAACCATTCATGCTTCACTACTGGACGAATTGAAGAGTGCTATTCCGGCGAAACGACCACATCTCGCAAAAAAGTGCTTTTTCATCACGATAAAGTGCTTTCATCCACGACACTTCGAAGTGTTTCCACATCTAGCGTATCGCTAGATTTGGCTATCAGCGATTACTTATTGTGTTTAAACCTAAAAAAAATGGCTGGCTGGACGAGGATTTACTTCGAATGATGAAGTTAAAGTCGAGACTAACGCTTATTTTGCAGAGTTGAATAAATCTTGTTATAATCAGGGTGTTAAAAAGTTGGAAAATTCTTAGACTAAATATATCGGACATCGGCTACTCAGACGAATATCCGCAGACAGCAGGAAGTCATTCAACTTAACAAAGTTCTGGAAGAAATTCTATCTTAGGGTGACAGTAACCAAGTGGAATTTAACGCTACAAAAACCCAGGCGGTAGTTTTTTCTAAAAAAGTTAACGTTGCTGAACCCGACATAGTTATGTCGGGGCACTCCATTCCTCTAACATCGTCACTCAATTTGTTGGGCGTTAATTTAGGAGCAAATATGTCCTGGCATGAACATGTTGCAGGCAGAGCAAGAAGAGTTTCTCAAAAGTTGGGAATATTATTTCGAACTAGAAACCTTTACACTCCACAACAACTGTTAATTCTTTACAAAGCTCAAATTCGACCAACTATGGAATACTGCTTCCATGTTTGGGGCTCCGCTCCCAAACATACAATGCATTTGTTGGATTCTATTCAGAGAAGAGCTGCTCGTCTCATTGGAGTCTCGGAACTGACCGGCGGCCTTGATTCGCTGGAACATCGAAGAACGGTTGGCGATTTGAGTCTGTTCTACAAGTATTTTCATGGAAAGTGTTCGAAGGATGTGGCCTGCTTAATTTCTCCCAGAGCGGTGCATGTTAGAAATACACGTCGCGCTGGTGCTTCACATTCGTATAAAGTTCTTGTTACTCCTCGTACAACGCTTTTCAAGCAGTCATTTATATGGAGAACATCATCCCTTTGGAATAATTTGCCCAGGACTGTGTTTCCCACCGAGTACACTTTACAGCGATTCGAGAACAACATGAATCGCTTTCTCCGCACACGTGTCGCTTCTGTAGCGCTTTAGGGACTTTCCTGCAGTACGTGTGCTAGACCCATAAAAAAATATATACATTGATTTGCAAGGAGACTATGTAGAAAAATAAATAAACTAACCGGCCAAGTGCAAATTAAACTTGCGAAATTAGTGTTCCGAACGTTGATTGCTTTTAAAATAAAATTTTTTGTTACGGATGTATAAAATGATCAGTGACTTCACAAAACACACCCCAAATGAGTTTTCAAGAAATAGATGCTTATACTGCACTCTGTCGGTGACTTATTTAAAGTCTTTCCAAACAGAGCGGCCAGCAAGGCTGACACTTAATTGTAGAAGCTCATCTTCCCGAACTTGCCGCCCGAAGGCATAGATGGCGTTGGTGAGGCAACCAAAGGCGAATTGAAAAATCCGCACTTCAGGAGTTCCCAAAGTGTTCTTTGTATTTGCCGAACCATCACAAGACGTGTTCCTCCGTATCACGATTCATCAGTTGGGCTAGATTTCAAGAAAGCTTGTTTCCGATCTTTATTGAAAACTGATCACCCCTTGAAATTTTTGTTTTTTTTTATGTACCAGATAAATTATTAAAGGTAATGCACTCGTGATAATTTTCGTTCAATTTGCACCCTATGGAGAATATTCTAGAATTTTTTCAAAATGTTTTGAACAGTACTTAAATAATACAAAGAAAAGTGTGCGCAAGTATTGTATTATATATATTTTTGAACTCTTGTTTTAACAAGCTTTCATTTGACACCCCACTCGATGACCTAGTAAAAAAAATTTTTTTCACTTCCGATTTCACCCCCTAAAACTAATGCCTTAACTCAAAATTTAACTTTCAGAACTACATGACTCTGATGAGGCCATCAATTCCTATATTAGTACCAAATTTCAACTTTCTGTGTCAAATAGTTTTGGAGAAAATCTGATGTGACAGACCGACGCACAGTGGGGAAAAACGAAAAATCGTGTTTCAAAATTGTCTAGAGCCTTCAATTTTGGTTCGATTTGGACGACTTTTTTTTTTTAAATTGAAGCTTATTAAATTCCGAACAAAGTTGTCGGAGCCGATTTTGCAATTAAACTTTTGTTTCAAAATGGCGGACGTCTTCAAAATGGCGGTTTCTGATTATATAGCGACTGAGACACAGAAAACGCTTACAGTTTCAAACCAAGTTGTGCTAAAATGCGTGTATGTACGTTTTTTTATGTCGCAGATAATCTATCTAATATCACAGTTACAAGATTAATAATAATGAACCCAAAATGGCTGCCATGAACAATAAAAGTATTATAAATATGAATAAACGTACCATTATTATTTTGTATCCATAACATTTGCATAAATAATTTCTTTAAGGTTGTTAATTATAAATATGTTTTAACAATTGACTTAAAATGACAAATCAAGTATGGCGGATGCCAAAATTGAATCGAGCAAGAAAGTTTCTCTGTGGCATTTAGACTGTGGCAGTCAGATCATTCAAGTTATTCAAGTTTAGTTGCGGGATTTAAATTTTCATGCAGTTATTCCTGCTGTAAATTTTAAGTATCGTAGACAATTTTCTAGCAGATACAAAAAACAGCGATACACGCAGAAAAGGAGAGCTCACACAGCTAGAAAATGGCTACAACAGCTAAAACGTTTTGTTAAAATAGGGACAGCTAAATATTTTGCTGCACTAGCCACATTGTTTGCTGTTGTAGCAAAAAAGTGGCTGCTATTGCTAAACAGTGGCACAACTTGGTCTGAAACTGTAAGCGTTTTCTGTGTCTCAGTCGCTATATAATCAGAAACCAACGTCCGCCATTTTGAAACAAAAGTTTAATTGCAAAATCGGCTCCGACAACTTTGTTCGGAATTTAATAAGCTTCAATTTAAAAAAAAAAGTCGTCCAAATCGAACCAAAATTGAAGGCTCTAGACAATTTTGAAACACGATTTTTCGTTTTTCCCCACTGTGCGACGGACGGGCGGACACCGAAGTGATCTTATAAGTGTTCCGTATGGAACACTAAAAAGGATATCTTTAATCTGGCATTTTCTTTGTTAGGCTAAGAATTTTAGGAACGACTCTCGTATTTATTGTGATAATGATGATGTCTGAGGTGTAAGTGTGTCAAATGTAGTATTATTTTAATATTAAATGACTAAAGGTTAGAAGTTAAAGGTGTAGCTTATGACGAGTTCTTTGCCTCCTGCTATTTAAAACTTTTAAATTCTGCAATTAATTAAATTGATTTTGCGCTTATTTTTTGCATCTCCATAACTAGTAAGTATACGGTAAATTAAACACATATTCGACATGTTTCGCTATACAGTCTGCCAAGTAAGAACGTGACCGGTCATATTCTTGAAAAAAATGCGTTTTGAGAATATTTTTTGCCATCAATGTATGTTATTCTTTGGTGTGCTAACAATGGCACAATTACTTTAGTAATTTGTCCAATCGCCTTCTGCATCAATATTCGCCTGCAATCTTCGAGGCACGCTGTCGACGGGTCTCGTGAAAATAAAGGCACAATTAGATTTTCGAGTTTCGGAGTCACATTGCCTACCGACCTACGTTCTGGCATGTCGTCGACGTTTTTCGTGTCGTTAAAATGATTTACCCACTTCTTCATAAACGATACCGATTTTATAATATATTTAACATATGTTTTTTTTTTAAACGGAACAACCTATTTTCTAATTTATTTTTAAATTCTGCGTAAAATTTTATAACTTTTTTTTATTAATAATGTTATATACTTAACCAAGTAGTTTTTCTAATATTTCAATTTTTTAAAAAAATACTAGTTTTCAGTTTTGTAAAAAATTGCCAGTATCGCCATTGTTTCTGAAGGTGGAATACTCATCATTAGTACGAGCGTTCTATAGAGATTGAAAAAAATATATATGTAAAGAAATTTGAGTTAGATGCTACAGGGTGTTCAAAATAAATTTGTACATTTAGGCTATTTTAAATTGAAAAATCTCTAATTTTTTAAATGGTTCACCCCGTATATTATTATTTTTTCTGATAGATTTTACATAACCTTCCAGCTTTTATTAAGTATGTCATATACCTATTTCTAATAGTGGGTTGTTTGTCCTTATTTACTAACATATTACCTAAATTAAGTTTGTTATAAACTACTGTATTGACACTCTTGAAATTTGAATTTTTTGGCAGTTTTATTTGTGATACTGGGTATGTAATTTAAAAATTTAGAATTTGTTTTCGGTAAGTCTGGAACGCTATCAAACTCTCGTTTACGTGGACTGTAATTATTATTCTTAGCTATTTTGCTGGTTATTTTATTGTATCTATGGAACGGTGACATTTTGATTTTTCAAGATTGGTTACAGTGTTTATATAGCCTGTCCTAAAATATAAGATCCTGATTTTTGCCGTTTTAAGTGGGCAATATAAAAATTCTGACCTTTTGTTTATGATAGGTTGCAGATATGGCCTTAAAAAATTTTATTCATTAATGCAAATAAATAAAATTATAAGTGTTTTTGGAGATGTTTATTTATAGATGCATGTAAAAACAAATGGATAAGAAGTATAAATATACAGTTTGAATGAATGGGGTTTACAAGAGGGGACATATTGTATAAATAAAAATATATGTTAACTTAAGCCTAATGCGGTTTTACTATCACTGTCATCAGCTGAGGTAATTATCAGTGGTTTTATATTATTTACATAAATATATGAATCTTCAACTTTAACAACGTGCTGAATGGAATTCTTCCAGCTTTCACAAGGTATATCATTTATAACTTTTTTTACTAATGCAACCACTGACACGCTTAAAGTAGGAGAAACATTTTGTGCCCTTATTTTTGATTTAACTTGATGCCAAATATTGGATTAAATACACAATAATATGGAGGAAGTCGCAAAACAGTGTGTCTCATTTTCTCAGCCATTCTATTACAAACATATTTCTTTTTCAATTTATAGTCTTTCAAAACTTCCAAAAGATCACTTTTTTTATAACTAAAGTCAAAATAAATGTCACTTTCTAACATATATTCCTGTATTTCCGATTTGGTGTTGGCTGCATTAGGAACCTTATTTAGTAGGCGACTATGGTAACTTACATTGTCCATAACTCACACTTTGTTCGGGAACATTAGGCAAAAGGGAATTTTGAAACCAATTTTCAAAAAGTTCTGCGGTCGTGTCTTCGTGATAGTCCAAACTATGATCTTTTATGTTTTTTGCAGATAACAGTAGGCAATTTGAAACCCAGCCCTTTGCAGATCCAGCATGCAAAATGGTTATTCGTTTACCTTTATTTGAAGGTGCGTTAATCTGACATTTTGTACTGCTGTCAACACACTCTTTTTGCACAGTGTCATGGGTATCGAACCATGTTTCGTCAAGGTAAATTATTGGCCAATTCTTTGATCGATACTTTTTAATTTCTTGGAAATAAGTATGTCGCAAGATTCGTAATCTTTGTGACTCCATCATTACTTGCCTTTTGTTGATTTTTCGGAACGTGAATCCCATTCTTAAGAGAATTCTGTGAAGGGTTGATCGGCCACAAAGTATATTGGACCTCCTCATCCTGGACCAGTTTTAATTTTATGTTGTCTAACGTCGGCACCAACTGCTCTTCATACATAGAATATATTTTTCTCCCTGATGACGTCTTTTTCACAATCGTCTACATGATGCATTTGAAAATGTTTCCATTTTTTCCTGTTCCTGAGTGATGGTGTTCCTACAATACCCTTAATCGTAGAAATTGGGGTTTTTGTTAGTTCACTGTTTTTTTGCAAAACACTTTATTCATTCAAATTTCTTTTTACCAAACTTTTTTCAATATTTATTTAGCGTCAAGTGATAAATGTTTTCACTTGCGATAGCGACTATTGCAGTCTTCCCACGGACGCCATATAATTAAAATAGAACTGTTAGGTTGTAAGTAAAACTAAGAATAAAAATAATAAAAAGTATGTTTGGAATCTTAATGGGGACCTGTGGTCATTAGGCCTATATTATCAAATACTTCAAGGGCTCCAAACTGGGTTGCAGGTTAGTAAATATATAAGTAAAAAAATAGATCCAATGTGATTGCAGGTGCAAGTGAGGGAGGTATGCAAAGCAGGTAAAATAAAGATACGTTTATCGTAATACCTGGCAACTATGCACAAAACCATAATCGGGTTGTTTATTGCCCCATTGAAAAAGCAAAAAGGCAGGATCTTATATTTTGGGATCTACCATACTTGACAAGATCAGTGGTTGTGGATTTTCGATAGATATTAAATTTAACGGGTTATTGGATTTTTTTATTTTGATGTCTCATAAGTTTATCTCCATGTTTTCATCTATTTCCATTTTGAATATGTTAGTACATAACAAGGACAAATAACCTATTTTACAAAAATCTGGTGTATATAATCGAGGGTCAGGACTGAAGTGATTTACGAGGGACGTGAAATATGTTTTATTTTTCAATATAATCTCCTGAAACTTTAATACATTTCCACTAATCCAATATCATCAATAAAAGTGCAATTCTCGAAGGTCTGCAAAACATGCATCCACGGTTGCAGTAATTTCGTCATTTGATGTAAAACCCTTTCCAGCCAGGATTTTTTTCAGGTTTGGAAACGTCAAATAGTCAAAGGTAGCCAAATCTGGTGAATACGCTGGATGTTCAAGCAATTTATACTTTAATTCGTTGAATCTTGCCATCGTCAAAACACTTGTGTGAACATGTACATTGTCTTGATGAAAAGATGATTCTTTTCTTCTTTAAAGCACGTCTTTTCTCACGAATTTTTGCATTCAACTGATTCAAGAGGTTACAATAATATTCAGATTTAATTGCTTTACCTTTCTGAAGATAATTGATCATTAAAATACCTTTAAAATCCCTAAAAACTGTTGCCATAACCTTTCCTGCTGATTTAACCGTTTTTGTCTTTTTTGGTGTACTATCACCGCACCGACTTCAGTCCATTGTTTCGACTGTTCCTTCCGTTCTGGTGTATAGTAGTGGATCCAAGTTTTACCAATAGTTATAAAACGAGGCTTGACTCTCATTTTATTTTGCTTCAAACGATCCAAACACGCTTGAGAAATACGCATTCGAAAGAGTTTTTGGTCAATTGTCAGCAAATGCGGCACCCATTTTGCACAGAGCTTTTTCATATGTAATTCTTCATGCAAAATATTTCCAATTCGTTCTTTCGAGATGCCTATGGCCTCAGCTATTTCGCGCATTTTCATTCATCGATCTAAGGACTTGTTGAATGATTTGTGGTGTTGTAGCAGTTTTTGGACAGAATTTGCATAGATCATCTTAGAGGCTTGTACGAACAGATTTAAAAAGAGCATCTCATTTTTCACAGTGGAAAGTGAAGGTGATGAATCCTTATATACGTTTAATAACTTGGGAAAAATTTCTGTTGGCGTTAAACCATCCAAAACAAATAAGTTAATCATTGCACATTTTCTCCATTTTGAAAAAAATCAGTGACTAGTCAATATTAAACATCTGCTACTACTCGAATAAATTGACAGAGGGAAATAAAATTTTACACGTGTTTATATAAAGGATTGAACTTTCCAATACAATTATGGTTTTACAGTTTCTAAGCCCATCTTTGTGTCAGGTCGAGAACTTTTCAGACAGTCCTCGTATATTGGACAAACTAGTAAAAATTTAAAAACCAGACTGAAGAAACATTGTCATGCAGTTTTAAGAATATTATGAGTACTGGTATGTCTCCACATTGTATAGAGAATAAACACTATAGATACAGGTTACGTCACATTATTACATAGTGGAAAGAAAAGCTGACGGTTAGACCTTTTAGAACAAATAGATATTAAGAAATCTTTAGGAACTAATCTATAATATATATAAAATGCAACGTCTCTCTGTCTGTCTGTCTATCCGTTAGTGCGCTTATCACTGGAGAACCACTTATCCGATTTACGTGCTTTTTTTTTTAAACATACATATGTTCTCTTTGGCACAATGATACTACTCAGTATATATCACCACTACACCTCCTGATGAAGCTAACATGGTTAGCGAAACGCGCGTCGAGTGCAAAAATAAAGTGTTTGGTGTAGTGGTGATATATACTGAGTAGTTAAAACCTCGTAAAAGATTCAAGTCTCGAATAGTTGTCAATTTTACTTTAACTTTCTAAACCCTAAATATATATATTAGTAAAGTAAATCCCAAGATACAAGATCTTGTCTTTTTGCTTTTTCAATGGGGCAATAAACGACCCTATTAAGGTTTTGTGCATAGATAGATACTTTTTATTATTTTTATTTTTAGTTTTACTTACAACTTACAATGTAACGGTTCTATTTTAATTATGTGGCGTCCGTGGGAAAATTGCAATAGTGGCTATCGCAAGTGAAAACATTTATCACTTGACGCTAAATAAATAGTGAAAAATGTTTACGACAGTTTGGTAAAAAGAAATTTGAATAAACAAAGGGCTTTGCAAGAAACCAGCGAACAAAAAGCCCAATTTCTACGATTAAGGGTGTTGTAGGAAAACCATCACTTGAGAACAGGAAAAAACGGAAAGATTTTCAAATGCATCATGTAGACGATTGTGAAAAAGACGTCATCAGGAGAAAAATATATTCTATGTATGAAGAGCAGTTGGTGCGGACACTAGACAAAATAAAATTAAGACTGATCTAGGATGGGACCAATATACATTGTGGCCGATCAACCCTTCACAGAATTCTCTTAAGAATGGTATTCACGTTCCGAAAAATCAACAAAAGGCAAGTAGTGATGGAGTCACAAAGATTATGAATCTTGCGAACTTACCTTGACGAAATATGGTTCGATACCCATGACACTGCAAAAAGGGTGGGTTGACAGCAGTACAAAATGTCAGACTACGCACCTTCAAATAAAGGTAAACTATTATCTGCAAAAAACATAAAAGATTCTAGTTTGGACTATGACGAAAACACGACCACAGAACTTTTTGAAAGTTGGTTTCAAAATTCCCTTTTGCCAAATGTTCCCGAACAGAGTGTTATAGTTATAGACAATGCAAGTTACCATAGTCGCCTACTAAATAAAGTTCCTATTGCAGCCAACATCAAATCGGAAATACAGGAATATATGTTAGAAAATGACATTTATTTTGACTTTAGTTATCTTTTGGAAGTTTTGAAAGACTATAAATTAAAAAAGAAATATGTTTGTGATAGTATGGCTGAGAAAATGGGACACACTGTTTTGCGCCTTCCTCCGTATTATTGTGTGTTTAATCCAATTGAACATATTTGGCATCAAGTTAAATTAAAAATAAGGGTACCAAATGATTCTCCTACTTTAAGCGTGTCAGTGATTAAATTAGTAAAAAAAGTTATAAATAATATAGCTTGTGAAAGCTGGAAGAATTCCATTCAGCACGTTGCTAAAGTTGAAGATTCATATCTTCATGTAAATAATATAAAACCACTGATAATTACCTCAGCTGATGACAGTGATAGTGAAACCGAATTAGGCTTAAGTTAAAATATATTTTTATTTATACAATATGTCCCCTCTTGTAAACCCCATTTATTCAAACTGTATATTTGTACTTCTTATCCATTTGTTTTTACATTCATCTATAAATAACGTCTCCACATTTATAATTTTATTTATTTGCATTAATGAATAAAATTCTTAAGTCCATCTCTGCAACCTATAATAAACAAAAGGTCAGAATTTTTATATTGCTCACTTAAAACGGCAAAAATCAGGATCTTATATTTTGGGACAGGATATAAGTATAATTTTGTGTACTAGGTTACGTTTGATTTGTAATTGATAAATATATTTTTCTACATTAAATTATGTTAAGTTTAGTGTATATACAGATAAATAATAAAGTATCTTTTTAGGCATAGGTTATGTATGATTTAAAATTCGTTGTGTTATAATGTAATAGGTTTAGGAAACAGTTACAAATATATATTTGTACGAGTACATTACGTTATACTATGTTTAGAGTTCGTGATGTAGATGTCTTAGAAAAACTTCAAAAAACTATTTTTCTTTTTACATTAGGTTATGTTAGGTTTGGAGTTCCTGGTTTAAAAGCCTTAAGTTTAAGAAACATCCATCTGATCATTTATCTTCTTTGCATACGGTTATCATACGATATAATTATTTAAAAATGAGTTCAAATCATGGTCAATAATCAAATATCCGTCTAGGCAGATCGATAGAGATATCAAAAACGAAGATTACAAAAGAAAATTATTGAGATTCCTTGAAAATTGCGTGAGTCTCATTTTATTGCCTAAAAAGGTGTTTTTTGGAAAAAAAAGCAATATATATTGATAAATTAATAAAAATCATGGTAAATTATCAAAAATCCGCCCAGACAGATCGATAGAGAAATCAGAAACGAACATTATAAAAAATAAATTATCGAGATTCCTTGAAAATTGCATGACTGAGGCTCATTTTATTGGTGGTGTTTTTTGGACAACAATATTTTTATATATATATTTTTAAATTAGTAAAAATCATGGTAAATAATCAAAAGTCTGTTCAGACAGATCGATAGAGAAATCAAGAACGAAGATATTAAAAAAAAAATTGCTCCTTGAAAATTGCGGCCAGAAAATTAATTTGGGTGATAATTACATATTGTCGCCATAGTGAGACGCCTCCCAGGAAAAAGTAATGTCTGAACTTCATAAGCAGCACCTATAACTCAATCTTTAATAGATTCGGCCACTTGCAATAAGAGTTTGCGTGATTAAGAAGGCAATTAAGTACTTTGCGCTTATTGTGCCGCAAAAACTAATCTAGGAATAAAAAGAGTAAACATAATTCATACCCCAATTTTTTTTAATGATGTATTGGAAACCACAATATCGAACGATTTCACACAATTTAATATACATTCACTATTATTTACCAGAGAAATTAATAACTGTTATCCGTTATAATGGTTCTTTTCTAATTAAATTAGATTCTTCACACCTGATACTCTTCACTGATCACACATATTCAAATACATGCGTAATATATTTTTTTCACAAGTTACTCTCAACGATCACGTCACGGGGAAAAATATAAGTGTTTAAATTGTACCCTGGTACCTACTAACTTAAGTACGAATGTAGTACTACGATCAGCTGATATCGATAGAAAGAAGAATCGTGAATGCCTGAAGAGGAAATTGAAGAGAAATGGCAAGTTACGAGGATTGAGAATAAAATATGTGTTTCTGCAATTTGATTAAAATCGAATCAAGTTTATTCAATTTTTGGATCGTGATTTTTTAATTGTAATTAGAGCTTTAGGCTAAAAAATATTATAGAAACAAATATTACAGCGTCCCTGTAGCTAAATGCATCCTTAAAGCTCATATGCCTCGAAAGTTCCATGCCGTCTTTTACTTTCGCCTTTTTATGTATTACCTGGAGTGAAAAGTCTCGGGACTTTCAAAGAGACGACAGCACAAACAAAAAAATCATATCATTTTCAGTTAGTGTCAACTCTCAGAAGATTCGTGTAAAATTTTCATAACATTTTGTCTATTAGTTTGCAAGTTACTGCTGTTTTGACGCTACTTTTGATTTTTGGAAAACGATGAAACAAACAGAATTTCGCGTGTTGATTAAACATGGGAATTTTTTTTTTATGGGTCAAGCACACCCGCTGCAGGGAAGTCCCTAAGGCACTACAGGAGCTACACGTGTGCGGAGAAAGCGATTCACGTTGTTCTTGAATCGCTGTAAATTGTACTCGGTGGCAAACATAGTCCTGGGCAAATTATTCTCCATATAAAAGACTGCTGGAAAAGCGTTGTACGAGGAGTAACAAGCTGAACCTCATACGGATGTGAAGTATTAGCGCGACATGTACTTTTAACATGCACCGCTCTGGGGAGAATTAAGCGGGCCACATCCTTCGAACAGTCTCCATGAAAATACTTGTAGAATGGGCTCAAGTCGCTAACCGTTCTTCGATGTTCCAGCGAATCAAGACCGCCGGTCAGTTCCGGGTCTCCAATCAGACGAACAGCTCTTCTCTAAATAGAATCCAACAAATGCAGTGTGTGTTTGGGAGCGGAGCCCCAAACATGCGAGCAGTATTCTATAGTTGGCTCCACTTGGTTACTGTCACCCCAAGATAGAATTTCTTCCAGGTCTTTGTTAAGTTGGATGACTTCCTGCTGTCTGCGGATATTCGTCTGAGTAGCCGACGTCCGAGCGTTCAAAGTGAATGAAGAGAAAAGCGTACGGTCATCTGCAAAGCTGTAGATTGGATTCTCGGTCTTTTCCAGCAGATCGTTAATGTAAATGAGAAAGAGAGTAGGAGACAGTATGGAGCTTTGAGGTACACCGGCGTTGATTGTGAAGGTATTAGAAAGAGATTCGTCTACTGTCACTCGTAAAGAACGCTCTCTGAGGAAACATGAGTCACAAACAGAACTTTTCCGACATACCATAAGAGCGTACCTTAGCCAAGAGCCCATCGTGCCAAACATGGTCGAATGCCTTGGATATGCCAAGAGAAATCGCTCGAGATTCTCCAAAGTGTTCAATTGCGTTGTTCCAAACGTGTGTTACATAAGTTGGAAGATCTCCTGTTGATCTATTTTTACGAAAGCCATATTGGTGATCGCTAATAATGTTGAACCCTTCAAGATATTTTAGAAGATGCTGATTAATAGCCTTTTCCATGACTTTCGATATTATTGAAAGCAGTGCGATTGGTCGGTAGCTATTTGGCAAGGTCTTCTTGCCTTTTTTAGGTATCGGCTGAACTGTGGCACATTTCCAGCAAGAAGTAAATATTCTCTTTCTGTAGGATAGGTTTAAAAGTCTACAGAAAACTGGTGCTAGTACCCTCGCACAGTTTTTGAGAACTATGGCAGGTATTCCGTCAGCGCCAGAAGCTTTTTTGGTGTCTAGCTTCATTAAAATACGTTTTATGATACGCTGTCTGAAGACAATGTCGTCGCATCCTTGACTGCACTATGAGAATAGTAGGTGGGGTTTTTCCATGGAAATCGACAGTAAAATGTAAAGCAAAGAGTTCAGCCAACAAGTTCGCTTTCTCAACAGGTGTAGTTGCAATAGAATCTTCTGGCCGTATGAGTCGTGTTATGGTGGATTTGGTAAAATTTTGACTAGCTGCCTTAGCGACTGGAATTGTTGGGACAAGCGAGAAGTGGATTGTGTGCCGCCTTGGTTTCGCCAGCCAGAACCTCTGTTATAAAGCAGTTTCCAATTCACTTCGGCTTACCTCAGGAATTTCCTCCGAGCCGACGTTAAGAATATGTTTTTGCTGTTGATTTGGATTTGGTATAGTCAAGAAATAGTTGAAATAATCAATGTTTCATACTCATGTGTACCTCTTTGTTTAGATTTTCTTTCTTCTATGAGTTTAATTGTTTCGGGAGAGTATTTATTCACTGTCTGCTGTTAGTAGGACATTCTTTTAATTGTTAATTCGATACTAGATGTAGTTTTTTTCTGTAAGTTGGCTTATTTCCATGTTTTTTAAACTGTCTACTAGTTAGAGTTTACTTTTTAATGTTGTTTGTATCTCGTCTATACCAATAAAATGTAAATATTTTTCCTCTGAAACAAGAATGTGTATTAAAGAATAAATTTCGATTCCAAAATCTAATTATAAATTTATGTAAAGGAATTGTTTAGTTAACATTCCTGTCAATATCCAGAGACTGTTAAGTAATATCACGACGGAAAAACTTTTTAGTTGCTTAGGATCCCAATTAAAATTTTAAATAATTTGAAAAGGCTCTCTTCTTTAATATTTAACTTTCATATAGGCCGTGTTTGGCGAAGTGACTTATTTTAATGAGTACCATAACCTATTAAAAAATGCTCTAAATTGGAACAAATTCTTACATTTAAGTATTATATTTTCTTCCTACGTAATTTTATAAGACGATGTTGACGATTCCTCGTAATGCAGACAGAAATGAAGAGTTTCAAAATATTTAATTGGTCACGCTCGAAAAAAAATGTAGGGCAGGCGAGGTGTTGCCTTTATTCTTCATTTGTTGTAGGATGTTTATTCGTCGGATATGCCTACCTCTCTCTTTCACGTGGGTACGCCATATACGCGTAATGGGTATAAATTGTGTGACCCAAGAAAATCTATAACGTGTAAAGGATTTCGACAAAGGTTGATTTATTTTAGTACTGCAAACAAAATGGTAACATAAACCCGTATAAATCTATAATATATATAAAATGCAACGTCTTTCTGTTTCTCCGACTATCTCTCCGTCCGTTAGTCCGCTTATCACTCGAGAACCACTTATCCGATTTACGTGCTTTTTTTTAAAACATACATAAGTTCCCTGGCCAGGTTATAGAATATATTTTATTACATTAGGTAACATAAGGAATAAGCAGTGACGATAATAGCGAATCAAGTCGGAAAAAAGTTTGCCGCTAGCGCGTTCTCTTGCAATACACTGCCTAAACCATTAAATATGGAACAATATCATGTAACAAAGAATACAATATATATAGAATGCACAAACATCTCTTTGACTGTTTATCTGTCCGTTAGTGCGCTTATCATTCGAGAACCACTTATCCGATTTACGTGTTTTTTTTAATTCATACATATGTGCTCTGGCCACGTTCTATAATAGTAATAATAATTCCACAAAAACACAGCTGAAAGAACTCTTCAAAATCACAGAAATATTCACCATAGATATCAATATAGAATTTGGTATAAGTAAATACAAAGTGCTCCACATCAACAAAGGCCAATGGAAGGGCTAGCATGAGACAGAAACCATCAACAATGAAACACTCGATAACATGTTCGACAAAGAAACATACAAATATCTAGACTTCGAACAAAGCACCAAACTCAACCACACTCAGATCAAAAAAGAGCTCAAAACCGAATTCAAAAACAGACTCACGAGACTTTTACAAACAAAACTCAACTCCAAATATTTCACTAAAGCCGTCAATACGTTCGCTATACCTATACTCACATATTAATTTGGTATCATCAAATGGTCACAAACAGACATAGAAAACATTCACATCCTTATACGTTCTCAATTGACCAAATACAGGAAATTACACCCCAACGCATGCAAAGAAAGACTTACCATTGAGAGGTAGGCAGGAGGAAGAGGAATCATAGATATTAGGTCACTACACACAAAACAAATACAAGCACTTAGGAAATTCTTTCAAACCAGCCTACACACAGCAACAGTGAAAGCAGACAAAAACTACACACTTCTTGACTTATCCCGGGCAGACCACCCAGCAGACACACACAGTCACACCCAATTACAACAGGAAAAGATGAAAAGTGGTAAAAAAAAACACTCCACGGAAAACACAGATACCACATAGAACAAGACCACGTAAATAAAAAACAATCATACACCTGGTTACAGGATGGGCAGCTATTCCCTGAAATAGAAGGCTTCTTACTTGCCATCCAGGATAAAGTCGTATTAACCAGAATCTACCAAAAGTACGAGGCTGGTTTGAAAAGTCTGTGCAAAGTCCGAGAGATGGCACCACCGACGCGTATCGAGGTCACCTTTAGTTAGTAGCATCTCTTGAATGAACGCACACCAAGTTTCAGCCATATTGGTCTATTTCTTTGTGTTTGGCATTCGTGTGAATCAAGGAAGTCGAGTGATTTTCAAGAAATGGACGAAAAAGAATTTCGTGTGGTGATTAAACATTACTTTATGAAAGGCAAAACGCCTCAGGAGACTAAAGAGAAGCTTGATAAACATTATGGTGATTCTGCACCTTCGATTAGAACAGTTTATAAGTGGTTTCAAAATTTTCGGACTGGCCATATGGGCACAAGTGACGCTGAACGTTCTGGACGGCCAGTGGAGGTTACGACTCCAGAAATCATTGATCAAATCCATGATATGGTGATGGATGACAGAAGAGTTAAGGTGCGTGAGATTGCTAGTGCTGTGGGCATCTCGACTGAACGGGTACATAATATTTTGCATAAACATTTGGACATGAGAAAGCTATCCGCAAGATGGGTGCCGCGATTGCTCACGCTTGACCAAAAACGGAATCGTGTGAAGTGTTGCAAGGATGGTTTGCAGCTGTTCCAGAAGAATCCGGAGGACTTTAAGCGTCGTTTCGTCACTGTGGATGAAACATGGATACATTACTATACTCCTGAGACTAAACAACAATCTAAACAATGGGTTACCAAGGGGGAATCCGCACCAAAAAAGGCGAAGACCATTCCTTCGGCCGGAAAGGTTATGGCAACTGTCTTTTGGGATTCGCAAGGGATAATCCTCATCGACTATCTGGAAAAGGGTAAAACTATTACAGGTGAATATTATTCATCGTTATTGGACCGTTTGAAAACCGAGATGCAAGAAAAACGCCCGCGATTGGCCCATAAGAAAGTCCTTTTCCATCACGAGAACGCACCAGCACACACCTCAGCAGTTGTGGTCGCAAAATTAATGGAAATAGGATTCCAACTCGTTTCACATCCCCCCTATTCTCCAGACTTGGCTCCCTCGGACTACTATTTGTTCCCCAATTTGAAGAAATGGCTGGCGGGACAAAGATTTTATTCAAACGAGGAGGTGATTGCAGACACTAATGGATATTTTGCAGACTTGGACAAATTCTATTATTCGGAAGGGATCAACAAACTAGAACATCGTTGGACGAAGTGTATAAGCCTAAAAGGAGACTATGTCGAAAAATAAAAAAGGTTTATCCCAAACACATAAGTAGTTTTTATTTTTGCACGGATTTTTCAAACCAGCCTCGTATATCATCAAAGACCCAACAATTACAGAAGACAGATGCAGGAAATGCCACCAGCAGAAAGAAACGATCGAACACATAACAAGCGGATGTAAAATATTAGCCGGAACGGAATACACAGCCAGACATGACCCAGCTGCAAAAGTAATTCACTAAGCACACACATACAAACTCATAGAAAACACACCAAAATCTATACTTGAAAATAAAGATTACACGCTCTACTGGGACATCAGTATCCATACAGTCTCCGCCAATAGACCCGATATTACTTTTCAGTGCAAAAAAGGAAAAGTAACCTATCTAATCGACATAGCTGTCCCCAACGACACGAACATCCAAGCGAAATAGATAGACAAAATCTCCAAATAAACAGACCTAGCAACAGAAAATAAAAAAGCTATGGAAACAAGAAAAAGTCATCATTGTCCCCCTCATTATATCAGCCACTGGCTCATGGAACTACATTGACCAAATGTGAGAAAGAAGAACTTTTTTGTGATATTAATAATAATCTATATAATATATATAAAACGCAACGTCTCTTTGTCTGTCCCTTAGTGCGCTTAGCACTCAAGAACCACTTATCCGATTTGCGTGCTTTTTTTTCTAAAAACATACATATGTTCTCTGGCCAGGTTATAGGATATATTTTATTACGTTAGGTAACCTAAGGAATAAGCAGTGACGATAATAGTGAATCAAGTCCACGCAAGCGAAGCCGCGGGCACGTCTAGTCTCTCATAAAACAACGAAGAAGAACGTCGTTCCTCTCTTTTGATTGAGCTTGTACCTTAGCAGGTACCGATATTATAATTACACAAATTTTTTTGGTGTCTTAACCAGAAATAATACAAAAATATCAGGTTTATTGGCTTGTAGACGTCCGTACGAAACCCTTATAAGATCACTTCGGTGTTTGTCCGTCTATCTGTCTGTCTGTCTGTCTGTCTGTCTGTCTGTCCGTCTGTCACACCCGATTTGCTCCGAAATTATGTGACATAGAAAATTGACATTTGGCACTAATATAGGAATTGATGGCCTCATCAGAGTCGTGTAGTTTTGAAAGTTAAATTTTTACTATAGGGGTTAGTTTTGAGGGGTGAAATCGGAAGTGAATAAAAAAATATATTAAGTGATCGAGTGGGGTGTAATGATGAATTCAATGAAATCAAAAATATATATAATAAAATACTTTCGGACACTTGTCTTCGTATTATTTTTAAAAAATTGCGAAAAATCGCTGCCCTTCCTTATCTCGAAAAGTACTGATCAAAAAATTTTGAAAAAATTCTGGAATATTCTCCACAAGGTTTAAATTGAACGAGAACTATCACGAATGCATTACCTTTAATAATTTATCTGGTATATAAAAAAAACAAAAAATTTCAAGATCATTAGTTTTGCGTAAAAATCGGAATAAAAACTTTGTTGAAAACTCATTTGGGCGGTGAAGTGAAGTCATTGGTTATTTGATACTTCCGTAACAAAAGTACCGTACGGAACACTAATTGCGCAAATCCGACTTGCACTTGGCTGGACATTCATAATTATTTCGTTCTTTTCCGGAAACGAAGGTAGTTTGAAGATTTCATCATTAATCTAAGATAATTTTATACACCTTACACACAGCGCCATATATGTGTGATGATTCAGAGTAAAGTGAACAGGCTGAAAGTAAATGCATGCATGCTTTATATGGATGTACGAAGATATACCATAAATTGGATACACTGAAAGTAGATGTATAAGTGATTTTGTTTCTTTGTTGCACTCCCTACACTTCATGTTCGTCAGTTGGGTAAATCGACTTCGGTACAATAAAATATTAATCACTCCACACCCTGACAAGCTAGTAGAAATTCCTTTTTATTTTTCTTTTCTTTTAATAGCGTACACCCGATTCTTATGGTATTCAGCCAAATATCAAGATTCTTTTTGAATTAAAATCTGGGACGTCACATCTAGCCTCTAGCTCCAAATTCGATTCAGAGATTTTCTGTATGATTAGCATACTCTATACCCACCGTACTACCAAAGCCAGCTATTATATGCAGTTGTGTTTCCTCAAAAATCAGCAAAAATTCCTCATCATCATCATCATTAGCTTATTTCATCCACAGTCGGATGTAAGCCTCCCCAAGTTGTCTCCAATGAGCTCTGTTGTTTGCTTTTTGCATCCAATCGTGTCCTGCTAATCTTTTTATGTCGTCTGTCCATCTTGTCTGTGGTCTTCCGCTGCATCTTTTATGTTTTTTAATCCTCCATTCAACCATACGACGTGTCCATCTGTTATCACTTATCCTTGCGATATGCCCAGCCCTCTCTCTATTCGTTTCCTCAGTCTTGAGGGTCGTGATCTCTATGGAATGACTTCACTGTTCTGTTCACCATTTCTCTCCATTTCTCTCGATCCTCTGCCAAGTGCAACGATACATGGAGTGGTTGATCCATAACTTGTTTTATTTGATCTGACCATCTTGTTGGTGAACGGCCTCTCCTCCTTTTACCCTGGACCTCTCCCATTATTATTAGCCGGTCTACATTATTGCCTGGCCTTCTAGCTACATGTCCAAAATACTGAAGAATTCTTTTCATGCATAGTGATGATAACCTTACAGTTACATTTAGTTCATTCAGTATAGATTGATTAGTTCTTCTGGTGGTCCAGGATATTCCCAACATCCTCCTATAGCACCACATTTCAAAGGAATCAATAGATTTACGTTCCTTTACTCTAAGTGTCCAGGATTCTACACCCATATGAAAATATTGGAAATACTAAGGTCTGTACGAGATTTAATTTCGTTCCTTTAGTTATGTACGGACTTTTCCATATCTTAGTAAGTCTCGTCATAGCATTTCTTGCTAGGGATATTCTTCTTTTTATTTCATTCTCGCATCCTCCCATACTACTTACGGATGATGCTAGATATACAAAGGTTGTTACTCTCTCAATGCCATTGAGTAAGTCGGATCTTACCATTTGGTCAGACTTATCGACTATCATCAGCTTCGTTTTGTCCTTATTTATGGTCAGACCTAGTTTCTCACTTTCTTGCTCTATCCGATTTAAAAGTGTAGCCATCTCTTCCTCGGTCGCTGCAAATATGGTGGTATCATCAGCGTAACGCAAGTTGTTTATTCGCTCACCTCCTATTAGGATTCCACCATCCCATTCATTCAACGCATTTCTCATTATAAATTCACCATAAACATTAAATAATGTAGGAGACAGAACACAGCCCTGTCTTACAACTCGACGAGGATGAAACTGATCGGATATTGTATTGTTTATTCTCACCACTGCAGTGCTGTCCAAGTAGAGGTTTTTAATCAGTTTAATCAGATGATAAGGAACACCCATTTGCTCTAGTTCCTCCCAAAGCTTTTTCCAGTTGACAAAATCAAAAGCCTTATTATAGTCTATGAAGCACATTACCATAGACACGTTATACTCTCTACATTTCTCTATCAATTGTCTTATTTTAACAATCTGATTTCTTGTGCCTCGTCCTTTAACGAATCCCGCTTGTTCTCTAGAGATTTGTTGGTCAACATAATATCTTAAACGATTATTTATAATATGTAGTATTACCTTACTTGGATGTGATAATAGAGATAATGTACGATAATTACTACATTTACGGGTAGAGCCTTTCTTATGTAGTGGTATTATTATAGAAGTCGTCCAATCGTTCGGCCATATTCCAGTTTTCCAGATGTTACTACATATTTTATAGATCATCCCCACTGTGTCATGATCTAGTTCCTTAAGAATATCTCCCGTGATGTCATCGTAGCCAGGTGCCTTATTGCTTTTCAGTTTCTTAACAGCATCCTCTACTTCACTCCTCATTATTTCAGGTTCTTGCTGCGTGGTATTGATCTGTTGGTGTATGTCTTGTTCTTGTGCATCATAATAAAGATCTTCACAATATTCTCTCCATCTGTCTATTATTCTTTCTTTCTCTGTAAGCAGTGTTCCATTTTTATCCTCGATTGCCCAAGTTTTAGGTTTGAAATCCTTATCTATCTCTTTAATTTTTTTAAAAAGATCTTTAACTTGATTTTTCTCTGCATATGCTCGTACTTCTTTACATTGGTTATTGAGATATGTATTCTTATCTTGTCTGCAGTTCTTCTGTATAAGTCGGTTTAAATCTTGGTACTCTTTTATCTGCTGATAATCGTTTAGTCCAGTTTTCTTTACGTTTTTCCTATGTTCTATAAATTGCCATGTTTCTGCAGACATCCAAGATTTTTTAATACATTTTCTTACTCTTTGAGATGCTATTTCTTCGTGGGCATCTTTTATCGATGTTTTCACTTTGTTCCACATCTCTTCATTATTTCCAGGATCTTCATTATATTGGATATTTCGGATATTTTTATTTACTAGTTCCGTAAATTGTTGTTTTTCTGGAGGATATATCTTCATTCGTTACACCTTTATACTTTTTTGAGAAGCTTTGAGTTTAATACGAAGAACTGTAACTAGAAGTTGATGGTTGGAATTACAGCCCAATTCCACATTAATATACATATTCGTTATATTACATCTGTCACTTTTGATCTTCTTCGGATCTCGATGTTAGGAATACGATCTTGGAGTCTAATATTTAGCATTCTTCTCTCCATTGCTCTTTGGATTACCTGGAGTTTATATATTATACTTTTATTTAAAGCCCACATTTTAGTGTCTTGTGTTAATAGCGGCAGTACATGTTAATTTAGTACTCTGGCTTTTATGCGGGGATGATAATTTACCAATACGTGTTATTAGAGAGGTTACAGATTCTATCTCAGAGCCTTTATCCTATATCATTAATTTATGTTTTGATACAGGTGTATATCCGGAACTTGTAAAAAATTGCTTTAGTAAAAGCAATACACAAAAAAGGGGGTTTACATGAGGAAAAAAAAAACTATAGGCCAATATCGCTGCTCTCAAACGTAGGTAAAATATTTGAAAAAATTATAAACAATAGGCTAATCGATTTTTTTGAACGCAACTCTTTATTTTCCAACAACCAAAATGGATTTCGAAAAAATAAATCTACAGTTAGAGCGGTTTATCAAGCATTAATTCATATACTAAGTTCTTTAAATAATAAGAAGCTCACGATGGCAATGTGCATTGACCTGTTAAAGGCGTTTGATAGTGTCAATCATAATACCCTATGTTCCAAGCTGGAATCGTATGGTGTTCGGGGAAATGCATTGAATTTGTTAGCATCATACCTGGAAAATCGAACACAACAGGTTATGGAAATTGATGATTTTGGTAGGCTTATAATTTCCCACAAGATCGGCGTGTCGAGGGGTGTTCCTCAGGGATCAATATTAGGACCTCTCTTGTACATTATATATACGAATGAACTCAGTAGAATATCCGGAGAATTGACTATACTTTACGCAGATGACACTATATTGATCTTTAGTGAGGAGAGCCCGCACGCAATGCTGACCAGTGTGCAAAGAGCGTGCGAAGCTCTTGATGGATACTTTTCGGCTCATGACTTATTAATAAACGCTCAAAAAACATAATGCCTATTTTTCGGCAATAGAATAGAAAACACTTTATCTTTTATATATCAAAATATTAATATCCAATCGTCCGAACGTGTTTCCTTCTTGGGGGTGGAAGTAGATCAGAGACTGGACTGGAGAGTGCATATTGAGAATGTTGCGTTGAATGTTTCAAGGTATTGCTATGCGTTAAGAATTATTTCTGAAAATGTTGGAGTCGATGCTGCTCTGTCAGCTTATCATGCCTTTATACAGTCAAGAATAAGATACGGTCTTATCTTTTGGGGTAATTCACCGGAAATTGAAAGAGTTGTAATTCTTCAGAAAAAATGTATTAGCCGCGTGATAGCTGTAGAAATGTGTTTAGAGACAGAAAGATCTTAACCATAATTTCTATGTATATCTTGGACAGTTTTATGTTTGTTCACACCAACAGCGATATTTTTGAGACTTACATGAACAATCACAGGTATGCCACTAGACATAAATTGAATCTGCTTCCCGAAAAGTGTAATTACAGCTACATACCGCAAAAGGTTAATTATGTCATATTAAAGATATATAATAGTTTCCCAGAGAGTGTACGTGCGTTATGTAAAACGGAAGTAAAGAGACTTTTAACCAAATATCTGCTTCAAGGGGCTTATTACTCATTAAATGAAGTCCAGTTGAAATTAGCACAGGGATTTGATGGCTCTCTCAGCAGAGGTGGTTTCTTGTCTTTTCCGTTGTGCCTCTTATTTCATTGTGTCTTTGTTACTATATTGTAATTTTGTTTTGTATTATTTACTATTTTTTACTTTTCTTTTATTAAATTGTAGGTTACTGTAAACTTAGTTAACATTGTTTAATGCCTATTGGCTTATAAGTGTAACCTATTGTTATATGAAAACAAATAAATTATTATCTATCAAATCAGTTATTATCTATTGTATTTGGGACGTCCAATTTAAATGTGGATTGTAACCTTCCGAACGCAGACCAAGTTAACGAGGCTCTTCTAACCAAGTTAGCCTTTAAGTTATTTTTCGATATTTCGATTTTTTATCCTAAATATATGAATGTATCTTTCCTATTTTTTCATCTTCTGTTAACAGTTTCTGGCTGTTATCTTCAGTTTTATTGTTCAAATGTTTGGTTTTGCTGAAGTTTATTTTTAGACCTATTTTTCAAGAGTTATTATAACAATAATAATAATAATAGCTTTATTCCCAACAGTAAGAACCATTTACAGGGAAAACAAGAAAGAATATGAATGAAATTTTCTCTTAAAACTAAGGTACTAAAGTAACAACAAAAATAGACAAAAACAACAAAAAAAAAGAAGAAAGAAAAAATAAAAATGAATAAAGAAATTAAATAAATCAGTGCAGTACAAATTAGAATAAAAGTGAAATAAAACAAATATTAGTTACATACATCCAACAAGCAAAACCAGCTTCTAAAAGAATTTTTATAAATGTCCTATCAAGTGAAATGATCTAAACATATTGACCGAATCTTATTTTCGGTGTCTGCAAAAAATGTCACATTCATTACTAATTAAGTTAAATTTATTGCGCATAACATTGATTGGTTCAATTAACCTGAGATTAGTCCTAGCATGTGAACAAACAAAAGTAGCAGTATTTCGTGAATTAATTCTGGGCACCAATATAGCCACCTCCGATAGCAGCTGAGGACAGTCGATGACTACAATCTATACAAGAAAATTGTAGACGAATACTCTCTGCGAGCCTCATGTGATTGAAAATTAAATCTCTCCAATAACAAAGAGTTCTCTATTCCTCTCATTGGATAGACACCATCTACCTTATATGGTACATATTTTAGAAATCTTTTTTGAACTCGTTCTAGCATTAGTTTGTAGCGTAAATAATATGGGCTCCAAATAAGAGAGGCATACTCTAGTTTGGATCTCGCATAAGATTCATATAGCAGTATTAAAGATCGTTCACTATTAAAGCTTCTACAGTTGCGCACTATAAAACCATATAGACGATTGGCTTCCAGCGGCAGCGTTACGTTATTAATGTGATTAGAAAAATTCATTTTGTTATCGAATACTACTCCCAAGTCCCTTACACTGTTGGTGCGCCCGAGAGTTGACGTTCCTAGTGAATATTCATATTTTATTACATGGTTTTTCCTCGTCACCGACATAATTTTACATTTAGAAATATTCAAGTCTAATTTATTGTGCTTACACCAATCTTCAAGCACGCAAAGCTTAGTTTGAAGCACTTTACAGTCCTGAATACATGTGACGGGCGCGTACAGCTTGAGATCATCAGCGAAAAGCAGCCTGCCACAATTCAGAGTATCACAAAGGTCATTAATATATAGCAAAAATAGTAGGGGACCAAGATCGGATCCCTGTGGCACGCCCGAGGTTGCGGTATAGGAACCGGAAATATATCCATTTTAGTGTACTGACTGAGAGCGGGCCCCCCAAATATGAAGAAAACAAACTACACGCATCCACACCAAAATCCATACGCCAAAGCTTCTGCAGCAAAACGAAATGATATATTCTATCAAAGGCTTTAGAAAAGTCCGTGTATATTACGTCAACCTGCCCTCCTGTATCTAATATGTTCTCTGTAAAGTTTGTATAAACTCCCAAGTTTGTTACAGTGGAACTACCATCAATAAATCCATGTTGATGGGTTGACAGAATACCTCTAACCTGAGTATAAATGTGATTATACAGAATTACTTCAAATAGCTTCGATAAATTGTTCAGAATAGAAATAGGTCAATAATTGTTTACCTCACTACGTTCGCCGGACTTGAAAATAGGGCACACCCTCGTTTCCTTCCAGCGTCCATGTTAATTTTTAACACCAGATTAAATATGTATTTTAGAGGCACCATAAGTGCACCCATACAATCTTTAATCACAAAAGATGGAATACCATCAGGTCCTGTGGTCAGCCTGTTATTTAATTCTATCAGCATTTCTTGTAATTCTTCTTTTGTCTTGGCGATTAGAGTGACATTATCTGCGAACCTGAAGTGAATTAATCGTTAGTATTCCTTTAGCAAAACTTACCTTGTCGAAATTACCTGAAAAATTAAGGCTGTCTACCCATCTGTCCAAATATCCATCGCCCACTTGACCATATGTATCAAGTGTCGTTTCTGAAACCGGATATGAATAATATTTTTTCTTATATTTTGGGTCAGTAAAATTTGCTTGTTCTGTTATAAAAGTAAAATTTTCAAGAGGATGTTTACCATTTCATATAATTGCCTTGTTCAACCCAGTATCGAGACTTGTGCATGTAATTTTTATACAAATATTTATATTGCCGCTGAGACAGGTAAAAGGTGAGAAATTCTCGCTAAACGGCCACAGAAATATTATTTTCAATTTTCTTCCATGCCCACAGTTTTATTATCTTCGACTAAAATTTTATTAAAAATAAGGAGCGCTCTATTTTCTGTTTAAAATGATATTATTATTTTCAATAGAAACAATATACTGATAAAACCTGTTATAGTATAGGATTCGTTCCACATTATTTTTCAGAATAAGGCTTGACGGCCTTTCATCGTGACTTTACCTACACAGGTATAGAGAAAGATCAAGAGCTGAATGAAAATAAAAAAATAACTAGAATCGCCTTGATTGAAAACGTGTCGTGTCATTATTCGATTCTTGGTAGCATAGTTTTTAGCGGTTATAAAATAATTCTATACATTTAAAAAAAAATCGGTGCCACTGAAGTGTGCAGTCTATCTGCAAATCATAATTGTTGCGTGCGGTCTACCTGCAATAAATACATTTCCAAGCAAAGCAATAAAATAATAAGGCAAGTTTCGCTATTATTGACAAAGAAGCCATGCTTTTGCGAGATTTTTATATTATTATCGGTTTTAATGAATGTGCAGCCGTGACTTTTTTGCAAACACATAATCTACTTATGCAGAATGACGAAAATAACATCTGTGATAGGTGTGGTGCGGAAATGCAAAGAAAAAGGAAACTTGAACTAACCTGATCAAATTGTCCATCTTATCAATTACACTGGTATACAAAAAGAAAAAAATTCTCTGTTTTTTAACGCTTGTGAAAGTAAAACATGTGTTTTCTTAAGTATCGTTTTACGCTGAATCTAAAAGAATCATAAAATAAGTCATCCACCGTGAGGTTTTTTCAGAAAACATATTTAAAGTTGTCAGAAAACTATTAAATTGAAAAAAAAAAAAAAATTAATAAATAATTTTAAAAACTGTATAATCATTAAAATTACAATTACAACACCGCTTGTGAAAAAATGTTATGAGCTTGATTTTGGGTGTAAAGTTAGTGATTTTGATAAAGACTGGGCCCCAAATTTATGCTGTGTATCATGTATTAGGCTTCTCACTGGTTGGAATAATGGTACTCATCATATGCCGTTTTCAGTCCCTAAGATTTGGAGGTAACAGAAGGACTATTTAACTGATTGTTATTTCTGCTTAACTAACATTAAAGGAATTACGTCCAAAACAAAATATACAGTTAAGTACTCCAATTTGGCATCTGCAATTAGACCTGTGCCACATAGTGAAGAGTATCCTGTACCAAAGTTTCCAGATTTCATGACCTTAAGTGATAACTTTGACTCCGACCCAGTTCATACTGAAGACGGAAACGGCGAGAGAAGTGACCCTACATTTGAAGCAAGTAGTTCATCAGAACCTCACTTTTTATCTCAAGAAGATCTTATACGGGATTTAAATTTGTCTAAACAGTCAACTGAACTTTTAAGTTCCATGCTCAAAGGGTGGAATCTACTCCAAAAAGATACAAGAATATGCGTTTATCGCAGACGCCATTGTGATTTCAGTGACTACTTCTCTAAAGAAGGTCATGTAGTTTTTTGTAATGATGTTTGTGCAGTAATGGAGGCTCTTGGACATCAATACCAGCCAGATTGTTCATAGACACATCGAAAGTCAGTTCGAAGGCTATACTACTCCATAATGGGAATGAATTATCATCAATACCTGTCGCGCATGCCAGTGATATGAAGGAGACATATGAAATTGCTGTTAGAAAAAATAAGTATACTAAATAAAACTGGAATATCTGTGGTAATTTGAAGGTTATAACTTTATTGTTAGGTTTGTAACTTGGATACCCGAAATTCTGCTGTTTCTTGATTGAATGGGATAGCAGAAATAAGGAGTCTTACTACATAAGAAAACAATGGCCTAAACGTGGATCTCTTATTCCTGGGCATAAAAATGTATCAAATACTCCATTAGTGGATCCCGAAAAGGTGTATTTGCCTCCCCTGCACATAAAACTGTGGCTTATAAAAATTTTGTAAAAAAAATGGATAAAGTTTCTGGTGCATTTATGTATTTGAAATCTAAATTTCCTAAAATAAGTGACGCAAAATTGAAGGAAGGGATTTTTATAGGGGCCCAAATAAGATCATTAATATCGGATGATGAACATTTTGAGGAACTGTTACATCCACCGGAAAAAGCAGCATAGAAATCATTAAAAAATAACTAAAAAAAACTATAGTGAATAGTGAGTGATCTTCTGACTTCATACAAAGAAATGGGCTACAACATGTCCTTAAAAATTCAATTCTTGGACTCCCACCTAGACTTCTTCCCTGAAAATCTTGGGGCCGTCTCTGATGAGTATGGTGCGCGTTGTCATCAGCAGATTTCTACTATGGAAAAGAGGTGCCAAGGCAAATGGAGTCCTAGTATGCTGGCCGACTACTGCTGGACAATGAAAAGAGATATCCCGAAGGCAAAATATGATCGAAAATCATCATATAAAACTTTTTAGGTTAGACAAAATCAGCCGTGTATTTATTATTCAGTGTGTTGTAAGTACTAATTATTTTAAAACTTTAAACAAGTGCCACAAAAAAACTCTGCCTGATGGATAAAATCTGAGAACATATTTAAACTCAGCATGAAAGAGATAAATATATTTCGTTAATTTAGTCCTTGTGAAAGAAAAAAAAAAATTATAGACCAGTGTTATTGAATAAAACTATTATTTCGGACATCTTTAAATGTTCTGAATCTATATTTATCATAAAAACCTAAAAATATTAACAGGGTCGGCCGTAGCTCTTTTTGCCGCCTTAGGTAAGCTCAAAAAATACCGCCGCACCCAAGCTTAAATGCATAGAATAAAGTATGAAAAATACCAAATAGCCAAAATAACTAATGATTGGGAAGATTACAAGACAGTGAAAAAATTATATAAAAATATGATTAAACAGAAGAAAGTGCAATATGTACAGAATAAAATTGAAAATAATCAAAGAAACAGCAGAGAAATGTGGAGAGTTTTAAAAGAAGAAATTTGTATGTCAAAAAGTACCAGTGCAATAAACAGAATCGTTATGAATGGTAAAATAATTGAAAATGAAAAAGAAATTGTTGAACTTTTAAATAAATTCTTTGTTCAGAGTGTCATTGACATTAAAAATGGTATAGACGTTGTGCAGAATACTATGGGAAATACAAATATAATTAATCACAAATTTAAATTTCAAACAGTAGATAGTTACGAAATAATTGAAATAGTTAAAAAATTTAAAAATAAAATTGGCGGTAAGAATATTTTATCGAAAGGTGTAATTAAACATTCTATAACGTACATGGCTTTTTTTTACGCCAATATCATCAATAATAGCATGCTGCAAGGAAAAGTGCCTAACGAATGGAAAATTTCCAAAATTGTGCCAATTGATAAAATAAAATATACTATAAAACCTGAAGAGATGCGGCCAATAAATACGCTTCCAAGTGATGAAAAAATCCTTGAAACAGTGATAAAAAATCAGTTACTGCAATATTTGAATGATAACAATATTATTATTCCAAAGCAATCGGGTTTTAGAAGCAAACACTCATGTGAAACTGCAATTAATTATGTTATAAGTGAATGGCGTGAGGATTTGATGAATAAAAAATACATTGTATCAACTTTCATAGATTTAAAAAGAGCAATTGAAACTATAGACAGAAAATTATTACTTAAGAAACTACATGTGGAATTAAAATGGTTTGAAGATTATCTATCGAATAGAAAGCAACAAACAAAAATTGGAAACACGACATCGTCAGCGATACCAGTGAATATTGGTCTACCGCAAGGCTCTGTCCTTGCGCCGGTACTGTTTCTCATATACATAAATGATATTAAAGGCGGTTTAAAGTACGGGGATGTTAGACTATTTGCAGACGATGTACTGATTGCAATTAATGATGTTAGGTTGGATGTGGCTATTAATAAAATGCAGTCTGATATGAATATTCTTCACAAGTGGATGTGTATAAATATGTTAAAACTAAATACAGATAAAACTAAATATATGATAATATCACACAATAACTATAATAATAATTATAAATTATACATAAATAATCGTGAAATAGAAAAAGTAAACGAAATTAAATACTTGAGTATAATGATAGATTGTAAACTTAAATTTGATGCACACTTTCAATATTTAGTGAATAAAATAAACCAAAAACTTTATCTCATGTATAGAACTTGCCACATCATAAAATATTAATATATAGAAGCATAATTCAGCTACATTTTATTTATTGTCCTTCGGTATTATTTCTTGCTAAGGATACACCAATAGAACTACTGCAAAAACTTCAAAACAAGGCAATGAGATTTATATTGAGGAAGCCTAGAGATACGCACATAAAAGATATGTTAGATCGATTAAATTGGCTGAGTGTAAAGCAGAGCTTATTTTATTACGCAATGAAATTCATCTATAATATAAAGATAGAAAATTGTCCCACATATTTGACCGAGAAAATTAGATACGTCAATCAGATACACAACTACAACACCAGAGGACGAAATGACTTCCGAGTAGTGGGAACTACAAATGAAGCTGATCGAGCAAATCTTTATTATAAAGGACTTAAACATTTTAATGACCTACCAAATAATATTAAAAATTGTGAAACCATAAATAAGTTTAAGCAACTATTATATCGACATTGTAAGAATATGCCTATCCGATAGTTAAATTAGGTTCTAATGAACCGTCAATAAATAAATAAAAATAAAGTAAATAAAATAAAGAAAACTGTGTTAACCAGGAAAATGACATATAATTGAATTAAAACAATAATACTAATATAGATTTAGGAAAATTGTTTTATTGAAAAATAAAGTTTACATTTTTAACGAGATAACGACAACGAACGATAATTTAAATATACTTTTAAAACAATGAACAAAACTAGTACCATAATATACAAAGTCTAAACCTAAATTAAAATAATTTTTTCGAAGTTTCGCAAGATCGCGAATAATTTCTTTCAGATCTAATTTACTACTCAATGCGTGTTCAGTGGCCAACATTGCTAACCCATTAAGACGATTTTGTGTAGTCATAGCTCTTAAATAGTTTTTTATTATTTTTATTTTAGAAAAAGTTCTTTCGCCGGTAACAACAGTTATGGGCAGCATTAACAAAATTTTTAAAGCAATGCTCAAATTCCGCCCAATTTTAAGAGAAGTAATGAATTTAAGAACGTCAACTGGACCTTCTTTCTTAGTTAAAAGAGAAGTAAAAAGACCTATTTCGTCAGCCAGATCTAAAGCGTTAAGATCGGACGAATCACCATCTGTTAAGACGTTTTCGAGATCTTTACAATGTACCAGTAATTCATTTATACACATGTCTTTAAGTTTATAAACATCATATAAAAATTCAAAAGAGTCATTATGACTATTCAGTAGGTTGAATCTCAATTTCAGTGCACTGATCGCCTGATCTATAGTAAAGAAAAAAAAATCTATTTTATATTTTTGTTTTGGATCTTGTATCGGTTCGTCTAAACTTTCATATTAAAAATTTCGTTTTGTAATCCGAACACGATGATATAGTCAATTCAAAGATTTTCTTCTATGTCGATTTCGTTGGCTAAATTTTCAGTTTCTAAGATTTTGTTGTTGTTTTGCCGCCCCTAAATTTACCGCCGTGAGAAGTTGCCTATCTTGCCTACCGCCTAGAGCCGGTCCCGATGTTAGGTTTTGTGTTGGCGATCAGAATGATATCACCTGCGAACCTTAATCGTTCACCGTCTATTAGTATTCCTTTATTTTCCCACTTTAGCTATTTGAACATCTATTCTAGAGTCAAAGTGAACAACTTTGGGGATATCGAGTCTCCTTGTCGAATTCTTCTTTTAATTTTGATTTTATTTGTTTTTCTTCAAGCATTATTTCTGATGTGGCATGTATTCAAGAAGAGTTGTGTACCTTTCATCGGCTGTGCTGTTACTTAAGGCGATAAGGACTGCCCATATCTCTACCAAATCAGATGGTTTTTCATAGTCAACCATTGCTATCCACAAGGTGACCCTGGTTTTTTCTGCTAGTAATCTGATTGTTTGAAGATGGTCTAAAGTGCTGTATCCCCGTCGAAAACCCGCTTGTTCACGTGGTTGATAACTGTCTAATTTGTTCGTTAATCTATACCAGGGGTGCTCAAACGGCCGATCGCGATCGAAAAGTCGATCGCGAGTGCTTTTTGAGTCGATCTCGAGAAAAAAATTCCGATATTCACAGATTTTGTTTTAGGCAACTAAAACAAAATGTAATGAATAAACTACTAAAATTTATTCGATCCACAATTAGGCCAGAATAACCCCCTCATCGCTTTCTTTTATCGTAATAACCCCCTGCTAGCGGAAAAAGGCGGCTTTATCAAAAGAACGCGCGGTACTTTTCAAAGAAAAGCCGCGTTTTTGATTCCCGCCGATTTTTCTAGAAACTTCGGGCGGCGTGTTTGACGGGAACATTCGAGACTTCGTTCGCGCCGATATAAATGTTGTGCTTGCAGGAATAGAAGTCAGTCTGAGTTGTAACTTGAAGGCGATACATCGATACAAAGTTTATTAATAAATAGTCCAAAATGACTGCGGCGCAGAAAAGTAAAACTTATCATTTTAATAACGATTGGGAGGAAGAATTTTTCTTTTGTATGGTAAAGGATAAGCGCATTTGTCTCATTTGCCGTGCGTCAGTTGCAATACCTAAGCATGGGCAGAGAGGCATCATAAAACGGTTCATAAAAACTATGAAAAGGATTTTCCGTCACAGAGTGAATTAAGAAAACGAAAAGTACGTGATTTGATAACTGAAAAAAGAACAAACCAAGTTCACAAGACCAGCCAAACAATCAAAAGCTGAAACGATAGCGTCATTTAAAATATCTCATATATTGGCGAAACACAAGAAACCATTTGATGATGGATTGGTTGTGAAGGAAGCATTTATTGAAGCGGGTGAGACTTTATTTGGAGATTTTAAAAATAAAACTGAGATTATGTCTGCTATTAGAGAACTTCAGTTATCTCGCCCGACTGTCACAAGGCGTGTTGAAGTCATGAGTCAGGTCATGGCAGATAAACTAAAACATGATATCATGGAATGTACATACTTTTCTTTACAGTTCGACGAATCCACCGATATGACAGACACTGCCCAGCTATGTATTTTTATTCGAATGGTATTCAATGACATGTCGGCTAAGGAAGAGTTTTTGACAATGATTTCTCTGAAAGGAAAGACCCGTGGCGAAGATATATATGACGTTTTCTTCAATTTTGTAACAAACTACAAGCTACCAATATATAAAACTAGTGTGCATTACAACCGATGGAGCACCAGCAATGACTCGAAACAAAAACGGTTTTGTGGCGTTGTGTCGAGCTAATGATGATTTCCCTTCATTTTTCTCCTTCCATTGCATTATACATCAACAAGTTTTGTGTTCAGAAGTTCTAAACATGGAGGAGATTATGGGTATCGCAATAAAAATTGTGAATTCTATCCGTGCACGTAGCTTGCAACGATGACTCTTTAAATTGCAGTTGGAAGATAGTGAGTCAGCTGAACACACTGATTTAGTTCTTCACACGGACGTCAGGTGATTGAGTCGCGGAAAATTCCTAGAAAGGTTTCAAGAATTATTGCCCGAAATAACAGCTTTTCTGGACGAAAGAGGTGATGACACTCAGATGCTGAAAAACGGAAAATGGCTGACTGATTTGGCATTCTTGACAGACATCACAATGCATTTAAACACCATTAATTTGGAGCTTCAAGGTAAAGGAAAAACTATTATTGAGATGATTAGCGCAATAAACGCATTCAAAAGTAAATTGCAACTTATGATAGATCAAGTGAAAAGAAAGGATCTGAAAAATTTTCCGTCTTTGTAAGCAAGGATTCTTCAGTTGAATTATGATATTTATGAGGCAGAATTATCAAATATTTTGGGTCAATTCGAAATACTTTTTTATGATTTCAGTAAATTGGCAAATATCGCATCATTTATGAGTTATCCTTTTTCGTGTAAAAACATTGAGGAATTAGCTACTGAAATAGCAAGTCAGTTTAACATGGACTCATGTTCTGTTGAAAATGAGTTAGTGCAGATTATATCAGATATACATCTCAAAGCCACATCATCTGATACAAAATTCTGGTGTTTTATATCTGAAGATAAATATCCGAATCTAAGGCAAATCGCCCTTCAACTGACGGCAATGTTTGGGTCAACTTACTTGTGCGAGTCTGCATTTTCTGAAATGAAGATAATTAAGTCAAAATATCGCAATCGACTAACTGACGAACATATGTCATCATGCTTGCGATTAGCACTCGGTAATTACGTACCATCTTATGAAAAGTATGCTGAGGACATGCAGTGCCACGCTTCAACATCCAAAGTCACTCTTTAGGTAAGTTTAGACACTAGAACTCGTTTGTTTTGTAAGAACCAATAAACTCGCAATTTTGAATAATTATGAGTTTTTTCATTGACATTTTAGAGCAGACCTACACTTACCTTGACTAAAAAAATGCATATTGTGCGGAAAACTAATATCCATGCCACGATACACCCTACCTAGACGACAATCCTGCATCACACTTACTTGCAGCCTCTCAGAGTCGATCGATCGTAGTCTAACAATATTGAGGTAGATCGCCAGCAGTTCAAGTTTGAGCACCCCTGATCTATACGTTATGTTTCTAGTGAGGATTTTGTACAGTACCGATAACAGGCTGATGGGTCTGTAATTCTCCAATTTAAATTTGTTCCCCTTTTTAAATATAAGCACAATCAAGACGTTTACCCAAGGTGTTGATATTTTACTTTCTATGAGGTACCTGTTAAATTGAACCTGAAGAGATTGTATTATCGATGCCCCTCCATATTTTATCATTTCTATAATTATTTCATCGTTCCCTGGTTCTTTGTTGTTGTGCATATATTGTAGGGCGTTTATTATTCCGTCCGTGAAGAAATTCCCAATTTTCTTCAGATCCCACATTTCTTACTATCACTCTCTTTCCTTCTTTTTTCCCGGGCGGTGGCGATATTTTCGTGTCATGTAGTGTTTGATAATATTTCTCTGTAGTTTCCTTTATCTCTTTGATTTGTACGATCTCTTGGTTATCGTTATTTATAAGTTTTATTATTTGATGTCTCCCTTCATTCATTTGTTTGTTTAGGTGTTTGAAACTTTTTTCCTCTTTCAAAGTTTCTTCTATTTTCGAGTTTCTGTACTGTCTGACATCTTCTCTGATCTTTTTCTGTATTTGTTATCTATTTCTGCCAATTCTAATCTGCAATTTGTAGGATCATTTCTTAAGAGTCGTCTCTGTTTTATGAGATTTTGTGTCTCTTTACTTAATTTTTTTTTTTAACTCCGCCTGCAGTGTTGGTGGATAGATTGAGTAGTTCATCAACACTGTTGCCGGTCCCAAGCCCGGATAAAGGAGGAGGAGAACAGGAAGGAAAACAAAGGACAATACCGTAGGACCATTCGGAGAAGACATTACTAACGACAACGGAGAGAGACTAATAGAGCTGTGTGAACTAAACGGCCTCAAAATAACAAACGGATTCTACAAACACAAAGACATCCACAAATATACTTGGATGCAAGAAACACGAAACTTAAAATCAATAATAGACTACATTATAATTAAAAACGATACCACTATCAAAATCAAAGACGTAAGAGTAAAGAGAGGGGCAGAATGTGGAACAGACCATAGACTATTAATGGCAAATATAAAAGTACCGTGGTACAAGACAATAAAGCAAAAAGGAACAATAGATAAAGAAAACAGAAATACTAATGAGATAACAGAAAAAGCAGACAAAGAAATAAAATACAAAATACACTTACTGCAAGACGAAACGATAAGAGACCTATACAGACGACGATTAGATCAAAAATTAAATGAATTTAACTACGACAACCTCCAACAGATGTATGACCACATAAAATAATGCATCAAACAGGCGGCCCTAGAAGCATTAGGTAAAGAAGACAACGACAATAAGAAACATAAAATTAGAATCTGTGAAAAAACCAAAGAATCTATAAAGGAGAAAAAAAGTCTATATGAAAAATGGCTGAATACAAAATCAGAAGAAGATCTACAGAAATATAAAG
Organism: Pachyrhynchus sulphureomaculatus; assembly: GCA_019049505.1. Taxonomy (NCBI): domain Eukaryota; kingdom Metazoa; phylum Arthropoda; class Insecta; order Coleoptera; family Curculionidae; genus Pachyrhynchus; species Pachyrhynchus sulphureomaculatus. The sequence goes on along the minus strand of CM032446.1, from coordinate 4,983,995 downwards.
AGAAAAATGCAAAAACGAGGAGGATGATAAACAAAGAAAAGAACGAGAGATGGGAAAAATCGTGCGAACATGTAGAACAGTATATAGGGGGAACTAGAAGCACAGAGTCATGGAGAATAATTAAAGCATTAAGGACCAACAATAGAGAAAAGACGTATATAGAGTATATCCCAGAAAGCGAGTGGGAAGAATATTATAAAAAAACTGCTAACAGAAGACAGACAAGCATTCCAAGAAGAGAACCCTGAAGAAGAACAGAATAAGGAAATAAAAGAGATAGAACTAAGCTATGACGAAGTAAAGAAGACAATCAAAACACTCAAAAATAATATATCTGCAGGGCCTGGAGGTGTGGTAAATGAAATGATTAAGTACGGGTCTAATTACATCGAATGCTGAGAAACATGTTCCACAGAGCGATAAATGGAGAAAAAAATACCCGAGGAATGGTCAAAAGCTTATATAGTATCTATATTTAAAAAGGGAGACCGCAGAAAATGCACAAACTATAGAGGCCTAAGCATAATATCGAGTATGGGACGTTTGTATGGAAAAATTATTAAAAGTATCATGGAGGAAAATATAAAAGGAAAAATTGGAGAGGACCAAGCAGGCTTTACGGCCGGAAAATCATGTATAGACCACATATACACCAGAAAACAAACAATGGAAAAAAACTGGCAAAGAATAGCGAAGCCTTCATAGACATAAGAAAGGGCTAGGACTCAGAACCAAGACAAAGATTATGGAACGCAATGAAAGAAATAGGCATTGACAAAGAACTAATATACGCAGTAAAAACTCTCTACGAAAACAACACAGTGGACCTAAAAATAGGACATAAAATAGGGAAGAGATTTCAAACATCAAAAGGCCTATTACAAGGATGCTCTACATCCCCAACACTATTCAAATATACCTCGAACAAACATTAAAAAAATGGAAGAAAAAATGTAGTGGAATGGGAGTCCCAATACGAGAAGATTACTTATATACTCTAAGTTTCGCAGACGACCAAGTAATCATAGCGCAAGATGAGGAAGACCTCAGTTATATGGTAAGAAAACTGAAAGAAGAATACACTAAAGCAGGATTAGCAATAAACTTTGATAAAACGGAATATCTAACAACAAAGGAGGGAAACGTGGAGAATCTAGAAGTCAATAACGAAACAATAATCAAAGGAATCGATAGATTTAAATATTTAGGAACCATCATTTCAAAAACGCAACATCAGAAGAAGAGATTAAAGCTAGATTAGAACAAACGCGGACATGCATAAGACAATTAAATTCGATCCTGTGGGACAAGCACATTATAAAGAGAAACAAAACACGCATATACAAATCAATAATACAAAACATAATGACATACGGGTCAAAAACATGGACGATCAATAAAAGAAATAAATCTAAAATTAACGCGGTAGAGATGGAGTATTGGAGAAGATGTTGTAGAGTGACACGTATGGAGAGAATAACAAATGAAGAAATAAGAAGCAGAATGAACATCAAAGAGAACGCAATAAACACCATTGAAGAAAAACGATTAAAATGGTATGGATACATAAAACGGAGCGAAGATAATAGGTGGATAAAGAAAATAATGGAGTGGAGTCCTATTGGGAGAAGAAAAAGAGGAAGACCCAGACGATCGTGGAGAGACGATGTGGACGAGGTTAGGGAGGACAAGGTCTAACAGATGGAGACTGGGAAGATAGAAACGGATGGAATCAAAGGCTGAGAGAAGGAAGACAGCGTTAGCTGTAGAAAATCCTTGATATATATATATATATATATATATATATATATATATATATATATATATATATATATATATATATATATTTCTGTTTTTTCTTTCTTCGATGTTGCTATTTGTTTTATAGTCATGAGTAGATTGTTGGTTATTTGTGCGTTTAGTTCATCAAGTTGTTTGCTAGTATATGTGTTTTATATGATTTTCTAGTGCTTGTCTATATTCGTATGTGTTTTGCTTTATTATTCGTATGTGTTTTGCTTTATTATTCGTGTTGGTGTCTTTATCTTTGTATGCGTTATCAATCTACGTCTCTCCTGCTTCAAGTTTATTCTTATTTTTGCCCTGAGGATCCAGTGGTCACTGCCAATGCTTGTCGTGTTCAGGACTGTCGTGTCAATTACAATATTCTTGTCTGTGTAGTATATATCCCTTTATACTAAGTACGTAATATAGTCCGTCTTGGTAGTCGAGTTTTAGTCATGTCTAGTTCTAGTATGTCTGAGGGTCGTAAGCGATTACCGACGTTTGCGTTTTGTCTGATGGTGTTAGGTATCTCAGGGTTAGGGTGAACTGTCGCTTTCTCAAGAAAGTGAAGATAGGTATTTCGAGTGAATTCTTTTATTGTGGGCATTTGAAACTCCCTGTGCAACTGGTTGTTACGGACAAACCTGGACTTTTTGGTTGATTACATAGGAAGCGTATGCAGCACTCATGTTCAATAATGTACTATTTAACCATAAATAAGGTTAGAAATTAATCTATTTCCATAAAGTATTGTTTGCAGGGGTTCCAACAATAACCTAAAAAAAAGGAATGTCTTTTACCAACTACAAGCTATAGGAGACGCGTTTTTACTTGACCGTCTGTACCTCAGTATGATGAATTGCGGCAGCATAAAACCCCTCTGGGGGTAGACGTCGAGACGAAGATAAATTCTTTACTACACATATTTAGGTAAAAAAAGTTAATATTTTTTAAAGAAAACGCAGTAATATCATTTTAGTTTTTCAAAGATTTTCGCAGTGGCAGCGCCTTAGCCAGCGCACGCTCAGTTTCTCTGCATCCCCAAACCGCCTGGATCGGCCAGTGTGCGACCGTGACGTCGACGACGAGCGTCTATATTACCGACGTCGAAATTTCACCGACGCCGACGGATTTACGAATTCGGAATATTGTATCGGGATCTGTTTAAGAGTCCGAGAAGTTTCGTAGTATATTAACTTTTTCACTTAAAAAGTTTCAAATTATTTTTTGTGGAGTTTAAAATGTGATTTTCTTGTTATTGTAAAAGATTAACTTTGAAGGTGAGTTTTTATATATTTTAAAAATATAGGGTGTTTAAAATATACTCGTTGAGTTTTCTAAAATTAATTTTTTAATATAAAGGGACTTTTTTTATTTATTATATAATTTAGTAGCTTTACACAGCATATATATATATATATATATATATATATATATATATACATATATATATATATATATATATATATATATATATATATATATATATATATATATATACATATATATATATATATATATATATATATATATATATATATATATACATATATATATATATATATATATATATATATATATATATATATATATATATATATATATATATATATATATATACATATATGTATATATATATATATATATATATATATATATATATATATATATATATATACAGTAGAATCTCGAAAAAGTTAATCGAAATGTTCCAAGGGCAATTAATCTTTTCGAACTTTTAAATTTTCTAAGCGGTTTTCAAAATTGAAAAAAATAAAATAATAAACCTAGATTTTTTGGAAATGACATGCTAAATTTATTTCATTGACTTAGTTTTCATCACTACAAAAAAGAAACTTAGATTTAATTTGTACCGGTTGGTTTAAAGTTCACAGTCACTCTTGAGTATTTATATTAATTTGTACGGAGTGGTTTAAAGAAGCAGTCGAGACATCAACAATTGAACTTCTCGAAGTGTATCGTTGCACTATTTGATGTAATCAATTTAGAGAGCGGAATGTCGTCTTCACTATCGTACTGATCATCATCCCACTTTTTTTAATCTTATTCCACGCTTTTATAAGAACAGCTTGCGGCAATTCGTCCCACACTGATTTAAGTAGCAAAATAGCATCACGAATTGTATGTGCCTTCAAAATATTTTCAATCGGAACGTTTTCTTGTGCGACAATGTTGCATAACAATTTAGTTCGATATCCTAACTTGACCAATCTTATGGGATTTTGATCCATGGGTTGCAAGACCGCTGTTACGTTAGGTGGTAAAAGCATTGCAGCAATATTTCCATCATCAGACTGTAGCATGTCAATTGGCTTATGGGCAGTACAGTTATCAATCAGCAACAATGCCTTTGGTGGTAAATTATTTTTAGCAGAAAATTGGCGAACCTGCAAAAATTTTTATGCGGTAACCTGCAAAATTTTTTATGAAACTAAAAAAATAAGTTTACCTGTTTTAGAAATGAATGATGGAACCAGTTGAAGAATAACTCTTCGAATTGGCATATTCAAATGGTTTTTCAAATCCCTTAAAGCAACGTGAATTTGCAGATTTACCAATGACCAACGGCTTTAACTTGTGCGAACCATCTGCGTTAGCACACAACAAAAATGTGATTCTTTCCTTTGCAATTTTTCGGCCCGGTGCGGTCTTTTCGTTTGCTGTGACAAATGTTTTATCCGGTGAAAAACGATAAAATAGTCCAGATTCATCCGCGTTATATAGTTGCAAGTCGGAGATGTCCATTTCATTAATTTTTGCTCTTAAATTATGAATGAAAGATGTAACATCCGAAGTATCGCTTGAAAGGATTTCCCCACAAATTTTGAGATGGCGAATACCATGTCTTCTCTTAAAATTTGCTAGCCATCCATCACTGGCATTAATTTTTTTCCAGGGTGCAGTATGGCGAATTCGTGCTTAGCTCTTGATTTTAAAATTGGACCAGTCATTGCACAATTACGCTGTCGCTGGTTCAAGAACCATTTATACAACCTTGCCTCAAGATCAGCATATTCCGGTTTATGTAGTGTTTTCTTGTGTGCTTTTTCATATGTGTTCGCCACAGCCTCTAAAATTTCATGGCGTTTTTTTCTTTATTTTTGAGATGGCTACTTTAGATACACCATAATTCAACGCCAATCGTGTTCCGTGAATACCTTGATCAATCTTTTTTTAAAATCTCTACTTTCTGCTGCAAATCTAATCTAATTTGTGCTGATTGGTTCTGCTTTGACATTTTTTAAGTAAACAATACACAACTTACAAACTCAAACGCTAACGACTAACTAAATCAATGTTGTTTGACGATGAAGATGATCATAGGTTTTCGCAGCTCAAAATAGAAAAAAAGTTCGGGGAATACCATAATCCAACAAACAAAATTAGAGCTCAGTGCTGCCACTGAGAATTTTTTAAAAGTGGCCAAATTGCCACTTTTATGAACGGAAAAAACCGTTATTTTGAAAAAGTCATACGCTCTGAAAAGTTAACTGAAGAGTTAACTTTTTTAGAGCGGCACGTGGATGCTGAAATACGGTTAACTTACCCGAGCGATTAACTTTTACGCGAGTTAACTTTTTCGAGATTCTACTGTATATATATATATATATATATATATATATATATATATATATATATATATATATATATATATATATATATGGAAAATATTTATAAGTGGAGCTCCAGCCCTAATCGGGGAAAGGGGGTTTTTATTTATATTTCTTAAAAAAATGCGATATTTTTCAAAAATCCAAAAATATATATTTATATGAAATAGTTATTTATCAATATTTTACATGTTGGTTCTTCTTTCTCACATTTGGTCAATGTGGTTCCATGTTTGGCTGACGGGCCCAAGCCAAGTCAGCACAAACGCTATTACCATTATGTGTTAAGGAATGACCTGACAGTGTTACATGTTTTCAAAATCACTGACTTCTGAATGTTCCTGTGTATGTTTGTGTTGAATCCTAATTGCACCAAGTGTTGTGTGAATGTTGTTGGTGTAAGGCCTGTGGTTGATATGAAGAAGGGGACAATGATGACTTTTTCTTGTTTCCATAGCCTTTTTATTTCTGTTGCAAGGTCTGCATATTTGCAGATTTTTTCTGTGTATTTCGTTTGGATGTTTGTGTCGTTCGGGACAGCTATGTCAATTAGATAGGTGACTTTTCCTTTTTTGCATAGAAAAGTAATATGTTTTCTATTGTCTGTGTGTGACCATTTGATGATACCAAATATGTGAATATGGGTATAGCGAATGTGTTGATGGCTTTAGTGAGATTCTTGGAGTTGAGTTTTGTTTGTAAAAGTTTCGCGAGTCTATTTTTGAATTCGGTTCTGAGCTCTGATTTGATGTGAGTGAGGTTCAGTTTAATGCTTTGATGGAAGCCTAGATATTTGAATGTTTCTTTGTCGAGCATGTTATCCAGTGTTTCGTTGTTGATGGTTTCTGTCTCGTGGTGGCCTATCCATTGGCCTTTGTTGATGTGGAAATACAAATATAGGGTATTTAAAATATTCTCAATGAGTTGTCTAAAATTTTTACACATATTAGAAGCTATTTTTTTATATAAGAATATGCATTTTAAGGTGGGGGAAGCAGTTTTTTTTATTTATATTTGTTAAAAAATGCGATATTTTTAAAAATTCAAAAATATCTATTTTTATCTATAAATGAAATAAGATATTTATCATTATTTTACATGATTATAATTATTTGTAAAATAATTTTTTATGGTAATAGTCAATTCATGCACTCGCATGGTATGTTGCGAAAAATGTCGTCGGAATAGAAAATCTGTGATATATCTATCTATATGGTATTCGCGACGGTCATATTTGGGCATTTCCTCACGCGCATCTCGCCATACTCTCTCAATATTTTGAGCGTATGCCCCTGAATCAGGATCAACAAAGTTGTAGGAGAGGGTGACAGTAAGGTGCTTGTAACCGAAAAAATAAATATATATCTGGCCTATATATATGTATGTGAGTGATTAGTTAAATGTAAATAGTTCAGGTTCTATATATATATATATATATATATATATATATATATATATATATATATATATATATATATATATATATATATATACAATAGATATTAATTGATTTGATAGATAATAATTTATTTGTTTTCATGTAACAATTATAAGCCAATAGGCATTAAACAATGTTAACTAAGTTCATAATAACCTATAATTAAATAAAAGAAAAGGAAAAAAAAAATAATACATAAGTAAAAACACTTTAAAAGCAAAATTACAATATAGTAACAAAGATTCAGTGAAATAAGAGGCACAACGGAAAAGACATGAAACCACCTCTGCTGACAGAGCCATCAAATCCCTGTGCTAATTTCAACTGGACTTAAGAAAAATTCATTTAATGAGTAATAAGCTCCTTGAAGCAGATATTTGGTTAAAAGTCTCTTTCCTTCCGTTTTACATAACGCACGTACACTCTGGGAAACTATTATAGATCTTTAATATGACATAATTAACATTTTTCTGTATGTAGCTGTAATTACACTTTTCGGGAAGCAGATTCAATTTATGTCTAGTGGCATACCTGTGATTGTTCATGTAAGTCTCAAAAATATCGCTGTTGGTGTGAACAAACATAAAACTCTCCAAGATATACATAGAAATAATGGTTAAGATCTTTCTGTCTCTAAACACATTCCTACAGCTATCACGCGGCGTCATTTCAAATATACTTCTAATACATTTTTTCTGAAGAATTACAACTCTTTCAATTTCCGGTGAATTACCCCAAAAGATAAGACCGTATCTTATTTTGACTGTATGAAGACATGATAAGCTGACAGAGCCCCCCCCAAGAAGGAAAGACGTTCGGACGATTGAATATTAATATTTCGATATGTAAAAGATAAAGTGTTTTCTATTTTATTGCCGAAAAATAGGCATTGTGTTTTTTGAGCGTTTATTAATAAGTCATGAGCCGAAAAGTATCCATCAAGAGCTTCGCACGCTCCTTGCACAGTGGTCAGCATTGCGTGCGGGCTTTCCTCACTAAAAATTAATGTAGTGTCATCTGCGTAAAGTATAGTAAATTCTCCGGATATTCTGCTGAGTTCATTCGTATATATAATGTATAAGAGAGGTCCCACTATTGATCCCTGAGGAACACCCCTCGCCACCCCGATCTTGTGGGAAATTATAGGCCTACCAACGTCATTAATTTCCATAACCTGTTGTGTCCGATTTTCCAGGTAAGATGCTAATAAATTCAACGCATTTCCCCGAACACCATACGATTTCAGCTTGGAACATAGGGTGTTATGATTGACACTATCAAAGGCCTTTGACAGGTCAATACATATTGCCATCGTGAGCCTCCTATTATTTAAAGAACTTAATATATGAGTTAATGCTTGATGTAGATTTACTTTTTCGAAATCCATTTTGGTTGTTGGAAAATAAAGAGTGGCCTTCAAAAAATTCGATTAGCCTATTGTTTAAAATTTTTTCAAATATTTTACCTACGTTTGAGAGCAGCGATATTGGCCTATAGTTATTTTCTTCATTTAAACCCCCTTTTTGTGTATTGCTTTTACTAAAGCATTTTTAGAAGTTCAGGACATACACCTGTATCAAAAACAGAAATTAATGATATACGATAAAGGCTCTGAGATAGAATCTGTAACCTCTCTAATAATATGTGTATTGGTAAATTATCATCCCCGACTGACTTTTTATTTTTTAGACTTTTTATTGTCCTGGACACTTCCAGAGGAGTAGTTGGTCTCAAATAAATAGAGCGTACAGAACGGTCAAGGGAAAAGACATAATTGTGTTTATTTGTACTTATATTCGGACAAGAGCTTATAAAGTAGTGATTTAGATTGTTAACTATCTTGAACGGATCATTAAATTTATTTGAAAAATTGTTAAGTACATTGTTACTATTTCTTTTTTTCCCTGTTAGGGTCTTTACAAGTTGCCAAGCAGATTTAAGTTTGTTTTCAGCAGAATTTATGAAGTTGTTATTTGATATTTTTTTGGCATGTTTTATAACTTGCTACAGTACTTTACTATAGGTATTAAAGTATTCATTAGTTACCAGGCCTGTGATTTTTTTAAAATACAGCCCACGTTTATGTTTACATGAAACTCTAATACCCTGCGTAATCCACGGATTGTGTTTGTTATGTTTGAGACATTTTTTCGCGGTAAATATTGTATTAAAGATATTTAGGACTTTGTTTAAGAAGGTAATGTATGCGTCGTTTACTGAATCACATTGATAAACTGTAGACCAATCAACCGTTTCTAATTCGCTTTTGAATGAAATAATTTTATTATTTGAAAGTACTTTTTATTATAGAATTGAGGGGTAGTATCATCACTGCCAGAACTCTCGATGTGAATAATCTGTGCATGAAGTGATGATTTTGCCTTTTTAAGATTGGTACTTCAAAGCATGAAAGCAGCCGGAAGCAGCCAGATTTTGAAGTTGAATTTTGAGATACTTGTTTCAGAGGTATCGAATTAATTTGGAAATCTAATATTGGCTTCTGCGAATTTTGTAGAGATTTGTCACATATTATTATGTAATAATCTTTTTTTTCCATCGAATAAATATTTTAATTCTTGTTTTAAATTAATATTTCAGATTTCTGCATTAGAACTTCCTGCAGTGAACCGTGAGAACTAGTCCGTGCAGCGGGAAAAACTTTTAACGTTGAATCATTAATCTTCGTTATAAAAAGTGAAACTTGCATGAATTTCATATAAACTGAAGTTAGTTTTGAAAAACTATGAAAGTGAAGTGATTGTTATTTCGATTTTACTCTAAAGTGTTGGTGCGAAGTGACATTTAAACTGTTAAAATGGTTCCGCCGGAGGGATTCCTTGTAAAAGTGGTGATGCTGTCCATGTTTGCTTCAACTGGTAAGTGTTTTGAATTAATTGTAGATTATTAGATGGTGTCAACACTATTTTTGGTATCTATACTATACTTGAATTGATTCAACCGATACTTGGTGCAAATCCATAACTAGAAGTTTTGCAAGAAGTAAAACACTACTTAAATTTCCACTAAATTTTTTATTTTTAACACCATGACATGTTTCGCTGCACGACAGCTTCTTCAGATGGTTTGTTACAAAATGAGGATAAAATCACTATAATAAATGGTTAGATCACAATTTATGGCAGGTATAATAAAATAATTTATTTAAAATAGATTTAGTAATGGTGAATTAAGTCTAATTGTTAATTTATTAAGGAATCTGAATTTTTCAGTTTGTTTATTTCTAAAGATTCTAGGTAATTAAGTTTGAGACCCTTTGTCCAAGTATGTAATATTTCAAAGTTTGGGTTAAATTGGTGGTTATTTTCAATTAAATGATTTGCGTAATTTAAGTTACAGTCGACACTGTATATAGTGAAAGACCAAAATGCTGACCGAAATTTCACTATAGACAGTTTTTCACTAACATATATAAAGAAAAAATCCGTTTATATTGCTATGTATGTATTTTATATTGGTAATCATTTATTTGTATTTTATAAGGTACAAGCAACAAAAAAAATTGCAAAATTGAATTATTAAAAAAGAGTTTATTAAACATTTGAAAGTTTAAATAGTACATAGCATGCACAGGGTTAAATACATACATAAAGTCTGTACGTTATATCTTTACCCGTGCGTCGTAGTTTTCAGGCCATATAACAGACGACTATTATATTATTTGTCTCTTTTCACCAATAAATCGTAGGTATTGGTAAAAAGAGACAAAAAATATAATAGTCGTCTGGGATATTGCTTGAAAACTATGACGCACGTGTAAAGATATAACGTACGGACTTTATGTATGTATGTACTACATACGAAATAAAAAGAATAATACAAATTCTGTTAATACATATGTACATACTACGTACATACGTACTAGGAAAAATAATCAGTTATTTTCTTTTGAACATTACTTTTGAGAAATAATTGTTGCTCAACAAAATTCTCGCATTTATTCAATGCATAAAGATTTGATCAGGTACACTTTCCTGGCCCCTGAGAGTAGTTCGCACAATGTCAAATGCATTTCTTATTTCATTTTCACTAAATTTAGCAGGACATTCCCCGGTTTCAGTTTCTTCTTCATGATCTTCTATACTTTTTATATCGTCAGTTATGTCTTGGTCAGTTGGGAGATCTGTCGTGCCAACATCATTGTCGATTTCTAAGAAATCTTCAACTAAAAAATCTGCGTCGACGGTAGCAGTTTTTTGTAGAATACCCCATTGCCTTTTTAAGGTAGCGAAATCCATTTCGTCTTCTTCTTCCCATTCGTCAATTTTTTCAGTAAAACCTGCTTCAGAAAAGCAGTTTTTGATAGTTTTCTGAGAAACATTTTCACTCCATACTTTAGCGACTTCGGTTATACACTCTTTAAGGGTAATCAATTTTTGGACTGGAAGGTTGTTATCAATCGCATTAACAATTTTGTGAACAATTCTGTTTCGGAAATGATGTTTTATGTTTTTTATAATACCCTGGTCCATAGGTTGCAATTTGGAGGTCATGTTTGGTGGAAAAAAGATCAATTCAATATTCCTTAATTTTTTACTTACAGTAACTGGATGTGCAGGACAATTGTCTATAAACATCACAATCTTTCGCTTTTGGCTTTTCATTTTCGTGTCCAGTTCTTTTATCCATCTTTCGAAAATCTCAGAAGTCATCCATGCCTTTTTATTATTGGCGTTATCTAACTCCAGAGATTTAACTCCTTTTAAACAACGGGGATTTTTGCTTTTACCTATGAGCAGTAATTTCAGTTTTTTCTGTTTGCTCCAAACATAAGTGTCACCCTTTCTTTACTTGTTTTAACACCATTTATCACTTTTAAAAGCAAAAGTTTTATTTGGCAAACATTTAAAAAACAAACCGGTTTCATCACAATTGAAAATTTTTTTTGGCTTGTACTTTTTCAATGCACTTTTTAAAACAGTTTCAGTCCAAATGTCACAGTCCTCCTGACTAAAGCTTGCACTCTCGCTAGACACCGTCTTGAAAACCATTGAATTGGGAGTCTTCCAGGCACTTAACCACCCTTCACTAGCTTGAAAATTAACGCAGTTAAATTCTTTAGCAAATTGTAGAGCCTTTTGCTTTATTAAATTTCCCAATACTGGTACGTTTTGATCCGTACGGGCCACTTGAAACCATCGTAAAACTGAAACACTAGGTTTCTTGATGATACTGTCGCGACTTTTTGTTGTCAGAGAGACGCAACTTGGAGAAACACCAAATTTTGCAGCAACATCAATTTTTTTGCAGCCTTTATCAACTTCCTCCAAAACTTTAATTTTCTCAGCTAAACTTAAACACAGTCGTTTGGACATCTTACTTGATTCTTAAACAAAAAGAAACTGAACCTGAATTTGCGAATTACTAGGCCTCGACTATAAAAATGGGTTTTTCCCCGGGTTTCTATAAAATGAGTTATTCCCCGGGTTTCTCACAGAAATCTACCTGATTTATTGCCAACCATTAGGCGTTATAAACGCGTTAAGAACCTTTTGAAAAGAATGCGTCATAAAAATGGAATTCGTGCTAATGTTAGATAAAAATGGAAAACCCGAAATGGCCAAGATCTCAATAAATGCATAAAAATTTATACATAAAATTCCGGTAAAAATTTTATTATATAGAGTGTTACTATTTTACAGATTCACTATATGCAGGGCTTTTTTACATGAAATTTCATTAAAATATTCTATGTCTTGAAAAAATTGCACTATAAAGAGTTTTTTCACTATATAGAGTTTCACTATAAACAGTGTCAACTGTATTTTTTCCATTAATGTATGATGAAACATGTTCTTTAATTCTTTTTGAAAAACCTCTTCCTTAGCAAAAACCTGTGTACCATTGAATATGTTAAATTTTAGAAATCTGACAATTCAACCAAATCATAAGTCATGGTTTCTGTTCGCCCTTCCTTGAGTCCACTGTTAAGGAGCTATATTAGTGTAACTACTTAAAAATAAGGATATTTTTCTAGAATTTTTTGAAAGAAAAACTATTGCATCAATTGTTTTAAAATATTGGGTACCTATTTACTATTTGTTTACAAATACACACAAATTTTTTCAGATCAAAATACAGTAGAGACTCAATTAACCGGAATAATTGTTGTCGTTAGGCATTCGGATAATCGAAAATCCGGATAATCGAATGTATGAAGAAAAGCGGTTTTTGTACATATTATTGCATAATACATAATGCTACAAAAATCAATGTTTATTAAGAAATTATTAAGAGATGATATATTTTCTTAAATTACTAAAATACTGCAACCTTAATCAAGAAATAATATACATATGTACATATGTATGTACGTACATACTAGTTTAATTTAAAATATTTGGTAATTTTCATTTGGTAATCAAGAAATAAAATATGTATTTAGTTTAAAGGGTTAAAATATTTGGTAATTGTCATTTGACGTAAGCCAGTTTTTCTCTTCATTGCTGCTACATCACGAATTCGTTTTAGCTGTAGTAAACTCACAGTATCACACTCTGTTTGTTTTTCGAACCATTTGAGAGCTGTTTCCAGGGCCTAAAGTGCTTCCGCATGAGATGGGCCTGTATCATTTTCCATATCTAAGTTTTCTTCTGTTTTGTCTTCTTGCATTTCTTGCTCTTCGTTTACCTGCAATATGTTTTCAACAATTTCGTCATCCGACATAATCTGAAAATCTTGATCATTACTATCACAAGTGAGCCACTCTTTCATATCATCAGCATCACATTCCTGGCATAGTTGTACGTTTAACATTAGCTCATTTATATCCTTCAAAATAGAATCATCCGTATTGGTTATTGTCTTTTTCGTTCACCCGTATTAGTACTCTGTTCCAAGCTTTACTCAAAGTCTTCCTTTCAATCAAATCCCACGCATCTACAACCATGTAAAAACACTCCTTTAAATTCATTCGCTTGAAAAATGACAAAACGACGACTTCTACGTCATCTTCATCAACATATAACAATCTACGTAAAAGTTGTTTTCTATAAAGTCGTTTTAATGTTTCAATAACACTGGTTGTAGCAAGGATGTCACATTAGGGGGCAAAAATGTTACTTTAAACTTTCCATTTTCTCTCTCTAACAGTTCAGCGAAAGGATGGGTTGGCGCGTTATCCAGTAAAAGTAGGACATTTCCTTGTTTGCCAATTTCGTTTTGATATTGTTGTACTTCAGGGATGAAAGTGTTGTCATACTAGTCAATGAATATTTCGGAGTTCATCCATGCGCTTTTTTGGTTCTTGTAAATTAAAGGTACCCTGATATTTTTGAAGCATCTGGGGGATTTTCCGATGAGAAGCAAAGGTATTTTATGGGCCCCGATAGCGTTAGCGCAAACTAATATTGTTACTCGCTCTTTACTAGTTTTATATCCTGGAGCTGAATTCTCTCGCCGAGAAGCTAAAGATTTTGACGGTAATGATTTCCAGTTTAATCCGGTTTTATCAGCATTATAAACAAAATCCAAGTCGTAGTCATTTTCATCCAATTCCTTCTTAAAACCATCTTTAAAAGAATTTGCTGCATTTACATCAGCTGACATGTTTTCACCTTGAATTTCCAATTCGCGAATTCCATGACGAGATTTAAATCTATACAACCATCCGTTACTCGCCACAAACGATTCATCGCCACCTATTTTTTTTATTTAACTGTAATGCTTTTTCACAGAGCAAAGGACCAGATATCGGTTGTCCAGTTCCTCGTTTTTGTAAAAACCAACAATACAAAGCTTCTTCTAAAAGTTCATTTTTCGGTTTCTTGATCACTTTTCGATGTTTACTCCCGTCTTCATGATCTAATTTGCAAGTGTACTTCAAAATTGAATCGGTATTCTTCTTAATATCACTTCTCGTGGATGTACCTACACCATACTTATCAGCTAACTTACGACTGGTTTCTCCTTTTTTTAATGAAACAATAATATTTATTTTATCTTTAAGCGATAACACCACTCTCTTACGCTTCGACATTTTTAAGTACAGACGTGACACGACACAGCGAACTAACTAATACAATAACGAAACTCGTGGGGCAAAGATAGCGAAGTGACACGACACAGCGGAGTATAATAACAATTGGTAACTAACTAAAACAATAACAAAATCCGTGGGGCAGAGATAGCGCGGGGCGCGGGCGGATAATGTAAGTTTCGACATTCCGTGCATGCATGGATTCGACTTGAAGGTATAAAGTTATTTGATCGCGGTTGGTAGTTCGGATAATCGCGAATCTGTATGACTGAGGGCCGGATAATCGAGTTTCCACTGTATTGACATTTGCGGGACTTATGCCCTAGTAACGGGACAGATATAAACTGATAACCACTGCTGCCCTGATTGGCGTCTTCACATTGCTTGGAATCAAAAAAAACAAAATGATCATTAAAATAGATATAATTTTCCGTGGATTTTAAAAAATATTGAAGAATTACTTACGTGATGACATCACGGCATTAGAATTTTAATACCTGCTCCGGTTCGCGTTACGCTTCCCGAGCACCTGTGCCTGGCGACAGTCGGGTAAGGCAGACAGACAGAGAGACGGCCACCGAATGATCCCATAGTGTTTCATACGGAACACTAAAAATCGAAAAGGAGCAATGGTCAAAAATATATTGACTTAGCTAGTTGGCAGGTAGCTCAACTGCGGCATCTGGTAGAGCCCACAAGGTCAACAGCGCCACAGTATGTGTCCCAATTAAGAATTGTTAATCCAGGATCAAAAAACTAGTAATTGAAATTTAGTAATCCTTCCCAATACAAATATTTCTTCCAAAAATGATGTCCCAGCTTAAAAACCCTCATAGAGAGAAAAATACTTTTATATTTGAACAAATGTTTTAAAAAAGACGCATTACATGTCAGAAAAAAATTATATAGCATTACTACCATTAAAGTTTTATCATTAAGAAGCCACATTCCACAACCCAAATCATGTGGCACAAGAAGCCTATTTCCGCAGCAACCGAATAAAATGAAAAGGTAAAATGACATACAGCCTCTCAGAACTTTATCCATCTTCTAAAGTCTAATTGGCAAAATGTATTCTAAATTTATAATTACCTAGAATGTAGGGTTGGTATAGAAAACTCCGAAATGCAGTAGCATTTGTTAGTTATAAAATGTACCGGGTGAGTCAACAATAGAGTAAAGTTCATTATCTCATTTGTTTAATGACGAAAAAAATGTTAAATACAATAGTTTTAGGGAATATTAAGGTGCACAGTTTAAAATTATTTTGGAGTATAGAGGGTGCTTCAAAAAAGTGTGGTCGATATAACATATGTTTTTTTAATGGAACATCCTATTATCTAATTAATTTTTAAATTCTACGTAAAATTTTATAACTTTTTTATTAATAATATTATGTACCTAAACCTAGTAGTTTTTCTAATATTTCAGTTTTTTTTAAAAAATATTAGTTTTCAGTTTTGTAAAAAATTGCCAGTAGCGCCATTGTTTCTGAAGGTGGAATACTCATAATTGGTACGAGCGTTCTATAGAGATGAAAAAAAAAAGATATATGTAAAGAAATTTGAGCTAGATAGGGTGTTGAAAATAAATTTATACATTTCGACTATTTTGAATTGAAAAATCTCAAATTTTTTAAATGGCACACCCTGTATATTATTATTTTTTCTGATCGATTTTACAAAACCCTTCAACTTTTATTAAGTATGTCATATACCTATTTCTAATAGTTTTCGATTTATTTTGAATTTTTCTATTTTCACCCTTGTTTTTAAAACACTGACGCTATAACATCATAGTTACTAAGACAAAACAAAAATGTAGGCATTGTCTAACATACTTTTTGTCGCAATCATTACAACTAATTTCATAAATTCCACTTTTCTCACAATTAGGAATCTTATCTTTGGGATTTCCTAAGATATTCCTCAGATTGTCTGATGACTTATAGCAGGGGTCGACAACCTATGGCACGCGTGCCATCTCTGGCACGCCAAGCAATTTTGAATGGCACGCGTACCTATTCAAAGTTTACACATTAATTCTGTAATCTGTGACATGTTTCGAAATTAAGTAAATAATCGAAGACAGTATTACTTTAACGATACAAACAAAAACGATATATTATATAGGTCACTAGGTGTTATTACCAAAAACTACAAAATGTATATTTTGTAATTTATAATTTTACTGAATGCATTGATTTGACTTTAATTTCGGCAAGTATTAAAGACGGCAAGCCTCAAAATATAAGCCTAGGCAAAAACACAAATAAACGTCCTCAATTCAAATCAAAAGAGCCGCTATAAGGCGGTTTTTGTTTGACTTGACTTCAATCGTTCCGACGCGCGCCGCAACTCTTTTTATATTGTCGAACTTTAGTTTTTGTTAGATTTAACTTCTAGGCGGCCCTTTGATTACAATGGGCGCGTTGTAGATAATAATTTTTGTTCTAATAAATTTAATAAGCGTAATTATTGGAATTTTCTGGAAACATTATTTTTCTATATATAGCAAGCGGCTACACGTTTGGATTATTTAGTATAGAAGTAACATCCGTTCCAGTCAATAGTCGTCGAAAAGTTTAAAAATTAAAATTACGTTGCGTTATGGCCGCGAAGAAACAGAAGGTAGACGTTCGATCATTTCAAACTTCATGGACAACAGATTACGGTTTTGTACAGCAAAACGATAGGGCCATTTGTGTCCTATGTCGGGAAAAGCGTAGTTTTCCGGACATCTAGTGTTCAACGACATTTCCAGATAAAATATGAATCGTCATTTAAAGATAACGCTGATAAAAGGGAGGCAATACAAAGAGCAAGTAAACAATACGAGAAACAGTCAACATTCTTTAGCAAAGTTTTCCAAGGAAAAAATCAGGTAACTGAATGCAGTTTCAAAATTGCACAATCGTTGGCACAAAAGGGTAGGCCGTTCACTGACGGAGAATTGATGAAGCAAACGTTTTTGAGTACTGGCGAGATTTTATTCGACAACTTGCCCAATAAGGATACAATATTGGCCAGGATTAGGGATATACCGGCATCAGCGCGGATCATCGAGAGACGAATTACCGAAATGACACAAAATGTCCAAAAACAGCAGAGAGACGCTATCAAACGGAGTTTTGTATTTAGTGTAGCATTGGATGAAAGTGTCGATATTAATGGCATTGCCCGTCTGGCAATCGTTGCGCCATACTTCGATGATGGCAGTGTGTATGAAGAGCTGATTTGTCTACTCCCATTGCAGGAAACTACAAGAGGAGAGGATATATTTTCAGAATTTGTTAAACATTTTAAAAAGCGGAACATTGATTTAAATAAAATTTTTTGCGTAAACGACAGATGGCCCTCCTGCTATGATTGGGAGACATAAAGTATTTGTTTCCCTTCTTATTGAACGTATGGGTCGATCAGTTTTGAATTTTCATTGCATAATTCACTAAGAGAGTTTGTGCGCTAAAATCTCCGTTGGAAGTTTAAAATCCGTGATAGATAGGGTGGTTAAAGTAGTTAATTACATTGTTGGTCGTTCTTCACTGATTCATAGACAATTTAAGGCGTTTCTGCAGGAATTAGAAAGTGCATATTCAGATATACCATTGCACAATAATGTGCGCTGGCTCAGCCGTGGTAAAGTGCTCTTTAGATTTGTGCAATGTCTGGGCGAAATTAAATCGTTCTTGTTGGAAAAAAATCAAGTGGATGCTTGTCCTGAACTAGAAGATAAGAACTGGATCTGTATGTCAGTGTTTCTTACTGATATTACAAACCATCTCAGTGAACTCAGCTTAAAGTTACAAGGTTCAGGCAAAACAGTTCTGGATTTATACGAATCCTGGAAATCATTCAAATTAAAAATAGATTTATTTATCAGCGATATTACTACAAACACATATAAATATTTTCCAAATTTAAAAACTTATATATCCAGTGTCGACGATGGTGCACTAATAGACGAAATTCTTAAATATATGACTAATTTAAAAGAGGAGTTTATCGAGAGGGGTCAGGATTTTGATAAACATGGTCCTATGTTCGCTTTTTTAATCAAACCAGATTTAATGGATTTTTCCAGCAGTTGCTTTGACATATCTCTTTTCTCATGGATACACATTAATGATTTTGATCTTCAATACATTGAATTTAAAAGCTCCGAATTATGGAACACGAAATTTGTAGAATTAAGAAGGGTATTAGAAGGTGACTGCCAGAACCATTCAAACGAGATACTCAGTTGTTGGATGAGTTTACCAGAGAAATTTATTTGTCTTAAGAAAGTAGCGTTTGCCATGCTTACAGCTTTCGAATCATCCTATATATGTGAACAACTTTTTTCCATATGAGAGTGATTTTAAACCCGTACCGAAGCAGGCTGACAACAGACAACTCGGAAGCATGTGTGACATTGAAAATAACCAGACATGAACCGGATATAAGAAAACTCTCTAAAGAACACACAGGATTCACACTAGGTCCTAGGACTAGTATAATAAAATTATTTGTTAAATGTTAAAATTTGTTTGTAATTAAACCTTCTAAAAGCAATATTTTAAGTTAATTTAAGTTAATTTTTGTTAATTTTAGTTGAAATAAGTACCTATGTCGGCACGCAAAATGTTGTATGGATGAAAACTGGCACCTCTTAGTTAAAAGGTTGCCGACCCCTGACTTATAGACTAAGGTGAGCCCTACCTTATTAAATACCTTGTTGAGTCTCCTGCTATATTTCGGATTAAATAGTATGGAGACATACTTCATCTTATTTTCTTCGCCTGTAAAAAAGTGGAATTCTGAATATTTAACCCGAACTTATGTCTATTCATTAACTTGTTTACTAAGTCATCGTCATAACCATTAACTCTAGTTATATTTCCAATACGATTCCTGTCATTATTTAAGTTTACTCTATTATTTACTCTGAATAGAGTAAGCTTCAATAATGAAAGGAATCGTATTATAAAATATAACTAGAGTTATTACGATGACTTAGTAAACAAGTTAATAAATAGACACAAATTCAGGTTAAATATTCAGAATTCCACCTTTTTTACACGCCAAGAAAATAAGACAAAGTAGGCCTCCATACCATATAATCCGAAATATAGCAGAGGACTCAATAAGGCACGCCTCACTTTAGTCTATAAGTCATTAGACAACCTAACGAATATTTTAGGAAATTCCAAAGATCAGATTCCTAATTGTGAGAAAAGTGGAATTTATAAAATTAGTTGTAATAATTGCTACAAAATGTATGTCGGGCAAACTAAAAGGTGAATTAAAACACGATTTAAAGAACATTTAGCACACTTAAAATACAGTAGAACAGAAAAGTCTAGCATTGCCGAACATGCCCTTGAAGCTGATCATACTGTAATATTAGATAATCTAAGATTAATTAAAAGTGTATCTGATAGGAGATTGTTGAACACATACGAAAGTTTGGAAATTATAAAATGTAAAAGTAGTTTAAATAAAGACAGAGGACCTATTCCTTATAGTCCCCTCCACTGGTTACTTGCCCGGACCTGATGGCCTCCCCTTTGCCATTAGTTCTGCCTGAGTAATTCAAGGGTTAGGCTAAGTATAAATAGGGTAGATTTGTAGTTTAGCTATAGTCAATCATCGCTCCTGATGAAGCTAACATGGTTAGCAAAACGTGCGTCGAGTGCAAAAATAAAGTGTTTAGTGTAGTGGTGATATATACTTCTTATAATGAGGGTATTAAAAAGTTTGAAAGTCGATGGACTAAACGTATCGCCGTAGAACAAAAATTCTTTTTAACCTTGCGTTTTCTTTGTTAGATCGAGAACAATTTACCCATTTTCTTTATGTTTTATTGTTTGACCTACGTAGTGTTATAGACCAAGAGCTACGGGAAAAAAATGGCGTGGGCTGTAGCAACTTGCTCCTTTGACATTTTCATTTGGCACAGAAACTGTTCACCTTTATTCTCTTCAAAACGAAATAAATGAAACAAAATTTGAGTTGCTACTATTCACGTCATTTTTGGAGTGAAGAAAAAATGGCCCTCGAGCCAATATCGACACCTGCCAATCATTGAGCGCAAATCGTACTGAGCTGGCTAATGATACTGTATCACGTTTCGGTGCTACCATTCACGTCAAAAATGGCATATTCGAATTGGATCTTAGTGGATAATGGGCCAGCAGCGACGGCCCAAAAGATCTGAAAAGTGAACAGTTTCTGTGTAAAGGGGCAAGTTGCTGCTGTCCACGCCACTTTTTTTCCTGTAGCTTTTGGTCTATTATTCTTTCCACTTTGCTTTTATTTTAGCAAAAAACGGAGTTTTCTACCTCAACGAACCCATTTATCTGAGCAAAAAATTTAATGGTGAACACTTGTACAAAATTTTTTTATTAACAAAATCAAAAAGCCTTGTTCAATAATATCGTAGGTTTATAAAGATAAATCTAAATATTGACATTTTATAAATTGTTTTTTTTTCTTGAAGATATTTGTTATCTTTCAAGTAATGGTGCGGATTCAAATACATAAAAAGGGTCGACAGTTTTATTGAGAAATTTTTTGTTTTGATATTTTATTTACATGAGCAAATAAATCCTGAAAAAATTGGAAGTCACATAGTACCCGATTTATCAACTTACCAGATAAATATTTCCGGTTTTGATCGTGGAGACAGTGACTGGGTTTATTTATTAACGTTACAAAGCTAGAAGTACTGACTGTAATTTCTAAATAACTGCTTTAATTAAGAGCAGACGTCGAAGAATTCGAAATTCCATCCTGGAATTAACAATATTTCGACTAATAAAACGCGACGTGCGGTAAGAGGTTTCGTCCATTATTAGATGGAATTTTATTAACCGCACGTCATTCTGTATATTGCTTTTATATTTTAGTACGTTAGATCGTCGACGATTGTCATTCTCTGCTTGATACTAAGACATTTTGAGAGTAGCATTTTAAAAATTATATTTTTAGTGTTCCGCATGGAATACTTACAAGATCACTTCGGTGTTTGTCTGTCACACCCAATTTTCTCCGAAACTATTTAATATAGAAAGTTGAAATTTGGTACTAATCGATGAATTGATGTCTCTATCAGATCCATGTAGTTTTAAAAGTTAAATTTTGACTTAATGGGTTAGTTTTGGGGGGCGAAATCAGAAGCGAAAAAAAAAAAAAAAAATTACCAGGTCAAGTGGGGTGTCAAATGAAAGCTTGTGAAAACACAAGTTTAAAAATATTTATAATGAATTACTTGCGAACACTTCTCCTTGTATTACAGTGAAGTCCGTTTAAAACGAACTCCAAAAAATCACTAAAAATGGTTCACTATATCCAAAGTTCGTTACAAACAGTAAACAAAATCATTTTTCACTACTTTTTTTATTTAGATTATGCGCTAATACTGAATAATAATAATTATTAAATCACAAGAAAATGTTCAAAGGAAAATAAAACAAGTCACACTAAAGTTATTATTATGTATGTTGGTACATATACGAGTATAAACGAAAACATTAAAATACGTTGTGGGAAAATAAATATTATCTCATTCTCTAAGCTCGTCTTCGTAGTCATTATCGCTTAAATTCTTTCTAGAAGTCACTGATGTGACAATTTGATTATCAGGTAATATTTCTCATATCATTAATTCATTATCAGCACATATATATTCTTCAAAATTAAAGTGATTAAACATCTTTTTAATCTTGATTTCCACTGTACTTTGTTGAATGTCAGTATCGTAAACAAATCAGTAGGATCTTCTCGATGTTTTTCAATCCACTGAATCAACGGTAGCTCATCGTGCAAAAACAAATTAGTGAAAAATACAGAGAAGAATATATTGTTGAAGAAGCTCGAGATAAAAACAAAATATTTAAAATTACTGGCTTAACAAACAAGTTGTCAAATGAAAGATTAATTCAATGCATAAAAAAACAAAATAAAATTTGTGAAGAAAAAGATTTTAATGTAATAAAAGTATATGAAGAGAAAAGATTACGCCAAGAAAATTATATTGCATTAATAGAAACTGATTGTGAAACGTTTATACAAATTGTGAATTATAAACGACTCAATGTAGAATGGGACTGGTGTAGAGTTTTTGAACACCACAATGTCTTACGGTGTTATAAATGTTTAGGATTTAATCACTTCGCTGTAAATTGCAGAAATAAGAAAGCTTGCAGCAAATGTAGTGGAAATCACGATAAAAATGAATGTACGTCTGAAAATTTATGTTGTGTTAATTGCACTGAAGCAGTTAAAAAGTTTAACATCGATATTGATATAAACCATAATGCCTTTAGTATGAAATGCCCAATATACTTGAGTAAAATTAAAAATAAAAAGTAGCAACCAAATCAAAATGAACTGACTTGCATATATTTAAACATAAATAGTTTACTAGCAAATAAAAACGAACTTCTTGTGCTAATAGAAAAAACTAAACCAAATGTCGTATTCTGTTCCAAAACTCGTATTACCAAAGAAATAAATGACAGTGAAATCAATATCCCAACATATAAGAGTGTAATTTGTAACTCACACAGTCGACATACAGGAGGAGTTATAATATATGTACATAATGAGTTAGAGCACAAAATAATATATAATGAAGCAATCAGTGAAAATCTTTGGTGCATTATTATCAGGTTTAAAAATAATATTAAATTACAATTAGGTGTTCTTTATCATTCGCCAAACAGCAATCACATGGAGTTTATACAATATGTGCATAATATAATTGAAGATAAATTTATGACTTACTCAAACAACATTATGGTTGGTGATTTTAATATAGATTTAAATAGAAACTCTATACATGGCAAAGAACTGGAAAATGTATTTAGCTCTGCAGCAATGAAACAAATTATAACATTTGACACAAGAGTGAGTGAAAATTCGAGTTCGAAAATAGATCATCTATATACAGATATAAACAACGTAACAAGTACTAAACTAGAAAACGATCAAATATCAGATCATGAAACAATATTATTCAAAATACCAATTGTGAAAAAGTACAAAATGAGATTAACGAAAAAAAAAATTATTTCCTGGGAAAACTATGACTGTGATAAAATTATCGAAATGTTACGAATGATAAATTTCGGTGATATGTTAAACGGTGATATAGATTTTAAGGTGTTTTTCATAGGCCACGCATCGAAGGATATTATGTTATCGCTAACTGAAGAAAAAACCGTAAATATAAAGTTGAGGAACAAATGGTATGATTGGGAACTGACAGAAATACATAGAATAAAGTATGAAAAATATCAAATAGCCAAAATAACTAATGATTGGGAAGATTACAAGACAGTGAAAAAATTATATAAAAATATGATTAAACAGAAGAAGTGGAATATGTACAGAATAAAATTGAAAATAATCAAAGAAACAGCAAAGAAATGTGGAGAGTTTTAAAAGAAGAAATTTGTATGTCAAAAAGTACCAGTGCAATAAAACAGAATCGTTATGAATGGTAAAATAATTGAAAATGAAAAAGAAATTGTTGAACTTTTAAATAAATTCTTTGTTCAGAGTGTCACTGACATTAAAAATGGTGTGGACGTTGTGCAGAATACTATGGGAAATACAAATATAATTAATCACCAATTTAAATTTCAAACAGTAGATAGTAACGAAATAATTGAAATAGTTAAAAAATTTAAAATAAAATTGGCGGTAAGAATATTTTATCTGAAGGTGTAATTAAACATTCTATAACGTACACGGCTTTTTTTACGCCAATTTCATCAATAATAGCATGCTGCAAGGAAAAGTGCCTAACGAATGGAAAATTTCCAAAATTTTGCCAATTGAAAAAATAAAATATACTATAAAACCTGAAGAGATTCGGCCAATAAATACGCTTCCAAGTGACGAAAAAATTCTTGAAACAGTGATAAAAAAATCAGTTACTGCAATATTTGAATGATAATAATATTATTATTCCAGAGCAATCGGGCTTTAGAAGCAAACACTCATGTGAAACTGCAATTAATTATGTTATAAGTGAATGACGTGAAGATTTGATGAATAAAAAATACATTGTATCAACTTTTATAGATTTAAAAAGAGCATTTGAAACTATAGACAGAAAATTATTGCTTATGAAACTACACAAAATTGGAGTACGTGATATGGAATTAAAATGGTTTGAAGATTATCTATCGAATAGAAAGCAACAAACAAAAATTGGAAACACGATATCATCAGCGATACCAGTGAATATTGGTCTACCGCAAGGCTCTGTCCTTGCGCCGGTACTATTTCTCATATACATAAATGACATTAAAGACGGTTTAAAGTACGGGGATTTTAGACTATTTGCAGACGATGCACTGATTGCAATTAGTGATGTTAGTTTGGATATGGCTATTAATAAAATGCAGTCTGATATGAATATTCTTTACAAGTGTATGTGTATAAATATGTTAAAACTAAATACAGATAAAACTAAATATATGATAATATCACACAATAACTATAATAATAATCATAAATTATACATAAATAATCGTGAAATAGAAAAAGTAAACGAAATTAAATACTTGGGTATAATAATAGATTGTAAACTTAAATTTGATGCACACTTTCAATATTTAGTGAATAAAATAAACCAAAAACTTTATATCATGTATAGAACTTGCCACATCATAAGTGAATACCATAAAATATTAATATATAGAAGCATAATTGAGCCACATTTTATTTATTGTCCTTCGGTATTATTTCTTGCTAAGGATACACAAATGGAACTACTGCAAAAACTTCAAAACAAGGCAATGAGATTTATATTGCGGAAGCCTAGAGATACGCACATAAAAGATATGTTAGATCGATTAAATTGGCTGAGTGTAAAGCAGAGCTTATTTTATTACGCAATGAAATTCATCTATAATATAAAGATAGAAAATTGTCCCATATATTTGACCGAGAAAATTAGATACGTCAATCAGATACACAACTACAACACCAGAGGACGAAATGACTTCCGAGTAGTGGGAGTTACAAATGAAGCTGATCGAGCAAATCTTTATTAGAAAAGACTTAAACATTTTAATGACATACCAAATAATATTAAAAATTGTGAAACCATAAATTAGTTTAAGCAACTATTATATCAACATTGTAAGAATATGCCTATCCGATAGTTAAATTAGATTCTAATGAACCGCAAATAAATAAATAAACAAAATAAATAAATAAAACGCGACATGCGGTAAGAGGTTTCGTCCATTATTAGATGGAATTTTATTAACTGCACTTCATTCTGTATATTGTTTTTATATTTGAGTACGTTAGATTATCGACGATTGTCATTCTTTGCAAGATTCTAAGACTTTTAAGAGTAGCATTTGAAAAATTATATTTTTAGTGTTCCGTACGGAACACTTATAAGATCACTTCGGTGTCTGCCCGTCTGTCTGTCACACCCGATTTTCTCCGAAACTATTTAATATAGAAAGTTGAAATTTGGTAATAATATAGGAACTGTTGGCCCCATCACAGCCATGTAGTTTTGAAAATTAAATTTTGACTTAATGGGTTAGTTTTGGGGGGCGAAATTGTAAGTGAAAAAAATTTTTTTTTTACTAGGTTATCAAGTGGTGTGTCAAATGAAAGCTTGTGAAAACACGAATTCAAGAATATTTGCGTATACTTCTCTTCATATTACAGTTAAGTCCGTTTATAACGAACTCCAAAAAATCACTAAAAATGGTTCACTATATCCGAAGTTCGTTACAAATAGTAAACAAAATCTAATATCATTTTTCATTTCTTTTTTTATTTAGATTAGGCCCTAATGCTTAGAAAAATGAATAATAATCATTACTAAATTAAAAGAAAACGTTCAAAGTAAAATAAAACAAGTCATACTAAAGTTATTATTAGGTATGTTGGTACATATACGAGTATAAACGAAAACATTAAAATACGTATTTTATACAATAAAATCAGTAATTTTCGTTTGTACAATTTTACTTGAAAAAGAAATGGTGTTTATATAATTGTCAACTACTCCATATATGTTCACGAACTTCGCGAGATTCAAAATTATTGGGAGTTTCAGACATTTTCGTAATCATTTTCGGAAATGGATGGAAAATAAATATTATCTCCTTCTCTAAGCTCGTCTTCGTAGTCATTATCGCTTAAATTCTGTCCAGAAGTCACTGATGTCACAATTTGGTCATCAGTTAATATTTTTCTCGTCATTAGTTCATTATCAGCACGCATCATATTCTTCAAGATTGAAGTGATTAAACATCTTTTTAATCTGGAGTTCCACTGTACTTTGTTGAATGACAGCATCGTAAACAAATTCTAGACAATCAGTAGGATCTTCTCTATGTTTTTCAATCCACGTCAACGGTAGCTCATCATCTGAGTCATATCTACGTTCCTTCCTTAAAAATCCGCCATGCTTAAAACAGTTTGCAATGGTTTCTCTGCTGACTCTTTGCCAAGCCATATGGATAAATGGCAGCATTGGTATTACAACTAAAGACGAAACGAAAAGAATCGCATTCTTTAGAAGTTCCCAAAAGTGTTTTTCGTATTTGCTGAACTATCCCAAGACGCGTTTCGCCGTATCACGGCTCATCAGCAGGGTTAGGTTCAGCAAATACGAGAACACATTTTTAGTCCTTTATCCAGGTAACTAACGGGAAACTATAACAAATAGATGCTTATACTGTACTCTGTCGGCGACTTACTAAGCCTATTCAAGCAGAGCGGCACAGCACGGCTGGCACTTATTGCAGAAACGCACCTTTCTCGAGCTTACTGCTCGAAGGCATAGATGGTAGCATTGATATTACAACGAAAGACTAAAGAATGCAATTCTTTTCGTTTCGTCTTTAGTTGCAATGCTGCCATCTATGCCTTCGAACAGTGAGCTCGAGAAAGGTGTGTTTCTGCAATAAGTGCCAGCCGTGCTGTGCCGCTTTGCTTGAATAGGCTTAGTAAGTCGCCGACAGAGTGCAGTATAAACATCTATTTGTTATAGTTTTCCGTTAGTCATATGGATAAAGTTTATAGCGTGTAAGAGAGTTACAGAAAAAATGTTACCTTTATTTTTATTAACATTTTCATAAGTAAAGTGCTTCTATAATGACATTTTAAAGAATGCATCTTACCCTAAATCTAGTAATTTTAGAAAAAATTTGCATTATTCACACCAATATTACAGTTAATTTTAACTAACCTAAGGTCACTTAGAACAATATTATTTGTTATAACTTTCTTGTTTTGCCGTCCCTGAATAAGGTTCTATCAAAAGACAAGAGCTGACAGTAAAAAGAGGCGAACATTTTTTAAGCGATTTTAAAACCAAAATTATGGTGATCTCTTGAAGTAAATCCTAATCGTATTTATCATTTAAATTAAATGCTTTTTAAATTTAGATTCTCTTTGAATGTGAAGGTGTGCGAAAGTTATTTTTAATGGAAGAAAGTGATAACAAATATTTTTAATGGACAATCAATCTTTGCGCTTTGTTATGGCCGCCCATATTTTCGTTATGAGATAATTTTTCAAATTGCCTTCCGAAGGTTTTAATATTTTGCTTTAATTTTGCTCAATTTAGTTCAAAAAATAACCGGTCAAGTGCAAGTTGAACTTGCGCAATTAGTGTTCCGTACGTTGATTGCTTTTAAAATAAAAAATTTTGTTACAGACGTATAAAATAATCAGTGACTTCACAGAACACACCCCAAATGAGTTTTCAACAAAGTTTGTTTCCAATCTTTACTGAAAACTGATGACCTTGATTTTTTTTTTTATATACCATATAAATTATTAAATGCACTCGTGATAATTTTCGTTCAATCTACATTCCGTGGAGAGCATTCCAGAATTTTTTCAAAATTTTTTGATCCGTACTTTTCAAGATAAGGTGGGGGGGACAGCGATTTTTTGCGACTTTTTAAAAATAATACAAAGAAAAGTGAGTCCAAGTACTACATTATATATATATTTTTTACTCGTGTTTTCACAAGCTTTCATTTGACACCACACTCGATGACCTAGTAAAAAAGAATTGTTTTCACTTCCGATTTCACCCCCCAAAACTAACCCCTTAAGTCAAAATTTAACTTTCAAAACTACACGGCTTTGATGAGGCCATCAATTCCTATATTATTACCAAATTTCAACTTTCTATGATAAATAGTTTCGGAGAAAATCGGGTGTGACAGACAGACACACAGACGGACAGACAGACAGACACCGAAGTAATCTTATCAGTGTTCCGTACGGAACACTAAAAATGCCCTAAAAGAGGTGAGACTGTCTGCTTGACGTCCTAAGGGCCATGTATATGTATGTGTATGTAAAACACAAAAATAATATTCAGAAATTACGATTTTTCTTTAAAAAAAATGTAACCGTTCCCAAACATAAAAAAGAATTTCTTACAATATTGCCGTACGTTGTTCTTTATTGACATACTTATGTTTAAGAGGAAGTTTCTTAAGAAGTTATTGAAAGAGTAAGGGCTAATTTGGGTAAATAAGCAGTTCTCTTTTTCTATTTGTACGGTTTCAACTTTTACTTATTTCCGTCTTTCCATTTCCTTCTACACTACCTCTTGTTCCCCTTCTCCTCTTCATATCCTTTTTAACTTCAAAAATAGAGGATATCAAATTAATGAGTATATATACAATATTGTTCAAACACTATAAAACTACTAGACTGTCTATGAGACAATGTATATATACAGGGTGTTATAAAATAGTTAATTACATGGGCCAATCATTCGCTACTTTCTTTCTTAATTCGGATATTTCTAAAATATGGTAAAAAATCCCATTTACCGGCTTTTTAGTGACGTCTGTTTCAGCAACGTTGCCAAATTTTCATAATTTTTTTCTAGTTACATAATCTTCAACTAAAAAATATTTTCTTTTAAACAACGGGATTTTCGACCGGAAATCAACATAAACTGTTGTGGAATAAGACCAGTGTGATAAAAGACATTTTTTTTTTAGGTATTGTTGGAACTATTTCTGATTAAAAAAGATTAAATTTTGAACGAAACCTTTGTTTTGTAAATGTCGGCGGAGTTTAATTAATTAAAATTGCGTTTACTAATATATCAAAAAAATGCGTTGGTAAATAACTCGCAACGTGTAAGATCAAGTAGAGCGTCTTGCAGTGAAATGCAGTTCGCGCTCACCAATAGCACGTAGACACGTAAAAGCCATACCAGAATGTTTGATTTATTAAAACGACCATTCTCTATTGTAGTTAAGTATGCAATGTTTAAAAATCTAGTGATTATTGGTCTATGGAAAAAAAATCACCGTTAATAGTACGCGCATGTTATTTTCTTTTGTAAATAATTATTTTTAAAGCACTGTACCCTAAACAAGGTTTATTTTTATGGCTTCAGGTGATTTTTTTAAACGAAGAAAAGGTAACATTCTTTTATTTGCTATAATGTAAAGAAACTTTTAAATTTAAGCATAGCAAGATTGCGATAGTCTGGGTTATTATCATAATCCGAGTTAATTGTATTGTTCGTGTCTATTTTTCCTTGTTCAGTAAGATACACCAATATTAGTATCTCTGACTAATGTGAGCGCAAGACCTGACATCTGTCATGGACTGTTCAAGTGACAGGTCGCCAGAGGAATTCTTGGCAAGTGATGTTATGCTTCAAGCTATTCTGATCAAAAGTCTTCATTGTCATAAAGTCTAAAAATTAGGAGTTATCGAGCGCGGAATTAGTAAAAAACCGCTGAGAAAATGCTATTTTTGCGTTTTTTTTTTTTAAGGATTTATTTTGACTAGAAAATGATTTTAGCAAAAATTCCAACAGGATTATATGTTTTTTGGGTTGCTAATTATGAATATAATAATTATTTTGATCCATTTCGTTCCTACTCGAATATTCGCCATTTTGGCAATTTCTGGAGTCCTTTTTTGATTTAATTTATCTAGAACATACGAAGCTGGTTTGAAAAGTCCGTGCAAAAATAAAAACTACTTATGTGTTTGGGGTAAACCTTTTTTATTTTTCGACATAGTCTCCTTTTAGGTTTATACACTTCGTCCAACGATGTTCTAGTTTGTTGATCCCTTCCGAATAATAGGATTTGTCCAAGTCTGCAAAATATCCATTAGTGTCTGCAATCACCTCCTCGTTTGAATAAAATCTTTGTCCCGCCAGCCATTTCTTCAAATTGGGTAACAAATAGTAGTCCGAGGGAGCCAAGTCTGGAGAATAGGGGGGATGTGAAACGAGTTGGAATCCTGTTTCCATTAATTTTGCGACCACAACTGCTAAGGTGTGTGCTGGTGCGTTGTCGTGATGGAAAAGGACTTTCTTGTGGGCCAATCGCGGGCGCTTTTCTTGCAGCTCGGTTTTCAAACGGTCCAATAACGATGAATAATATTCACCTGTAATAGTTTTACCCTTTTCCAGATAGTCGATGAGGATTATCCCTTGCGAATCCCAAAAGACAGTCGCCATAACCTTTCCGGCCGAAGGAACGGTTTTCGCCTTTTTTGGTGCAGATTCCCCCTTGGTAACCCATTGTTTAGATTGTTGTTTGGTCTTAGGATTATAGTAATGTATCCATGTTTCATCCACAGTGACGAAACGACGCTTAAAGTCCTCCGGATTCTTCTGGAACAGCTGCAAACCATCCTTGCAACACTTCATACGATTCCGTTTTTGGTCAAGCGTGAGCAATCGCGGCACCCATCTTGCGGATAGCTTTCTCATGTCCAAATGTTTATGCAAAATATTATGTACCCGTTCAGTCGAGATGCCCACAGCACTAGCAATCTCACGCACCTTAACTCTTCTGTCATCCATCACCATACCATGGATTTGATCAATGATTTCTGGAGTCGTAACCTCCACAGGCCGTCCAGGACGTTCAGTGTCACTTGTGCCCATATGGCCAGTCCGAAAATTTTGAAACCACTTATAAACTGTTCTAATCGAAGGTGCAGAGTCACCATAATGTTTATCAAACTTCTCTTTAGTCTTCTGAGACGTTTTGCCTTTCATAAAGTAATGTTTAATCACCACACGAAATTCTTTTTCGTCCATTTCTTGAAAATCACTCGACTTCCTTGATTCACACGAATGCCAAACACAAAGAAATAGACCAATATGGCTGAAACTTGGTGTGCGTTCATTCAAGAGATGCTACTAACTAAACATGACCTCGATACGCGCCGGTGGTGCCATCTCTCGGACTTTGCACGGACTTTTCAAACCAGCCTCGTATTTTTGCGAAAAATTCTAACGGAATTTTATGTTTTTGAGTTAATAATTACGAATATATTAATTATATTGAACCAATTTGATCCTACGTTTATTTTTACCCAACTTTTGGCCCTTTTCTGGGAAGGGAGGAACAGTGGGGGAAAAACCAGAGGTTTCACCTTCCATAGTTTGTTCGTACCCTCTTGCAAGTCCCAGTCTAGTTGGAATAAATTTGCTATAGTGGTTCTAAAATGGTTTGAAAGGTCTTTAGAGGAGAAAATGAGTTTTGTGAGGGTTCCAATGGAAATAGCAGATTTTACATTCAGGTCAGCTGACTCATTTCCTTTTATTGACTTGTGACTTGGGACCCACAGGAATACAAATGATAAATCTCTGTTATGTCCAATTTGAAGGAGGTCAATAATGTTCAGAACCAGAGGGTAAGAAATTTTATGAGAAGAAATGATCCGCAGTGAGGACAGGGAGTCCGTAATAAGTATGTATTTCTTACTCGATTTTGAAATGATTGCCTACCTTAGGGCTTCCTTGAGTCCTAATAGTTCCGCTGAGAATATAGAAGATGTTTTGTTAAGTTTCAGTTTCAAGATAATGTTCTCAGCAATCACCGCAGTACCAACACCTGAGGATGTTCTTGCCCCATCCATGTAGATTTGGAAAGAGTCTCTATACTTTTCTTTTATTATTATGGAAAAGGAATTTCGTCGGTCAAGAACTTGTTTTTTATCATATTTGAGACGAGAGAGGTGAATGGATGGGGATGGGGGTCCATGGAGGAAACATCGGAAATTTAGAAGCTTCGTGGAATTGAAAAGAAAGATTGTGAATATAGAAGATTGATTTGATTCTGGCTGCTATGGAATCAGGAAAAAGAACATAGTTGGATCGATTTAAAAGTAATGAGCGCCTTAAGCAAAGTGTCCACTTGAGACAAAATGGTCTCGAGAGCAGTCTCGAGACCAGACTCACAAATGTGTATGTGCCTGAGAGCACTCTCAGAGACAAACCGATGCGAGTATCAGACACTGCACGTGTCACAAGTGGACATGTTCATTCTTGCTCATGAGACTTAGTCACCAGTCTTCCGTCATTGTTTGAAGAGCTGAGGCCCCGACTGGAGACTTTTTATTTAAAATATCTGTTTAATTTAAATAACCAATTAATTTTTTAAAAATGAGGGATAATCGCGAGTGGACTGACGAGGAAGTATTCAAATTAATTGAACTTTATGAGGAGGAAGAGTTTTTATGGAACGTGAAACATAAACTTTATAGAAATCGCGAAAAAAAAATGGCAATGTACGAAGAATTTGCTTCGAAATTTGAAAATTGCAGTGGAAATGAAATTCAGCGGAAGATCCATAACTTACGCAATCAGGTATGTATAATCCTCTAAAATTATTATTAACATTACTATTTAAATTGACTTTTTAGTCAATAGTCAAATATATTATTTTCAGGTTTCTCATGAACTGCAAAAGATAAAAAAATTGAAGAGTGGTGATGGTGCTGATGACAGGTATGACAGTAAATGGAAGTTTTTCACTGCATTACTGTTCATTTTACCCAACTTCACACCCACAACATCGACTTCAAACATGGTAAGTTAATATAATTATTGCTATGTTTCATAATGAAATTTTATTTATCATAAAATTACAAATAAAAAAATTCAAATTAAACAAAGTGATTAGATACTAAATTTAAGCAATTAAACGATATTGCCACTGAACTTCACCTGCAGTTGTCATGAAGTATTCTTTAAACTCATCTCTCACATCTTTTTGAGAGATTGCATAATTTCGCTGCTGGCCTCTCTCTAGTGGAAAAAAAAAACGATCCTTGTGGTGGGGGTTCATTCTGCCATTCGCCATTTACAGTTTCATGTGTATTAGGATCTTCAAAATCAACTGAACAAGGGTTCAAATAATTTTTTGAAGTACATATTAAAAAGTTATGCAATGCACATATTGCCAGAGTAACATCGATTACTTTATTAGGTGCTAAATTTATTGGTTTTCGGATAACTGTGAATTTACTTGACATAATGCTAAATACATTTTCTATTATACGACGAGCTCTGATTAATCTGTAGTTGAAAATTCTGTTTGGTGCAGGTTGATTTCGGTACCCGTAGGGCTTTAATATATACGATGTCATAGCAAAAGCATCGTCAGTTACCATTATGTATGGCACTGGCAAACATCTTTGGGGCAATGCTTCTGGTTAGGGAAGTGAAAATTGCTTGCTTTCCAAAGCATCGTGCAGGGAGCAGTTTGTAAAGACACCTCCATCAGAAATTCTACCATTGCAACCAACATCAACGTAAATTAATTTATAATTGGCATCTGCGACTCCCATCAAAACTATGCTGTATGTACCCTTATAGTTATAGTAAAGGCTTCCACAGTTCTCAGGTGCCACCATTGTAATATGCTTTCCGTCAATAGCTCCGAAACAATGTGGAAATTGCCATTTTAATTCAAATTGATCTGCATATTTCTTCAACTCTTCAGCACTTGAAGGATACTGAAATAAAAAAATTTTACTTGTATTTTTCTATTTTTCTATGCATAAAAGTTGATACAACATAGTATATTAATTGCGCTTTTAACTTTTCAGAATAATATTCCCGAAAACATGAACATCTCACAGGATGAGTCCATACAAAATGAGCCCACACAAGATCAAAAAAGAAAACGTATTAGCAAAGCAACATCAAGAACTCAAGAAGATGATAACATTCTGAAGGAAGCAATAGAAATTATGAAGAAGCCAAAAGACGATTTCGATCGCTTTGGAGCTAAAAAGTCTAAAATCGGATTATTACAGAGGAGTATTAAAAAGTGAGATTCGTAAAGCGATATTAAATATTTCTGATATGGATGAAAAATGCTACTGGTCCACTGCATCCCCTTCAAGTGCAAGTACTTCATGCAGTACGCGAATTGCATCACCACCCATTGTTGTTGACAACTTTTCTCAACAAAATATTGAGACTCAATCAACCCAAGATTTTTACAATAGTTCATATTCATTAATTAACATGCCTTAATTTGTAAAGTTTCTGTTATTATACTTCTATAATTAAAGTTGTTTTTTAATTTATACATACCCTTAAATACTCTTCCTTTAAATGATGATAGATGGCTTTACACACTTCGGGAACTATTCTTCCTATTGTATAAGGTGGAATGCGAAAAAGGTATTGCAAACTACAATAAGCATCACTGAAAGTTCATTTCAATATAAAAATGTAATATTCTAGAGAAAAATATTTGTACATTCGCTTGAAAGGCTTACCTGAAGCCACAAAACGAAGTGTGACCATTAATCTATCATGGACTGGAATCGCATCACGTAACTGTGTATCTTGCTTTACAATATCGTGTTACCAAATTTAAAACCAATTCAAATTGAACTGCAGACATCTTAATGAAATTTTTAAATTGTTGTGCATCTTCCAACCGCAACTCGTTCACAAGTGTTGAAGAAGCTCCCAATGCATTTCGTCGATCCACCCATTTTCTTACCCAACACGCCTTTTTTTTCACTTCCCGTTTTTTCATAATTTTATGCACAATTAGAAAGGCTAGGATTTGGCGTGAATCCATTTTGAAAAAAATAAATCTCAAACTAGCAACCAAGTCACAGAATCGACTGAGACTTGAGAGTAAGCTCTCAAGTGTACACAAAATTTCCTGATCTCGAGACTGCAGTGACTGTCGAGTCTCCAACTGCTCTCTCGAGAGCGCAAGTGACCTCAAATGGACAACACTTCGGAACTAATCTCGAGACTTTGTCTCAAGTGGACACTTAGCTTCAATGAAGGTTTAAATGAAGCCTTGACATAGAAGAGTAAAAGAGAGCGCAATCTAGAAAGAGAAAGAGGGGGAGTAGATGAAATACACTGAAGGCTAGGAATAGGAGAGGTGCGGAAGACACCGGTAGCGAGTCTAAGCGCCTGATTTTGAATAGTGTCAAGCTTATTCTTATAGAATTTTTGAGCGGAGTCATATATGAAACTTCGTAATTTAGTTTGGAAAGGATCAGTGAGCTATATATTTTCATTTCATTTTTTTATGTCAAATAGTAGTGATACAGACAAACGGATACCGAAATGATCCCATAAGTGTTCCGTTTTTCAATTTTGTTACGGAACACTAATAACGAATACGGACACTAATAACTGAATTCATTTTAAATTTTTATGCAGAAGTCTTTCCGGAAATAACTCATAAGATTTAAAGGCAACCATTTTAAAGTTTTAGAGGGTAGTTAAATCTTAAGTTATATGTTTTTGGCTTTAACGCTTCCGCTTTTATTTCCAGGTCTTTCAAATAGTAAATAAAATAGTCGTGTTTATCTGATTTAAGGAGTTTTCTAATAGAGCAATCGTGATAATGAAGATTTTCATTTGAGAGAACGATTACACAGCCCCACAAAAAAAAAGTGGGGTATACTTTTGATGCGATATATCAGATCCGTAGTATTTTTGCCCGCTGATCACGAATCTGACGTCAGAATATCGCCATCACATTTCAATTTTTTTCTAACCTCAAAAAATAAGTAAAAATTAGTAAAAATTAAGAAAAATATACTCCTAAAAAATTGATTTAAGCTTTTTCATGAATCCAAAGATGTATTAATATGTATTCGGACACGCTAAGCTAATATTCATCGGTTGGATTGAGCCATACAGTTCTGTTTTCTTTCTAACCTCAATAAATCAGACAGATATAGTGCTTCTCGAATGCAAAAACGAATTCAAATTAAAATTCAACCGATCCTTACCAAATTTGGTACATGGGGATTTTTTGGGTCGCTGATCACGAATCTGAGGTTGGATTTGTAAAATTCAAGATGGCAGATGTTTTCGCGTCATTTTGAACGAGAAAATTCATCGGTCGATTTTTATTCTTCTACCTGCATCCAGGGCACCTCCACGTGGTGACGGTGGGCAACGGTGTTACTCCACTAGCCGGCAGAGTCCCTGGATAACGGCTTAGATGCCGTCATGGCAGGTAGAAGAAAGAGAATTACGATGCAGGGACTCGGAGACCCAGTATCGGCGGTTGGTCAGGGTGGGAAAGCGGGCCCGCAGCCGTCGTCATCCAGCGACCGTAGCTCTTCATGTGTGGGTGACTTGGCTCATGAAGAGTATAATGCTACAAGAAAACGGTCTCACGGTACAAGGACTTTTCATAAGTGCGATAAAAACAGTGATTCATTTTGTTATATTTGCTGTCAACACGTATTGAGTAAAATGGGGTCACCGATAACGGATAAACTTAAAACCTTATATAAGGATTGTTTTAACATTGAAATACAGCACCAGGATACAGATTGGGTTCCCCACATCATTTGCAGTTCTTGCAAAATAATGTTGTACATCAATAAGAAGGCGATTAAATATTCCAGACCAGCAATATGGAATAGACCATACAGTGAAAATGATTGCTACTTTTTTATGAATGTTGTATCTAGGCATAACCGAAAAAATAAAAGCACTATTACTTATAACGATGTTTCGACAGTAACAAGACCAACTAAACGAATTCCGCCTCCTGAACCACTTGATGCTGATGTTATGGAAACAAATGATTTCACCTTATCAGTTCATGCCGAAAACATTGAGACTGTCGAAAAAGATTCAAACACTGTTACTAATGAATGTTCTAGTGACAACCTATCATATACTAGTGACACAGATAAAGAATTTCTACCATACAACCGTAAACCAGAACCAATACTCGTATCACAGTCAGAACTTAGTGATCTAGTCAGAGATTTAGGCAAAGATGGTTCAGAGCATCTTGCTTCCTTTTTAAAGAAAATACATTTACTTAAGCCAGAAGCTACGATTTCTTATTATAGAAACAGAGATGAAGAATTTCGAAAATATTTCACAATGGACGAGGAATTGTCACTTTCATATTGTACCGATGTAAAAGGTCTAATGGATGAATTTCAAAATAACTCATACGATCCTGAAGAATGGAGACTGTTCATTGATTCTTCTAAACGGAGCATTAAGGTAGTTTTGTTGCATAATACCAACGTTTACGCTCCCATTCCGATTGCTCATTCCACAGTTATGGAAGAGCAATATGAAAAAATGAAGCAGCTTTTGACAAAAATAAAATATGCTGATCATAACTGGAAAATTTGTGGAGATCTGAAAATTGTAACAATATTGCTTGGCCAACAGTCAGGGTTTACACTTTATCCCTGTTATAAATGTCTGTGGAATAGCAGAGACAGGGAACGTCAATATAAGAAAAAAATTTGGTCAACAAGAGAATCGTTCACTCCTGGTGAAAATAATGTATTGTTTCCACCATTGGTAGATCCAGGAAAAGTTCTTATTCCCCCGCTTCACATTAAGCTTGGACTTATGAAGCAATTCACGAGAGCATTAGATACAAACGGCCCATGTTTCAAATATTTGTATAAAAAATTTCCGAAATTTTCTGAAGCTAAAATTAAGGCAGGCGTATTTGACGGACCACAAATAAGAAAATTGTTTCAAGATTCATTATTTGTTACTAAAATGAATAAAGTTGAAAAAGCTGCTTGGCTTAGTTTTAAAGAAGTCGCAACAAACTTTTTGGGAAATAATAAAAGTCCTAAGTACAAAGAAATAGTCGAGAAAAATGGTAAAAAATTTTCAAACATTAGGTTGCTTAATCAATATAAAATTACATTTCTTGGACTCCCACATCGATAATCTTGGTGACTACAGTAAGGAGCAAGGGGAACGTTTTCACCAAGATCCGAAAATCATAGAAAATCGATATCAAGGACGATGGGATGACCATATGCTAGCAGACTATTGCTGGTCGCTAAAAAGAGAAACAAGTCCTCAAAAGCGTTTTGTCAGAAAACCTTTGAATAGGTCATTCGCGGAAAAAAGAACAAGATACAGCCAAAAAAAGGAAAGTTAGGCGCGGGTCTAACCTTCGCAATTCTAGGGCTTAAGGGTCTACTATTTGAGAGTATATGGTTTAAAAGTCCTGGTTTTGAGTTTATTGGGTCTCATTTTTAAAGTTACAGGGTTATTGAGGTCTATTTTTTGAGGTTACAGGGTGTGGGAGTCTAAGGTTTCAGGGTTTAGGGTTTAAGAGTATCAGGCTTGAGGATTCCCCAACTGTATACCAAATTTGGTAGGAATCGGTTGGTTTTCAAAAATTTTGTCCGCCATCTTGGATCCGCCATTTTGAATTTTGCAAAATCCGACCTCAGATTCATGATCAGCAACCCAAAAAACCCCCGTGTACCAAATTTGGTAAGAATCGGTTGAATTTTAATTTGAATTCGTTTTTGCATTCGAGAAGCACTATATCTGTCTGATTTATTGAGGTTAGAAAGAAAACAGAACTGTATGGCTTAATCCAACCGATGAATATTAGCTTAGCGTGTCCGAATACATATTAATTGGATTCATGAAAAAGCTTGAATCATTTTTTAGGAGTATATTTTTCTTAATTTTTACTAATTTTTACCTATTTTTTGAGGTTAGAAAAAAATTGAGATGTGATGGCGATATTCTGACGTCAGATTCGTGATCAGCGGGCAAAAATACTACGGATCTGATATATCGCATCAAAAGTATTCCCCACTTTTTTTTTTGTGGGGGCTGTGTTATTTTTAAACTTTATTTAGCCAGAGCGGTCGGCAATTGAATTATATTAATTTAAAAAAAGTTTTGAATTGTTTTTGGTTAGTTAATTCTTTAATTCAATTACCTTTTTCAAAGGTCAATTATACAATTGGTTTTCCAACCACTATGATTAAGTTGAGGTGATTGGTAATTGAGTTATTTTAGTAGTAATTGAATTACTTTGAATTTCTAGAATGGTAGTTTGACTACTTCTATGGAAATTTAGTAACGCAATGACGCTGGTTTTTCTAAGTTATCTACCATGAAGAAAAATCACAGAGTAGAAAGAAACTTCTACATAACTACCCTCGATACTAATAACTTTAATCTAGTACCTCTCATACTGATTTGAATCTCATGCCCATCGAAACTCTTTAGACCAAAATTTTACTCTAAAATATGATGGCCGTCATTGCCCTGCATCTAAGATATTCTTTTATGAATTTTTTCCTACATTTTAAGATCATGTTACGACACTGTTTTTCTCCCTATAATTTATATTTTTTTCTCCATTTTTATATTTATTGCAGTGATTTCAACTTTTGAGCAGTGTAGTTTAAAAAAGTGTTCTAAATTTTTGAGCAGTTTAATTTAAATTTTACATTGTGCATTGCGGGTTGACTACTGGACTCTTTAATTTGGATCGAATGTGTCTGATTGGCTATATATTTGTATCCGGGAAGGAAGCCATTTTAAAGACGTTACTTTAAGGAAGGGAGAAAAAATATTTAAGCGTGCCGATGGCATTGTTCAAGGCTTTTTCCAGCTGAGATGTAGAAAGAACGGCTTTTTCCATCATGTAGTCGCAGTGGGCTTTTTAGATCATCAAGCCGCAGTAGGCTTGACGTTGCCGTAGTAGTTTATTAGTGATGTGGTAATGCAGAGACGGTTTTTAGCTTTGAAGTTCAAGGCCTTTTCCTTGAAATATCCTGCTCATTCACAGACATTTCGGGTCAAATGTTTAGCAGCCCAAAAGGAACTGGGTAGCAAAGGTTGAGGCAATATGGTTATGAGGATCTCACCGAAACAGGCTAAAAAACAATAGAAAAACCGTAAGTCATAAGCACATCAATCCATAGATCTCGCTTCTTGCTGACAAGTGCGTTTACATCGTCTATTCAGCACGTGTAACTCGTGAAGTTAATTCGATGAACTTTTTAATCTGTCATTTGTAGGATCATTTCTTAATAGTCGTCTCAGTTTCATGAGATTTTGTGTCTCTGTACTTAATTTTTGTGTTTTGTCTTTTTTTGATGTTGTTATTTGTTTTTTGTAGTCATGAGTAGACTATTGGTTACCTGTATATTACCGTGATAAACAAACAAAATGCTTATAATAACTTAGGTCAGAAGTACAAGCTATACTTCACATTATCAATGATATATTTTTTCTCATTAGCACAAAAAAGATTCTCTTTTGTGTATTTCTAAATGTTTCTCTGGATTTCATTCCGTCTTACCTGGATAAGTGGATAATATATTTTCCCCTATAAAATAATTTTCCGGCTAATTAAGTTCATAATCTAAATAATCTTGGATGCTGAGACTGCACGGTCTGTCAGACACAGAGTAAAGAGATATTTCCATAGCATTAGCAAGATAAGAGCCATATGCAACCAGCTGATGCATATTAAGTGCATAAGCATGCATAATGGATTTAGTCGTTATGAGGAGTACGGAAAGTTACATTCAGGGAAAGAAAGTTTTGCTTTAGTTAATTTATAATAATTATTAAAGTTTTTTTGCAGAAATGATTAAAAATGGAGGTATAACCATGTGGAGAACAATAACTAGCTTAATTAATAATTGTATATCACAAGGAAGAACACCTACCGAATGGAAAAAAAGTTACATTTCATCAATCTACAAGAAAGGAAATAGAAAAGACCCTAATAATTATAGAGGTATATGCGTTACAAGCACTATGAACAGACTGTAGGGTAAAATATTGCAGAATAGAATAAGAGAAACAATTAAAGGAAAGATATCCGAAAACCAAAGCGGATTTACTCCGGGCCGGTCGTGTTTACTTTACAACAATTGATAGAAAAGAAGATCCAAAAAGATGACGAAATACATATGACCCTTATAGATCTTAAGAAGGCATACGATAGTGTACCGAGAAATAAACTTTAGCATGTCTTGAGAATAGTAGGGATAAAAGAAGGGATGATAACAACAATAAAAGAGTTATATAATGAAAATATAGGATATGTGAAACAAGGACGCTATCTCTCGGAAGCTATCCACATTACAAAAGGTCTAAGATAAGGGTGTTGCCTTTCACCAATCTTATTTAATATATTTGTAGACAACGCTCTAAAGAAATAGAATCGCACTTGCCAAAGCATGGGCATCCCCATTAGTGATAAACACCTATTATCGTTAAACTTTGCAGACGACCAAGTAATAATAACACAAGATGCATTCGATATGGAATATGTATTGAAGAGATTATACATAGACTACAAGGAATGGGGACTAGAGGTGAGCCTTGAAAAGACGGAGTATATGGTTGTGAACTCGGAAATAGAATTTGTTGTCTTAATTAACAACGATACACATGTCAAACAAGTCAAGGAATTTAAATATTTAGAGGTACTGATTGACAACAAAAATGATATAGGTTAAAAGAAAATATAAAATAAAATACAAAATGCCAGGAGCTCTTAACTCGGTATGGTGGGATCAAAACATAACTACATAAAACAAAAAGAGAATTGGAAGAACAATGGTAGAATCGGTTTTAAGTTTTGGTAGTGAACTGTGGGTAATGAAAGAAGAGCATAAAGAAAAATAACGACGATAGAGAAGGATTACCTGAGAAGAAGCGCCGGAGTGTCCAAATTCCAACACATAACAAACCAAGAAATACGCAATAGAACAGCAGCAACAGAAACAATTATACAAAGAATAGAAAATAGAGGATTAAAATGGTTTGGACACCTACTCAGAATGAACGATACAAGATGGCCCAAAAGAGTCTGGACATGGAAACCACCGGGAAGAAATAAAAAAGGTCGACCACGTAGATCCTGGAATGAAGATATGAGACAAACCATGAGGTCACGAGGAATGGACCAAGAGATCGCAGACGATAGAGAGGTTTGGAGAAGGCGAATGGGAACACAACCTTAGTTGTATAATTGTTATATATTACTTGTGTATGTATACAGTTAAACCCAAATAGTTTTTTTTTAAAACAGGTAGGATATTTTCAGCAATATGGACTTACTTGGGCTAGTTCTCGACCTAACAATGAAAAAATTTTTTTTTGACGTGAAATATGTTTTATTTTTCAATATAATCTCCTGAAACTTCAATACATTTATTCGAACATTTTTCCAATAATTCAATACCATCATTAAAGTGTGATTCCAGAAGGTCTACAAAATATCCATCCAAGGCTGCAATAGCTTCGTCATTTGATGTAAAACTCTTTCCAGCCAGGAATTTTTTCAGGTTTGGAAACAAATAATAGTCATAGGGAGCCAAATCTGGTGAATACGCTGGATGTTCAAGTAATTCGTACTTTAACTCGTTGAATTTTGCCATCGTCAAAATACTTATGTGAACACGTGCATTGTCTTGATGAAAAATGATTCTTTTTTTTCTTTAAAGCAGGTGTTTTCTCACGAATTTTTGCGTTCAAGTCATTGAGAAGGTTACAATAATATTCAGAGTTAATTGTTTTTACCTTTCTGAAGATAACCGATCAATAAAACAACTGTTGCCATAACGGTAAGATACAACGAATTGTACCAAATACGCACACCTAGTACTCAATCGGAGGCTGACACAGCAGCCACAAGCCCTCTGTCGGCTCAGACCTTATGTGGCCACATAAGGTCTGAGGTTGATTCCTCACAAATCTCGCTGCCTGCCTTTAGTGTTGGCTGTGCCAACCACTCTGTCGGCTTGTGGCTGCTGTGTCAGCCTCCGATTGAGTACTAGGTGTGCGTATTTGGTACAATTCGTTGTATCTTACCGTTGTGTTCCGTAAGTGCCGGAATAAAGTACTTAAAATTCTGTTCTCTTCTTCGTCGATCCTAGCCCGACTGATGAGCCGTGATACGGCGAAACGCGTCTCGGGATGGATGGACGAATAAGAGAACGGTGGGTAGACTGCTGAAATATGGGCTTTTCGCCTATTTTCAGTTGTTTTACGTTAAACCACATGTTGCCATAACCTTGATTTCTGATGGAGCAGTCTTTGCTTTCTTTGGT